>VFFE01007054.1:1857323-1920579 GCA_008921705.1 Burhinus oedicnemus | reverse complement strand
CGCGCGGCTTCCTGCACCGCTGATTGGCCACACGTCTCCGCCGCCGAAGGAGGGGCCGTGAGGTCACTGCGCGGGTGGGGCGGGGCCAGGGAGTCAGACAGGCTCTGATTGGCCCCGCCGCCTGGTCGGTGCAGGAGGAGGGGGAGGTGGCTGTGACATCGCGCGGGGCGGGGAAGGGCCCCGTGCTGCACGTTCTCTTTCACTGGATTCCAGGCGGAGGGCAGGAGGGGCGGGGCCGGCTCGGTAACGTCACTGCGCGGCCGGTGCGCGCTCTCTCGCTATTGGCCAGCAGCGCGGCGGCGGGGCGGGCGGGACGCTCGGCTGAGCGGGTGGGGAGGGGGCAGCCGGAGGGCGACGGGGACGGTCTGCGCATGCGCGTGCAAGGAGGGGGGTGGGGTGGACGGGGGTGGTTTCGGTTCTCGGTGCGGCGGTTACGGGAAAAGGCGGGCGGCGACCTCAGCCCCTGCAGGGGGCTGGCCCGGGCCAGGCGCACCCCGAGGTGCTGTGCCCGGGATCAGCTGCTCTGCCAGGAGCGCGGCGGCCGTGAGGAAGGGCCGGCTGGTCGCCCTCCGCCCGCTTCCCCGCTGCCTCGGGCGGTGAGGAGCCGGGGGCGCTGCACCGGGCTGTGCCAGCCGGCGGCGGGGGTGTGGGAGCTGCCTCGGGGGAAAGGTGCCGGCAAGCCGCGCCGAGGGCAGGGCGGGCTGCGAGGGTGTGCGCCGTGAGGTGAAGGGCCCTCTCTGGGGGGGGATGGGGTGGTTCAGAGGACAGGTCCCCCAGGAGGCACACAGGTACCGCTAGCAGTGGGCCTGCCACCACAGTCCTGCCAGGAGAGGACAACTGCAGCGGCGATTGATTGCGCTGAGCTTGGGTCGGGGCCATTGGGGGGAGGAGAAAGGAGAGGGGCACGGACTCGTAGAGTCGTTATGGTTGGAAGAGACCTTTAAGATCATCAAGTCCAACCGTTGACCTCGCACTGCCAAGTTACCACTAAACCCTGTCCTGAAGCACCACATCTACCCGTCTTTCAAATACCTGCAGGGATGGTGACTCAGCCACTTCCCTGGGCAGCCTGTTCCAATGCCTTTCTGTGAAGAAATTTTTCCTAATATCCAATCTAAACCTCCCCTGGTGCAACTTGAGGCCATTTCCTCTCATCCTGTTGCCGGTTACCTGGGAGAAGAGACCGACCCCCACCTCTCTACAACCTCCTCTCAGGTCGTAGAGAGCGGTAAGGTCTCCCCTCAGCCCTGCAGGTGTGCTTGGAGTCAGTCTGGGGACAGAGATGGAGTAACAAGGTGGAGGATGTGGGGAAAGCGGAAAGCACGTGTGAGCGCTTGAAGAAGCTGCGGTGGCCGTGTGGAGAGCGATGACCAAACAGCGAAGTGTAGGAGCTGCTGCTCCAGTCAGGCCTCCCGTTATCAAGGTGCTGGGATTGCCAGCCATATGGGAAGGGACTGCCTGGCCTTCCAGAGCATCAAAATCTCTGTCTTTACCTCCGCTGTTCAGAACCAGTTGCTCCAGTGGAAGAATAAGATACTTTTTTATAGAACAATACTTCCTGAGCCCTCTTTTAACTAGGTGTTGATCTGAAATGACATGTAAAGATACATATACCTTCCAAAAGCTTTCTTTTTTACTCATTATAATTGTAATTGGTCTTCTAATGTGTGTAAATCGTGTGTAGCTACTGTTTGCATTGTTCTGTGACAATAGGAAACATTGCTTCTTTTGGAGCAAGTAGCAAATACGGTTTCTGGCACAATCATGGTTCTTTCATGATAGGAAGATGGTCTTCTGCTCTCTATTAATTAGATGTATGGAAAAATAATAACATTAAATATTGACCATCCTACTGATCAGTACTGCATTAAAAAAGCTGATTAATTAGCCTTTTCTGTAAAACCATTGGTAAATTAACACTTAGGTCGACATTTGATGATCTACAAATCCAAACCCCAACTTGTATAACTAATGACTGTTTATTAAGATGCTTCAGAAAAGATGGTTTCCACCAGTCAGATTTTCACAGAAATATGAATATCTAAGAAAATTGCAAAGAATAAGATCAGGAATGGGATCCAGATATTTTGGACCTGATTCTACTTCAGTCTGGTTGATCCATAATTGCGCTGCGAGCCACATTCTTTCAATTACCCTTGTGTGCCTTGTTGACTTCATTGTGCTCTTACTTTATGCTGTTTCGTGTGAGAGAAGCACCAGCTCTTGTGTTTAATTGTGACTACTTACTATTAAACTATTTACTTACTGTTTTTTTTTAAAAAAAGGTAAACACTGATAGCTACTAACAATAATCAAGCTATATGAAACTACTTTCATTAGTTTTCTCAGGAGGGAAAGGGTTCCCACGGAGCAGGAAAAAGTCAGTGAAGCAGTTGGAAACATTAAGAGAATATGTGTATCAGGAGTTTCCTGTATGCTTCCCTCTGCCAGTTTGTGTGCTCTTTTGCAACAATATCTGGTAGTAGCAATGGTAATTGCTATTATTGCTATTATCCACCATGAACTTGCAGCTAACTCTTCTCCTTGTCTTAGATTTTCCGCTTGCTCTTGTTCAGTCCCATGGACACAAAGTTGTCTTCTTACTGTTACTTCCCCATCACAGCAAAAAAAGTTGTAATTTCCGTTTTTTTTCTCAGGGCTTTCTGTAGCTCTTCCCCTTCTTATCTCTCTGTCTTGTTTGTTGCTGCATAGTCAACCCAGCCTGCTCTCTTCTATGAGCAAAACTTATCTTAAGGTGCTATGTACTTGCTAGTCTAGAAAGTTGTTCTGCCTTTTTCCACATCCTCCTTAAATATAAAATGATTTTTCTGAATTTGTCTGGACTTCACTGCTCAATTCCTTCTGAGGATTCCTTTCATGGAGTGTCCCATCAATGCGACAACATGATTATGGGATAATTTGAAATGATCTTTATATACAAATCTCCCTTGTTTTGTCCCAAAACCTTTTTCTCAGATGTCATTTACATCAGAATTTTTCTCCTTGCCACGTCCTTTATCTGTGTGTTTTTCATGGTGAAATTTCCCTGCCACAAAGGACAAATCTTAATTTTTGTTTGGAAAGTATATTTTAATATAAGGAAGATTAGCAAAAAGAAAAAATAAATTAATTTTATCAGATCAGTCTTTTATCTTAACTGTTCAAGAAATTAGAAAAGTCAGAGAGATACTACAGGGCTGCTTGTTTTTTTTTAAAAAATTTACATTTCTCGCTACAGAATTCTGCTGATATATCTTCAAGCCTTCAATAGAATAATTAATGATGATTTGCTCAGACATAATTTTGTTAGCATCTTCCTCCTCCTCCTGCTGGCTCTTTCTTGTACCTTAGGATGTGCCAGAACTTGAATAATGGTTTAATTTAGCTCATATGAACGTATCTAAACCTGTATCTGTAATGAAATATTGTAAAGTTAGGACACTTCAGAGTATTAATAGAAAATGGTATTATGCTAAACAGAACTATATTAAATCACAGTTTGCTGGTGAAGAGAATGTATTTTAAGTTTGGAAAAAATTAATTACATCTCTTGCAGCAGTAGATGGTGGGAGTATAGTTACAATGGCAGAAGAGAAATAATCCTAGGAACTGCAAACACTTCATTCCTGTGCTGTGTTTGCCATCTATTATCTGTGAAACTGATTTTGCACTGTTCATCTGTCTTATTGAAACCAGGATTTGTAATGTATGTGGGACTTAACTTCTGTCTTCGGATGGAACCACACCAAGAAATCATGTTCTTCAATTTAAATGTGAATTCAGCTAAATTGTTTCTGATACCGTTTAACGTACGGATAGAGCCAGGGTTCTTCAATAATTATCTTCTAACATTGTCCTTTGGCACGTGAGAGATTTTTAAAGGTACTCATGTTAGATATTTTTAATAAACAAAACTCTAATGGTAGCTTTAATAAATTCGTATTAATCCAGGGACATGTTTTGTTCGCCAGGGATTTCTGATAATAAAAAATCTTCTGCGTAGCGGAAGTGTCCAGTCAGCATTTTATGTATATAAAGTCTGTAATGTAGTCTGCTGCTGTATTTGGAGGAAAGCTATCCTGCAAATATGTCCTCAGGTTGATGTCTGAGGAGGTGTACAAGGACGGTCAAATTAAGATGGGTATTACATTATATCCCTTCTTCGATCGCTATTACAAAACTTGGTATTTATTTCATCTAGCCATGAGAGTCCCATCACGGTTGCATAGAAGATCTATGTGGCTAAAATTTCTGCACATGCCATGGTAATGCACAGAGTGTGATTTTTTTTCCCCCTAAAGAGTTTCTAGTTCTTTTGGGTGTTAGTTCTGAGCCCAAATGATCCCCTGTGTGATAATTTCAAGGCATATTGACAGATTAAATGTCAACATTATCTCTTAATACTGTTATTTTTCAGTTCGAATATGCTGGCAAAAGAACAGAATTTTACCTCTATTTTTTTGTGCTTTATGTTTGGTGCAACTAGTACTTATGGTGGTGTTTAAGCTTATAATGATTGGCAACAAGTCTCTTGGTGCCTGACAGCCGGGCTGGTATTGCTGGAGTTTATCAGACATCTGTCACTCTCCATCTCGGTGCATACAATTCTTTGCTGTGGAGCTATGAGGAAAAGAGAATGGAGCCTGTTGACTTTTTCTTCAAGGCTAAGTCTCCTAAATCTCCTTTTATCCTTTCTAAAGCTTCCCATCCTACACCATTCTGCAGCATCTCAGTGTTTCCTCTGTGTTCTTGTAGCGTTCTTTCACCTTGGATACCTGGCTGGGACTCCAGAGTTAATCAGTGCATAATTGGTTAAAATCATCTAAGTAGATTTTAGTGGGCTCGAGAATTTAATTCTCATTGCTAAACAGTATCCATCAATAGTCTTGTTAAATAGTATCCCAATCGCAAGGAATCATGGAGAGGTAAATTATTTTGCGTAGAAGTGAATGAAAAAATCCGACGCATCATTTTAAATCATTTTCAGTGAATGAAGCAAGCCTAGGATTTCTGCCCTGTAGTTTATCCAAAGGCTTGTGTATAAGTCTGATTAAACCATAACTCAAAATACTCTTTAAAAATTATGTGTTATGCAGACTATATAAATAACTGACTATAATATGTATGAAAAATAAGAGGAATTGCTTTATTTATGCAGTATATAGGACAAGGTTAAATCCAGTGCAAGATTCTGTTTGCAGATGGCAGATTCTTCTGGTGAGCAGTCACAGTAGATTATATGTAATTTGATATATTTAGATCTTTTGTCTGTGTGTGTGTATGTATATATATAAACTCCTCCTAATATTCTGTTGAAATACCACTTGATGGTCTGCTTTCCGAAGTTCGCATTCAGTCCATGGCGTAGCATCTCTTTTCTGAACACCAGCTAGCAAGATGTGTTTATATGACTGCAGGACCTGGGTCAGAAGATTAACACCTCGGCACAGCTAACCTTCAAATGTTTGTCAGGTGTTGTGCTTCTGAGTGTGAGTCACAACAAGTCAGTTTTTCTTTATACCTTCTTAAGAACTGTATCTCAGCACGAGGTCTTATCTTCAGAAGTCAATGCATGTACTTCTGCTGGGAGTTGGGATTACTAGCTTTCCAGACATGCTATGAGACTTCTTGACATGATTTTTGGAAGAGGTGAATTTCACATTATGATTGTGGCTTTGTATCACAGCACATAAATTTTTATTTCTTGGCATGCATTGAGGACAAACCCGTGCCCAAACCATGACAACTGAGGTTTTTGCGTGTTCTTCGAAGAGTAACAAAAGTTCGTTCACTTCATTGTTCAGAGTAATGTGAAGCTGAGATAACTTGGAAATGCTGTCACACAGATGGATGAGTGCCGCAGGACACCCTTGAAGTTTCCTGTGTTACAGAGATGCTTGACTGGTTCTGCATAGTCACTGTGGGTCCAGCACAGTTTACCAGCTTTGGCCAAGTCCTGAGGCTCCCTCCACAAAGAGCTACTCAGGTGGATCTGCTCTGCATTTTTCCAATGCTTAAGATTCCTCATGAGCTGGATGGCAATAAGTGTTGCGCATGGATATTTGAGTGCATCTGTCTAGCACTAGCTTGGACAAAGACCTTCCTGAGCAGGAGCTTGCTGAATCTAACATGGCTCCATGAAGTTAAAGGTGCCAGTGTTGCACTTCTGAGTTTTCCTGGTTTTGTACTGTCGTCCACATATACAGTGAATGGAGCTGGCTTGGGTCAGTAGAGCTTATTCTTCATGTTCCAGATCGTATAAAAATGGCTAAACTGCTTCCAGATCTGAACCAACACCGAAAGCTGTTTAACCTTGTTTGTGCAGCGCTGCACCTGAGCGAATACACTTTGTATTAATAATCTCTGAGGTATACAGAGTGTGTCCATGGCACAATTAATGTGCAACTGAGATAATACTCTACAGCTGGTTAAGTGATGGCTGTGGAGTGTAGGACACAGTGCAAGAAGGGAGCTGACATGAATATTAGACTGGATCACCTGTGCTTTGCCCACACATCGAGGTTCCCAAACATCCAAACAGCTGAGTTTCTTTTTCTTTTAAATCAAGTAAGCATGAAGTATTTTCTTGGCCTCTCAAACCAAATTTCCTCCACTTCATTACAGTGCCCTGAGGCTCAGCTTGGGCAAATAAAGTAGAGTTCATCATAATGAATGCATCTGGCTTTTACAGGAAGAAGAGTGAAATATTTCCAAAAAATATATTTCAGAATTCAGCAGTACTTCTAAATAGTTTCTTCAGCAATGTTTGGCCAATAGAGAATTTGGGATGTTATGACATAGTGTGAAGATTTTACTGCCATTTGTCTAGAATAACATTTGTAATTTAATCATTTTTTACTGCTCCAGAGCAAAACAATAAATCATGAGTCCTCTGGAGCTGAGACTATTTCTAGTTCTGTGTTTGTTTATCACCTGACATGGTGAGAACTGATTTACACCAGAGCCCCTGCACTAACACAGGAACAACAGCAACTGCAGCGTCTGCGGGGCATGATTGAGCTTTGTATGGTGGAGAGGTAGGAGACCTGAAGCCAAACAGATTGATTTTTGTTGTGTATTTCACAATACACAGCATGTATTCCAATATGAGAGAGAGAGATGTATACTTGCGTGTCTAGGTAAAAATACAAGGTTGACAACAGCCACTACATCACTGAGTTAGCAGAACTGGCAAAGTTCAACCACGCTGCCACAGTTCTGTCTGGGGACCAGATGACAGTTGTCCAGTTTGGAAAGACAGAAAATGACTTTCTAATGATCCAGGTCTCTGTGTTCGTTCTAGCAGGCTGAAGGTTATTTTTCTCTTCATTTGATTCCTACCTACCTGGGAAGAAAAGAGAAATCCTGGAATCCCCTAGAAACACTGATTGCCGAGAATTTCTGTTTTCACTGTGTAGACAACATGAAAGATTATACATATTTAGTGTTTGCCCAGTTTCTGTAATATTCATGCTGGTTTTGCAGGAGAATACCTGAAGCAAAACAGGATAAATCAACACATTTGTAAAAAGCAGCAGAGGGCCAGACGCTCGGCATTTTGCTGCAACCCATCAGCTAGAGGAGCTGCTGTTTCACAGCTTATGACATCAGCCAGTCTCCTCACATGAACTTCAGCCTTGAACTGTCTTTTTTCTGGGGTTGTGTTAACATGCTCAGACACTTTCTACTTAGGCTTGATCCCGTAACATGCAGTGCTTCTCCAGTGAGCACTCTAAGCTGCCACTGACTTCAGTACGCTCAGGATCTTGTATACTGTTTCTTTAAAGAAAGAAAACAAGGAATAATTTATTTATGCTCTCTGAAAGAATGGTATGGAGGGCAAGCTGTACTGAACAGACAGTTTTCTGACAAAAAAATATCACAAGGCTACAAAATTTATCACACTACAAGTTTAAAGAAACGTGTGATTTTTCGCTTGCACCCTTTCTAAAAGGGAACTGGGAGGTTTATCAGGCAAAGACCTTGCTCCTGCTGTTCCTGAGGGGTGCAAATATTTCGATTATAAAGGGATCAGGACAGAGCCCCAAGCGTTGTCCATTTTCATAACTTCATCACAGATTATAGTTTGACTAGGGGACAAATTAAGACCATTTCAGTACGTCAGCAAGGGTGTTTGTAACTGTGGCTGGAGCCGTGATGCTGCATAAGGATGCAGGGCTGTTCTGCTAAGTCATCCTAGCTGTAGGGGAGACAACCCTGCACACAGATGCAGGACCATTTCTGCTCGCTCTCTGCTGGTGCGTGCGAACTGCTGCTGGGATGTGCCACGGCTCGTGCTTCTCCTGTGCAGAGGTGGGAAGCAGAATTGTCTGGAAAATCTTTGAAACCAGGGAAATCCTCATGGAATTTTATGTTTGGGTTTGTATTTTGTGGCTTCTTAAGGTAACAATGAAGGGAAGAGAGATGGATTTAGAATATTAGCCTAAGCCCATGACCAGCAAAAACTACCTCAAGTGCTTAAATTTAGGATGTTAGCAGTTTATTGACTTGAACAGGATTAAAGTCAGCACGTTTGGTGAATAATTGCCAAAGTGATGAAGTAGCGAGTATGTGTGCACTCATTTGCAGAACTGGAGATGTTTCTTTTTGATGCCTCAAACAGAAATGATCTCTGAAAAAGAGCTGTTTTTTCTTTTTAAAAAAGCGGTCTTACACAATATTTGCACTGCACATGGGGCACTTTGCTTCCCAAGATCTCTGTTGACTGATTTACGTGAAATTCAGAATCATTGGAGCAGCAGACACCCTCCCAAGAGCAGTGCCCCACAATCCTTATGGTTATAGATGAGACGTAGGTTTCTTCTGCTCTCTTTCAGACCAAATCCATCTTCAATTCTCTCCATAGTAGACACCCCTGAGTAGGTTGGCATGCAGCCTAGGCTCGCTGGTAGCCACCTGGTCAGGGAGCTGTGCTGCAGGGCACGGGCTGGGACCATCTGCACAGCCCCTTTCTGCAGTGCTGCTCTTCAAATGCATGGGCAGTTTTCTGCTCTCACTCTCCACATGGAAAAAGATTGCAGCTGCACTTTGTGAAGAGCTTAATCCCATTAGTGTGCACGAAGCATGGCCTAGAAATGCTCTCTGGATGGAGGCAGAGGGATGTTGTCTGTGGATGCTGAAGAGAGGCAGGCACCGAAGCAGTCAGGCTGCAGGCAGGCACAGAAGCAAACTGATAGGCACCAAGAAGGTCTTTGGGCTAAACAAGTAGGCACCTACAAAATTATACAGAGTTTTCTATGAATGGTACTTTTGGATTTAGGTCTTTTTATCTTATTAAATTCTACTCACCTTTTTCCTAATTTTAGTTTAGTGCTTTGTAATTAAACATGAAGTGAAAAATGGAGATTGAAGCCTACTGTGGCAGAAGAGGAGACAGGGATGAACTTTATGCATCAATTTCAATACAGATCAGACTGATGCATAAATTAAAAAACCACATTACCTCAAATTATGAGACGCTACAGGAGGTGCTGAGAAGTGGAAGGAAAGGCTGCCTGAGCCTAGTAGGAAGAGAGATGGCAGGCATGCAATGTAACAGCTTGGGCTGCATCAGGAATCAATGTGGGATCCCAGTTTGAGCTATTTGATTTGGATTGCACCTACCCAACAGATACCTGTAGGGTCTGGCTTTTCCCTTTCACTTTGGCGACATTTGGAGAGTTTGTCAATCTGATAAGTTGCAGTGAACTGAATTATAGCATAGCCCCCTACACACAGTGTTTTCTTGCCAGCTTCTCTTCTCCTCCTCGTTTGCCAAGCTCCCTGAGTTTGGTTCCTGATTACAGTCTCATTTCTTCCTCAGTGCTCTCAAGAAATGAACCAGATAATTAGAACACACCCCTGAAATCCACACTTGTTTATAGCTAGTCTTCCTCTGGGATCATCAGCAAGGTGTCTTTTATATTTCTCTCTCTGTAAATTTGATGCTGAGATCTCAAAGTTAGTGGAAGCAGGAGTGAGAGTTTAGACTGCTAATTTTTAGAGATAGGATTTATGTGTCAAAACAGCACTGAAGTTATTGCTTAGGATGAAACAGTAATCACCTCTCTGGCAATATTCCTTTTTAAACATTGAAATGAGATAATCTTTAGGAAGAAAAATATACAGCATTAGCTGGTTGGGTAGCAAGTAATAATCATTCCACAGATGTTTTGGGAAATTTGTCCAGTGAACCCAATAAGGTGAAGGCTTGTGATAATCCTTGGTGTCAAATGAAATGTGAAGCTTTCCATAGCCTCTGTTAATTTTACTATATTGAAACACTACCTTCCTTATGTTTTTATTTTCTCATTCATTTTGTCTTTCTATGTAAAGCACCTGTTTTGCTGCTTCTGGCAGCAGTTTTTCATCTTGCTGGGGAGGCAGAAGGTATCATCTGATGTGTTTTTTCTACAGATACCTGCTCCTATGGTTTACATAATAATGTTTTCTCTCTTTTATAAACTGATCATAGTAGGGCAAGTTAATCTATATTCCTGTTAAGACAATTTATTTCTGTGTCATTTTATATTTATTACTGTTTATGTATTATCCAGTCACCTAACTTAAACTGTCACAAAGATCTGCCATTTGATAATAACTTGATCCCAATTAAAAGATTTAAATTTAGAAGACTTCTAAGATTTAAATAACAATTAACTGACAAATGTGTGCAATATTTGTTAATCCCAATGGTCTCTTTTACAGAGAGAATGGAAATGCAACACTGGAAATATGAGGGGTGAATGTCTAAGTGTGTAGCTCAAGAAACAGTGTTTTATTTGATGCTGAAATACTAAAGAGTCAAAACTTTCCCTCCCAAAGGGAAATATTCAGAGGACAGTGAGGATCAACTAACTAGCATGAAGCAATGGAAAAGAGTGGGAATGAAATTAAAGACTGAAAATAAACTATCCAGAAGACAACAGTGAGAATATATATGAAGAAGAAATGGTCAGTTGTCCTTTTTTATGCAAACAGAGCTGGAGTAATCTTCCCCACCCTCCCACTTAGTGGACGAGGGAAAGGCTGTGGATGTTGTCTACCTAGACTTTAGTAAAACTTTTGACACTGTTTCCCACAGCATGCTCCTGGAGAAACTGGCTGCTCATGGCTTGGATGGGTGTATGCTTCACTGGTTAAAAAAATGGCTGGGTGGCTGGGCCCAAAGAGTTGTGGTGGATGGAGTTAAATCCAGTTGGCAGCCGGTCACAAGTGGTGTTCCCCAGGGCTCAGTACTGGGGCCAGTTCTCTTTAGCATCTTTATCTATGATCTGGACAAGGGGATTGAGTGCACCCTCAATAAGTTTGCAGATGACACCAAGTTGGACAGGAGTGTTGATCTGTTTGAGGGTCGGAAGGCTCTACAGAGGGATCTAGATAGGCTGCATCGATGGTCCGAGACCAGTGGTATGATGTTCAACAAGGCCAAGTGCCAGGTCCTGCACTTGGGTCACAACAACCCCATGCAGCACTACAGGCATGAGGAAGAGTGGTTGGAAAGTTGCCTGGCGGAAAAGGACCTGGAGGTATTGGTGAATAGCTGGCTGAAAATGAGCCAGCAGTGTGCCCAGGTGACCAAGGAGGCCAATAGCATCCTGTTTTGTATTAGAAAGAGTGTGGCCAGCAGGACTAGGGAAGTGATTGCCCTGCTGTAGTCAGCACTGGTGAGGCCACACCTTGAATACCGTTCAGTTTTGGGCTTCTCACTACAGGAGGGACATTGATGTACTGGAGCATGTTCAGAGGAGGGCAACAAAGTTGGTGAGGGGTCCTATGAGGAGCGGCTGAGGGAACTGGGGTTGTTTAGCCCGGAGAAGAGGAGGCTGAGGGGAGACCTTATTGCTCTCTACAACTACCTGAAAGGAGGTTGTAGAGAGGTGGGGGTCAGTCTCTTCTCCCAAGTAAGAAGTGATAGGACAAGAGGAAATGGGCTCAAGTTGTGCCAGGGGAGGTTTTGATTGGATATTAGGAAAAATTTCTTCACCAAAAGGGTTGTCAACATTGGAACAGGCTTCCCAGGGAAGTGGTTGAGTTGCCATCCCTGGAGGTATTTAAAAGATGGGTAGATGTAGTGCTGAGGGATGTGGTTTAGTAGTAACTTGGCAGTGCTAGGTTAACAGTTGGACTTGATGATCTTAAAGCTCTCTTCCAACCAAAATGACTCTGTTCTGTGATTCCATAAGTCATGACTATGCGGAGGTTCTCAGGAGTTCCACTAGATCAGAAGATCAACAGAGGAGTTGTGTCCTGATTTATGTGTTGAGTCACACTGTGGTACACTGGTTTTCTGGCTGCTGGTTATCCAGTTTAGCATGTCTTCTAGCATATCAGCTTTCCAAGAGATATACCTGAGATTATTTTGTATGGTGCACAAGGCAGGGTCAGGGCAAGGTCAATGGCTATGAAGTTCCAGCCTCACAAAGATGATATGAGAGCTCCAGATGCAGTCAGGAGGTGATATGATTCAGACCTTGGAATTAAGAGGATATTCCCAGATGCAATGGTGTATGTGTAGTCTCTAAAAACATGACGTTATTTTGAGCTGGTAGAGAGGAGGTGCATCAGGAAGGGAAATAGATGAGCTGAAGTCTTGGTGAGTCCTGAGCCCATTTCTTTTTCCACCATATACTGTTGGATCTCAGGCAACTCACTTAAACTCTGTGATAATTCATACAGCTGTCCAGGTTGGAAGACACCTTGTAAGATCTCTAGTCTGGCCTGCTGCTCAAAGCAGGTCGAAAAAGAATTCAGACCTTATTGTTCAGGGATTTGTTGTGGCAGACCTTGGAAATTTCCAAGGACAGAGGTTCTCCAGTGTCTCTGGACAATTTGATCCAACACTTAATTATGATTAAGCATTGTGATTGTGATTTTCCCCCCCCACTTACATCCAGCTGGAACCTCCCCTGTTTCAACTTCCTTGTAGGCATTGAAAGGCTGCTGTTAGGTGCCCCCTAAAACCTTCTTCAGGCTAAACAAGCTCAGCCTCACCTTGTAGGGCATGTGTGATCTGATCCCATCGGATGAGTCAAGATTTCTCAAGAGATACTTGCCTTAGTCCTCTTCCAAGGAGAAGATAGTTCTCCTTTACTCCCTCCCCTCTCTCAGCAGAACAGCCTGGGATACCTTGCTGATGAAGACTGAGGTGAAGCAAGCACTGAGTACCTCAGCCTTATCTGTGCCCACTGCCACTAAATCACCCATCCCATTCAGCAGCAGGCCCACACTTGTTTATTCTTTTAATGCTAATATAGCAGTAGAACCTCTTGTTGTCCCTGATGTCCTTTGCAAGTTTCAACTCTAGCTGAGCACTGGCTTTCCTGACATCATCCCTGAGTGCCTGGGCAATATTTTAATATTTCCTTTGAGAGCTTTTGTCTGTCCCATCTGTCCATCCATCAATCCATGCATCCCAGAACTCAGCTGGTATGACTGATCCCGTAATGTCTCAGTGGTTCCAGTGATGTGGAACTCTAGCTGCTTCTGTTTCTCTGGCTGCATGTGTTTGTGTATGGGCATTTGAGGTGGCCCCTTTACACTTATTTTATCCTTCCCAAGGGGTCTCTTGCGCCTATCAACTTGTCTCACCTACTCACCACCCTGACCTCCCTTGCTTAACTGCAAGCTATTATCACCTTTCCTTGATGTATCTTGTTTGAAGTCCTCTTTACCAGTTGGCAAGCCTATTCCTTCCCTGTGACGTGAGGATGGTCGTACTTTTCTGTCTTACCGGCATATCATAATGATGAATACATGAAAAAACTGTGAGCAGGGCTGGTTGAAAGGAGAAATATCTGCCTTGTGGGAAACTTGTGTGTGCAATGAAAATTCTTTATGTTAGAAACAAAGGTAGAAATGACAGTATTTGAGGTGGAAGGATTTATTAATAATTGTTTTAAGACAAATACAAATATTTTGTTAAAAATAGTCTTTGAAAATGTTGAAATTGAGACAGGGAGCTCAGCTTCAAGACACCAGCTGCAGTGCACAACTTGGATGCTCTGCTTGGAGTCCCAGCAGGATGAAGGGAACTGGGAGACTGGAAGCCCTGGGAAGAGTGAATGAGCCTAGAAGCTTTGGACCCAATGGTTGCAGGGTTTCTGGGCTCCTCACTTTGTTGGGCACTAAATATAAAGCTGGGTCAGCCATACCTTCAGCGTTTCCTGGAAGCCTGAGCGTGCTCTAGCCTAATAAAAGGGTTGGAAACAAGCAAGGTAAGCACTGTTGCTCTGGTAGTGCAGGCTGTTGGGAACCCAGGGATGTTGGTCCTTGTCATCACAACCAGAGATTATGGAAGACCCTGAATGTTATGCCAGCGGTGAAGGAAGGTAGCTACAGTGTGGTACATGAATAAGCTGTTCCCCTTTTGCTGTGCACAGATAGTAACCTCTTCATGAAGATAGCTGACTTTTTTTGATACTTTTCTTCAAGTGAGGTGACTGGAAGACCCATCAGACTAGGGAATGTAGCATGTAACTGTGGTGCCCCCTTGAAGGATGCTGCAAACAATGTAAATACTTTTGAGTAATTGCTGTAGTCACTATTTCCTCTGATTGTCAGCTTAAGGTGAAAGTAATTCGGAACGGTTCTGGTTCAGAAGGGGAGCTCACAACGATGGGACAAGTCTATATAAGCAACACACACTGAAATCTTTCTCCATATAGGTATTTGTGTATACCTTTTGAGAAAAATTGTGAAGTCTGTAAGTTAGTCATAAGGAGGCAAGCCCTTACAATACTCCTGCAAATACTTCTGTGAAAACTACTGTGATTTTTTTCATATATAAAAGACTACATTGCATTTTGTCTTCTGTGAAATTTCTGATCTTCAGCTGAGTTATCTAGAAAATCATAGTGGATTCTTGCATAGATTTAATGCTCTTGATTATAAGTGCCTAGGGAAAACCTGGACTTCACTTAACATTTTCTGAGCAACACCTAGTACTTAACAGAAGCAGGGGGATTGAAGTGCTTTGATCTTCTACAGCTCAGGTCTGTGCGGCTCTACCTGGCACTTAGTGGCAATCGTGCAAGTACAGATACTCCAATTTTTAAGGGCACTGCTGGAGCATAAAATTTTACACCTTTCATACATACTTATTACATAGAACTTAGCTGTGTGAATACGGAAGGTCAAATTAAAATACATGGGCCTTGTTTCCTTCCCTGTTACATTGATATAAAACCGGTGTAAACATATTGAAATCAGTAGTAGTTATTGCTATATAAAACAGATTGTCCTGGTTTGAGGTAAAACAGAACCAATTTTCTGTTCAGTAATTTTACTTTGCAGCTAAGCTGCTTCTAACTAACTGAACTCTCTGAAACTTTCTGAAATTAACAGCATATTGTGTGGAAACTGTTTGCTGTCAGAGTGATAAGACCTGATTAGTTGTAATTTATGCCAAGGAATGGTACGCAGAGAGGGTCTTGCTTACACTTATTGCTATAACAACCAAGGCCAGCTACCTTTGTGGTGTGCCCTGTTGGAGGGTTGGAAGCAGAAAAGTGTAGAGGGGTCACACCTGTGGGGAGGAGCGGACAGGACAGGTGACCCAAAACTGACCAACAGGGTATTCCATCCCATCTGCCTCATGCTCAGTATGAAAGCTGAGGGATCAAAGGGTCAGCCCTCTTTCTTCAATGGCCGGTGTCTGAGGAGGACTCTGTCTGTTCGTCTGCCTTTGATCCTGATCCTGAATTCAGATCTGGAATCCAGTTCCTGTCCGTCACTGAGTCCAGTCTGGGACTTCCCTAGTGCCTGCTGGTGACATGATTGTCATCATGGGAGCTCGATCCAGTTTTGTAGATACTTCATTGTTTCTTTTTTATTATTTTATTATTAATATTTCATTAGTTTAGTTCCTTCTAAACTCGTAAGTCTCTCTCTCTCTCTCCCCCCTCTCCTTGGAGAGAGAGGTGGGGGAGAGCATCTGACATTCTCCTCAGTGGCCAGTCTGGCCCAAACTATGACACAGGTGTAACAGTTACAGAATTAGGCAAATTTAAGCTGAATTTTTCCCCTGTTCTGGTTTAAGTAAAATGGATTATCAGATGTGAACTCTGATTCAACAAAGGCAAAAGACTTCATTAGCACAGCACTTCAAAATGTCTTTTCTGTTCCGTGTCCAGTTTGGTTAAATCATAACGATTAAATCAAAGATCAATAAAGACCTGTACCATTAGCATATTTCTTTTAACATATTGGATAAAAACAGATTTTCAAATAATGAATAAAACTGCCGTATGTCACATTAGTGTGAGTCTATATAATCTCAATATCAAGCCTGTTAAATTGAATCTGATTAAGCTCACAAGGCTGGGTTTCTCAGTGTTAAAAGAACCATCAGGAGCAGTGGTAGATTCTTATCTTCTATGGACTAGGCAGTGGACAAGATGAAAGGTATATTCTCCTATTAAAATGGACTGCATTCTTACTTTACAAGTGTCAGTCACTGATTATTTATGCCATTATCAGAAGGTCTTGCATTATAGAATGAAATGAAAAGTGTCCACATCACTATATTGTCATGTACAAATTGTTGGAAGGTTTTTGCTAATGCCATCAATGCAGTTAGATTTTGAAAACATGCCTTTCTTTAATGGAAGGTTGATTACATACACATTCTGTAGTAAATGACTTTTTATGCACATCACACAGATTATTTTAACAGGTTATTTCTCCAAGAACTGAAATTTTACATTTTTTCTGTTTCCTGCTGCAGCCAGATCAGAAGCCCAAAGAAATTTGAGATGAGAAGAATTTATACTGTGGCTTTTTGTGGGTTTATTATCTTACAGAACCTTACAGATTTTTTTTAAAGTAAGAATATTAGTTCAGAATTCTGAATACATTTCCCATGTCTTCAGCTTAATTGGAACAAGGGTCTTCAGGTTATTTTTCACATGTAGTCAAACACTGCTATGTGGTTTTGAAAAGTCACTTAAATTCAGGGAGAGAGTATTTCCAAATATATGAGGGGTTTTGATCAATGAGATGGTAATCAAAAATAATATGCTTTGTACTTCTACATCAGTCTACCCTCCTAAGATCTTAGAGCCCTTTGAACATTGAAGGAATGAAGCCTATAAAATATATCAAGTAGGTAACTTTTTATTTTCATTTAATAAATAGGGAAATGAAGGCATACAAATATGTAATCATTTTTAAAATATCCACTGGGGTTTTTTGGGGCAAAGATTTTGTTCCAGGCTCTGGGTTCAGAACAGTTTCAGCATTTAATTATGTTTAGCCCTTGAATTTTCAATTCCATGTAGTCATCTGGAAGAGTTAGCATTTTTTGTGGTGCCTTGGTCACTGTGTGTTTCTCATGCTCTGATCACTCCACTTTGTTTGTGTTCCTCCATGACCTGTATTGTAGCTCAAAGAAGCCCTCCACTGAGCAGCTTGCTGACAGGGCCCATTGGCACAAGCGCTACATTTTGCTGTTGTTTGCTATTATTCTTTCTGGGGTTTTTTTTCTGTTCTTTTTGCTATCCTCATTTATTTTCTTTATTCAGTTTAAATTTAAGGATTTACTTCTTGATTTTTGCTTCTTTCTTCTCCTCAAACAAAGGTAGATGTCCCAGTCTTCATCCTCCTACAGAAGGAAGACATGGGGTCTAGGAATGACATTGTTCGTGTGAGGCTATGCTGGAAGAGAGGGTCGAGTTTCGCTGCCAGGAGGATTTCATAGCAGTAGTGCTAGAAGAAGATACTTACTAGCAGTGTATTAGTTCAAGATTTAGGGCAGTAACTGTATGGTCAAGGGCTTGTTAAAAATGGTCTCACTTAAGATGATCAAGCTTTGACTAAGAGTTCATCATGGTGCCACATGTGGTTTGGCCTTCAAATATGGCCTGTCGTGGTAGAGGAAAGCCGGGACACTGGCTTGTCATTCCCATCCAAGGTCAAGAACAGTTGTCCAGCTATCCAGATTGTAGCATCCTGACTTGGATACAAGATTATTATGAGACAGTGTGTCAAAAACCTTCCGAAACTTATCCATCCACTTATACCCCCTCACCACAAATTTAGTCATTTTATCATAGAAGGCAGTTGGATTGGTTAGACATGATTTTCCCTTTGTAAAAACAATGCTGACTGTTCCCAGTCACCATCTTCTTCGTGTAACAAGAAATGTGCTCCAAGAGGCCTTGCTCCATGACTTTTCAAGGGATTGTAGTGGGGCTGACCATGCCCTTTTTGAAGACGGGTGCAATATTTGCCTTTCTCCACTTGTTGGGGACCTTCCCCAATCTCCACAACCTTTTAAAAATTACAGTGGCCTGACTGCAATATTGGCCAGTTCTCTCAGCACTATTGGGTGCAGCCTGTCTGGTCCCATGGACTTGGATGGGTTGAATTCTCACAAATCATCCCTGACTTGACCCTCATCCATTGCTGGTAGTTCTCCTCCTTGAACCCTGCTTTTCAGCCCAGATGCCCAAGAGACCTTGTAAGTGAAGGGTAAGGCAAAGAAGGCACTATGTACCTCAGCTTTTTCTGTGTCCATTGTCACTAAATAGCCTACTCAGTTCAGCTATGGTCCCATATTTCCTTTGTTCAGCCTTCTACTACTAATGTAGTGGTAGAACATTTTATCACCCTTCATATCTTTTGCAAGTTTCAACTCTACTTGAATTTGGCTTTCCTAACCCCATGCCTGCGTGCCTGTGCAATCTTTCTAAATTCCTCATTTGTTGCCTATCCTTGCTCCCACCTCCTGTAGACTGTTTGATTGCACTGGGGCTCAGTCATTAATTCCCTATTTACACTATCCAGTCTCCTGATAAGTCTACTTGACATCCTGCATATTGCACTTGTACTTGGAGGATGCTGTACTTAAGACCTTGGCAGCTTTCCTGAGCTATTTTACACTTCAGAGCTGTTTCCCATGGGAATCTACCTGTCAGCTGCTTGAAAAAGCCAAAGTTTGCTCTCCTAAAGTCTAGGGTCTGTACTGTCCCACTTGCCTTCCTTACTGCCCTCAGGATCTCAAACCCTGCTATTTCATGGTCACTACAACCAAGGCTACCACTGATAATCACACCTGCAACTAGCTCTTCCTTCTTTGTGAATACAAGATCCAGCCATATGTCACTTGTTTGGCCCATTCAGTCCTTGTAAAAAGAAGTTATCCCTGCCATCCTCCAAAATTCTGTATTGCTTACCTCCCACTGTTTGGCCATTCCAGCAAATGTCAGACAGGCTGAAACCCCTCAAAAGTACTAAGTGTGATCCAGAGACTTCCATATTAGAAGAAGACTTCATCCACTTTCTCACCTTGACTGGGTGGTCTGTTACAAAGTCCCACCACAACATCGTCTTTATTGGCCTGCCTTCTGATCCTGACCCACAAGCTCTCAACCAGCATGTCATCTATCCCATAGGAGAGCTCTATACATCTATACTGCCTTTTCACATAGAGAACAACTCACTTCTCTTCCCTCCTGCCATTCCTGAAGAGCTTCTATTCCCTCAGTTTACTGCTGTCATGCAAGCTGTCCCACCACATCTCAGTTGTTCCAATGATGTTGCAGTTCGACACGTAGTGCTCTAGGTCTTCATGCTTGTTTTTCAGGCTGTGGACATACGCTTGAGATGGGTGTCCTTTTGCCCTATCGTATCATTCCTGACATCTTTCTTGTTCCATCTCTCCCTTGCATCATTTGCTTTCCTCTGCTAACCTCTGTTTCTTCACCTAAGTGTAGGTCATAACCTGTGTTTCCCAATCTTTCTAGTTTAAAGCCCTTCTTACCAGGATGGCCAGCCTTTTGACAAAGGTGCTGTTGCCCTACTTCGTCAGGTGTATCCTGTCTCTCCCCAGCAATCCTCAAACCTCAAGTAACATTCCATCTTTGTAAAAGCTAAATCCCTGCTTGACTGCCAATAAGAGTTGATTAAAGTGTTCAGAAGCATACTGGACCAGAACACTTCTTGATCTGGATGGGTCACAGCATAGCATACAGCAGGTGAACAGCAACTGTGAGGAGGGCTTTGTCTCTGTACTCAAAGGCATCACCCACTTTCCTAGAGGACTACCTGAATCAGTAAGAGGTGCTCAGTTCACTCACTAATTAGAGGTGGTTATAAAGTCCCAGCAGAGAAGGGCGTTTACCATGGTGTCCTTCATATACTGTATGTAAACTGACTCTTCCCTTCCCTCTCCTTGCCTGTGCTTGCTCAACTCCTCCCTCTGTGATCTGAAGCACAGGCTGCTGCTGAGCTGAATGTGTTGAAAGAGCTTTGCCACTCAATGGCCTAATCCTCTTAACAACACAGGCAACAAATGAACAAGTCTCTCTGAGGCTTCTCGCTCCATGGCTGAAAACGTAGACCTCGGCATTGAGGGCACTGTAGGGAGCAGATATGAGCAGTGCATTGTATTGTGTGTTTTCAGAAATCTGCAGGGATTGATACACGTTCTCTCCACAAGGTTCTCAGGTGGAGAGATGCTGGCTGCTGCCATGCTGCCATGACCGGTTCTTCTGCCCAGGGCCTAGAGATAAACTGAGACTGGTGATCCTATCCTGTCAGGGACCCTGAATCAGAACTGGTCTGTTGACTCGCACCTGGTCTGCAGTGGGAGCACCGCTTCCACTAAGAGTGTGCCTGTTGACCCTATAGGAACTGGGTAGCAGAGCAGCCACTTCCAATGGAGTAGCACCAGCAGTCCAAAGAGAGGGAAGAGAACTGATAAATCCTTTAAGACCATTCAAGAGCATGCCTGGTGAGCCTCCAGCCCCAGAGTTTCCTTTTTCTGTGGAGGAACCATCAGAGCCAATGAGTTTTCTGCCATTAGAAGAACACTTTCCTCAGACTTCTGCTCCAGAGGCCCCAGTGTCACTGTTTGTCCTGGAGAAGTCACTTATTCCATAGGGACCCCACTGCAACTTCTAGATGCTATGCCACTAAAGACATCGATAAAACCCATGTGTAGCAGATGGATGAGGTTTGTGGTGTGCATTAGAGATGTCCCTGCCGTTTGGGTGCAATGCTCATGGAAGGGCTCTTGAGCCACTGTGCAGTGGAGACATGCCCGATCTGGATAGTGTTCCAGACCAAAATAACAATCCCCAATCTCCCACTAAGTGCCAGTGAGACACAGCAATTTGACAGCAGCAGTTTGGGCCCAGTAGTTCACTCTAGAACACGTAGCAAATGCATACAGCAGACATACCCAGAAAGGAACTGTATTGGGTCTGGCTGAGATGGAGTTAATTTTCCCCATAGCCACCGTCATGGTGCTGTGCTTTGTATTGGTACCTAGAAACGTGTTGATAACTCACCAGTGTTTTGGTCACTGCTGAGCAGTGCTCCTGGAGAATCAAAGCTCTCTCTCCAGCATTCCTCCCTCACCAGTAGGCTGGGGATGGGCAAGATCTGGGGAGGGAACATAGTCAGGACAGCTGATGCAAACTGACCAAAGGGCTATTCCATACCATATGATGTCTGCTCCGCAATAAAAGCAAAGAGAAAGGAGGAGGAGAGGGGGAGGGCATTTGTTATTACAACATTTGTGTTCTGGAGTAACCGCTACACATGATGGAGCCCTACTTCCTGGGAAGTGGCTAGACATCACCTGCTGATGGGAAGTAGAAAATAAATCTTTCGTTTTCCTTTGCTTCTACATGTGGCCTTTGCTTTTGCTTTATTAAACTGCCTTTATCTTAACCCACAAGGTTTTTTCCATCTTATCTTCTCCACCCCCTGCCCACATCCTGCTGAGGAGGGGAGTGATAGAGCGGCTTGGTGGGCACCTGGCATTCAGCCAAGGTCAACCCACCACAGTCCTTTTTGGCACCCAGCGTAGGGCACGAAACAACAGCAGTTTTGTATTAAGCGTGCCATAGCAGGAGTAGTTATTAAGGGGCAAGCTCTGGTGTGGGTCACAGAGTTTGTTGGCTGCACTGCTTATCTCTTTATTTTGCTGAACTTGGGAACATATTAATACAAATAATGGCTGTGTGGTTCACCCTGGCATTGGTGGCCTTGCTGTGCTGGGGGAGCTATCTTGTGGAGAGGATGAGGGAATACATCTCCCTCTTCCTACCCGGGACTGATGTGGGTGGTTTTATTATGCAGGTTCCTGAGATCCTTGTTCACCGTTACGTGAGGTGTTTAATACGACTAATTAACACTGTTAGCATATTATGGGGTTTGTGGAATCTGGTGTCATCCTGCTGTAATAGAAGACAACTTTTGGATGAGGCGATGCTGAAATGTGCCCTGAGGCGGCTGGTCCCTGGGTAGCAGGGGGTATGGAAGGATTTGGGCAGGGTCCTAGGGCTATTATCACCTCCCATAACCTGGGACTTTACACCCGGACAGGCAAGGAACCCTGGCAAACTAACGCGCCACCTGATAGAAAGGTGCCTTGCCTATCCCAGTGAAAGCCAGCAGTTTCTAGCACTGTACTGGGGCCTGACCTGTGCCTATTGAGCTGCAGTTCAGTACTCTCAGAGGACTAGGGTTGAA
Organism: Burhinus oedicnemus; assembly: GCA_008921705.1. Lineage (NCBI taxonomy): Eukaryota > Metazoa > Chordata > Aves > Charadriiformes > Burhinidae > Burhinus > Burhinus oedicnemus. Next base: position 1,898,097 of record VFFE01007054.1, on the reverse strand, counting down.
GCACAGGAACGTATGTTTAGCTGAACATTTGTTTTCTGTAACACTGAGAGACCTGTCATTGCCTGAAACCTGCTTTGAACTACAGATAACTCGGTAGTGGGGAAATCAGGCAATGAGCAAAATCTGAGCCAGTTCTTTCGCAGCACGTGCCTTATAACAGGAGAACAATCAATGTGGTACTTGTTCTCATCAGGTACTGAGCAGAGAAGTATCTACATAAGGTTGGATGCTCAATCTCTTAAGGAAAATTATGCTTTGTTGGGGATGATGGAGATAAGGGCTCCACCTACACCAGTGTTAAGTGGTCTTTTGTAACAGGACATTGCTTGTATGCAGCCTTGAAAATGGTTTGCTTCCTCCGTGAATGCAAAGGTTCAAATCCCTTGAAGCCATGGTATGACAGCGTCCTCAGCTAGCAGTCCACAGCTCACAGCTTCTTAACTCAACTGACTCCAGAAAAATGCAATCTCAGACTAATTAAAGACAGCTGCAGCCTTTCACAAGTTGCAGTAACATATTGTCCTTTGCTGTTTCCAAGGCTTTCAGAAGGAGTGTAGTAACTCACATGGACTTTAGCATAGCCCATATGCATACACTGAAATTAAACAACCTTTCCATTTCCGGGTTTTTACATATATAATCATGTGCAATGAAAATATGATCAGGGACTTCAAAGCCAAAAGAAAGTTTAAGGAAAAAAATAAAAGAAAGGGAGTGCAGAAGGAATGAGGAAGACAGCCTGTATTTAAAATTATCTTATGCCATTTTACCTGTCAACATTTGCACAGGAGTTCTGAATCAGATTAGTCTTTGTACAACTCCTCCCTAAATATTTGGATTTATTCCAGGTATTTCTTACATGCTGAAGTACCTGCCAGCCGAGAATGCATTGTCAGCGATCACCTTCATACGTCCTCAAGGAATCTCCATTCTCTTGGCTTTGGGAGAACACATGCAGCAAAATTGAGTTGCTGAGTGGCTGAATGCTGCTTTCTTCTGGTGACTGAGAACAGTTAAAAGTTGAGCATCTTTAAAGGAATTTGAGAAAACAGGCATTCATCATTTGGCAGACTGTATCTCAATTTACTGTATCTGACAGATGAAAGATACACATGGAGTGACAGTAATTACCCTGGGGTAAACATCAATAATTTGTGAGTCCCTCTGAGAAGCTTTGCGGTGTGATTGTAGAAGTTTGGAACTGTCTGGGATAGTGAGATCCATATACAAAATATATATATATTTTTACATATTTTTAAATATAGATGTTTAATTTTTGAAAAATAAGTATGTATTTATTCAGCTATCTATTTCTGAGATAAATTACACATAGGAATTGAATGGAGATACTATTGCCATAATAGTAAAAAAATTGCAGTATGTGGCAAGTTAACTGACCTATATGTATTATTTCTGCCTGATGAGGGGGCAGAACTTATACTGATGATGACATTTTCACAGTCTGCAATATCTAATATTACAGTATAATATAGCTATGACTCAGACCCTCTTGCACACTACATAACCTAGGTTTTATGTGAAAAGTTTGCCAATGTTTCACGTTCACATTGGTGTTTGTTCTTTTATGCAGGGGTGTATCACTCAGGCATCCTGTATCTGTGATTAAGGGGATCTTTAGCCACCGCATCTGCTGACAGCAGAATTGACTGCCTTGGCAATTGTGTAATAGTACAATTTTATTTCCACTTTTGATTTACTCAAAGTAGGATTAGGGATCAGCATTAAAATTAAGTGCCTGGCCACTGCAAACAGCATTCCTGAGAAGCTGCCATGACTTTCTTCATTTAAAAGCATATTCTGAAAAGAATCTTTAGATTTCACAGTGCACTTATTACGGACAGCAATATCTGAGGGTATTTGAGGACTTTGTAACTGCTACCAGATTTGACATTGTTCTTTATAAATTTAGATAAATACAAATAAAGCTGTCAGAAATTATTTAGATCAATGAAGTGATTGAATTATAGCAATCATTGTACCTTCAGATATAGCAGCATTGGTGTGAAAAACAATCAAGTGTGAAAACTCCAAGTCAGCCAGCAGAGGCGAGAAGGATGGAGTCCACCCAAATGCACCAGCTCTGCAGGCTGCCCCTGCACGCATAAACCTCTCTTAATCCGTTCCCAAAAAGGACACAGCTGGAGCAGGCCTGTGCAGCTCTTACGTGATATGAGGAAACTGTTTTCCCAGCTTGGAGTATAAGCACACAGAGGAATTGTTTTGAGACGCTTCATGTAAGCCTCAGTGGTCCCAGATCTCTATTTAAAGCGTACGGAGGGTGGTAGCTACACGCAGTCTGGCTGGGTGTGTACACAGACACACATGCAATCTTTGGCTCTACCTCTAAGATGGTTACTATAATTTCTAATTGAAGTGAGCCAACTGCTAATAGCCAGAGTTAACCCTCATGTTCATGCTTTTGGGGATATACTGAGCTGCTGAGCTGTGCATTTTTCAGAGGGAGTGCTGTAAAAATATCATAGAATCATAGAGTGGTTTGGGTTGGAAGGGACCTTAAAGATCATCTAGTTCCAACCCCCCTGCCATGGGCAGGGACATCTTCCACTAGACCAGATTACTCAAAGGCCCATCCAACCTGGCCTATATTTTAATAACCATTTCTCATGCAGCCCAATGTTGCATAGACAATGACAGTGTTTGTTTAAAATAAAAACTATTTTTTAAAATCTTATCATAAGGTAACTCTGACACAGGGAATCAAATCTCAGAGAATGGTTGTTCGCTGTCCCATGCCAACCGGAGTCCCCACTGCAATGGTCATACAAGTTCTTGGTTGCATGTTGTCCCACCGTCCTGCATGACCACGCATAATCCATCCCTGTCACCATAGCTGCTGCAATGGGCAGATGCGGCAGGCTTTATGTACCATCGGTTTGCAGCGGTGACCTGCATGGGGTGAGCCCATGTCCTGCCGTTTACCAAAAATGGTTCCAGCCTGCCCTGAAGTGAGTGAAAACCGTACAATGAAAATACACACCCATAGGCAACCCACGCCAGAGCAGGGACACTGAGGAACCGAGCAGCAGAGGCCATGACATGCAGCGCGATGGAAACCATTACACAAAGAGTGTCGGGAATCATGAAGTGCAGCCCGACAGAAACAGTTACATGCAGGCAGCAGAAAGCCATCACACGCACTGCTTCCACTTCCTACGCTGCCCGTCCTGTTGCCAGAGGAGTTTTGACGGACTGGCTGTAACTGCGGCAAAAATAAGGGAAGTTGAGGCGGGGAAGGAGGGAGGATGGAGTTTTGTGTAAGTGTCTGGTTGTTTGTGTTCTTCTTTCTCTCGATATCCGAATCAGGGATCAGAAGCTTGTGTGGCCTGGCAATAAATTAACTCAAGTAAAATTTCCTGACTCTGGACTGTTTTGTCCATGAGAGCTAAATAGAAAACTGGTTTAAATATATTAACTGTGTACAAAAGACTGTCCTACATGAGTATTTTTGTATCTGCAGGAACAGTTTGTACTGACTGTTTGCAAATGTCTTATCTATGTACAACTTGATCCCTTCTGCAACTGCCGAAGCAGCAGAACTGCATGAGAATCTCAGGGACACTCCACCCAGGATGTTAATCAACACATACACATTTAAGCATACAAAAGAGATGAGCTGCATCAGGAGCTACCTGGGGGAATATGTAGAACTGTCCAAAATTCCCATCTGGAGAGTTCCTGTGTGTCAATTACTTAACTATGGGGGTGGTGAGGAGTTCAGACCTGCTTTCAAGGCAGTCTGCTGCCTCAAACCAGCCCTACTATCTCATCTGTGCTGATGACACGCTGGGGTGTTCCTGGACCACCCAGGGAATTAATGGCTTAAGTGCACTTGGTGTGCAAAGAGGCACAGCCCTGATACCCAGCTTTGCCACAGTTATAACTATGGGACAGCCTTGAGTCTCATACTTAGGATTTAAGTCTGACAGCTCCTGCCACTCCAAGGTATTTTCCTGGTCTTCAGAATTTAGAAATCTCTGTTCTTGGATTACTAATTGAAAGGATTTATTCAAACTGAACACACTTCCAATTCATTCTGGATCATAAATCTTCCCAGGAAAAATTGTAATATTGTTGAAAACAATCAAACCATACTGCAGATAAGCTTTTATTTATCCAAATGTATGACTTTGCTCTACCATTTTAGGGGAATCACTGGCCTCTGTCACATTTGTAGTAAGACAGCCTTATAATTGGGTGTAAATTATTATGGCAACCATTACATTAACTTCAAGCTTTTCTTCATCTTGATATTTGCCATCCGTGGGTTTCACTATTTGCATGTTTTCACGCACTGGAGCACAACAGGTACATTCATCAAGCAGTCAAAGCTAACGGAAAGCAAGGTGGCCTCATGAAACCTCTTGAGATTACCCTGGGATAATTTCTTTTGCAAAGGTAAATGGGGGTTGCATTGTGGCTCTGTTTCTTTTGCTCTCCAGGTCCCCAGAGACACTTTGTCTTTCTGAAGTGCTGTTTTCCCCCATCCCCAAGAATTGCCCAGGCCTACCCGAGACCTGCCACGTGGGCCACTGAGCCGCTGTGGTCTTCTGAGCTCTGCTAGAACGTGGTGTTCAGCAACACTATTTTTAACACAGCCTTTGAGAAGGCTAGTGGATTTGTCAAGAATTGCTGTAGGAAAGTGTTTCTGTTACGAACACTAGATCATGCAGTCTCCCTTTCCCTCAGTAAGGAGAAAAAAGCTGCCCCAGGGCCAAATCTCCAGGAGAGCATCCACAGGCAGTTTAGCCTATGCTTTGCCAAATGAGACAGCTCTCAAATGGGTGCAGGAGGCCTCAACTGGCTGTGGCAGGGGATGTTTTGATGCAGAGGAGAGAAGCAGCCACTACCAGCAGCCTCGGCAGTGCTTGGAAGGGTGTCTTCTCAGCCAGTCTGGTCAGCAGTTGCTCTAATGTGACCTCTAGTCTCGCTCTCAAGTTGGGGAGGAAAAAAGAGGAAGCCATATTGCTGAGAAATGAGCTTTGAAATAGTAGAGAGAAGTATTTGATAACAGCCTGAGGTCAGGGCATTCTGCATCTGGGGCTTTCACTTCAGGTTTAGGTTTCTGGGGACAGAGAACCGTAACTCTCTATGTATGCATGGGAATAGTGCCCAGCCGAGTGAGGCTTCGCTCCCAACTGAACCCCGCTGAAATACCAATGAATAAATAATCATCATCTCCAGTTTAATAGCTGTCTGTGGGAATGTAGCACAGCACTGTTTGGTTTTGACCAGCAATAACCCTGAGCAAATCACTACCATCTGGTCTCAGCTCAGAGCTTTCCTGATCAGCATAAAATAAAATAGATGCAAAAGTTTGAGAAAATAACAGCTACCCCCAAAATTGTTAGATGAGCATTGTATGTTGGTCTCTCCTTCCAGCAATGCCCTCAGGGCTGTGCCCATTGGTACTGAGGAGTGACAAGGTCTGGATCTCAGGCCTGAAATGTTCTCACCCACAGCTTTGGGGTTCCAGCAAAAACAGAACAGGAATTTCATCATGCTCTTAAATTATGTTCATCCTTGCTAACCTCTGGTGATGAATGGCTCCATCTGAATTTAATGCTGCCAGCCTCTTTGCATCTGTATGAAATATAGTTATAATATATCTTAAGGACCTGTCAGGGAAAGAGCTACAGCATTTTTATGCAGGATAACTCCCTGAGGAAGTGGAATGAAATGGAACCACCTCAAAGCTTACTGCAGGAAAAAGCATTTGAGGCAGTTCAGTGGGAGACTGGTCCCAGAAGGGCCCAGGGACCCACAGAAAACAAAGGACTTTGTTTCTGTCACAGGGCTATCCCGGCTGAGGGGTAAAAAGCTCCTGGAAACAAACCAGGAACTGGAACAATGAAATGGCGTGGAAGAAACCAATTTCTTAGTTTTCAAATATAGCAGTACCCTCTCCCTTTCTCATGCTTACAAGTAAACAGGAGTCAGGGCCAACCCGTGCTGCAGCGGCACAGAAATGATGGTGGCAGCGTTGTGCTGAGGCGTGGGCTTGTGGTCAATGGATATGGGAAGCACGGAGCTCAGCATGGGCTGACCTGACCTGGTAGGAGGCAGGGTCACAAAAGGGCTTGGCGGGAGCAGCTGGACACCATGCTGGCTTGGTGGTGTTTCATGGCTGCTTGTTAGACTGCCAGTGAGCGATACCACGTCCTCTCCTGGAGCCCTGGGAAATCGCAGTCAGTTTTAAGAGCTCATAAAGGTTACACCCAACTTTTCAGGCCTTTGAGTCTCAAAGATAGGAATAAATAATGAATTGGTTTTATTCATCCCATCAGGCTAGCTAACACTTACTGCCTCTCCTTTACAACAACTTGCCGTTTCTCAACACCCTGTTGAGTTTCATGCTCCACCTGCTCAGTTAGGTACTTTGAGAGTAAAACGGGGGCATCTCTTTTTCATACACATACTTGCATGAGAGCAAGCTCGAGGCTTGTTCCCTGGAGTCTTCAAGCTAATACTTCTCCTGCCATCAGCTAGAGAACAGAGGGATGTGAGATGCCGTCCTCCTTCCCCTCATCTGCTTCTGGCTGGCTAGAGCCTGCCCAGGCTGCCTGATCCACACGGCCACGAAGCCCCTGGCCACAAGCAGCCTCTGCCACTTTGCTGTCCGTAGTACCCTCCACCCAACCAAGCTGAAGTGGTGATGCTGCTGCATATCCCAACTGGAGAGGGAGAAGGGATTTGGGGAGTAAAAGTGTGTTCCCTGCTTTGCAGCCCTGCTCAGACCCAGTGGGCTGTGCTCAGAGAGGGAAAGACAAGCTCGTTGTTGCAGAATAAATCTCATGCAAAGAGGGATTTTCCCACCTGTAGTCCAATCGTAGTTTTTTCTGCACTGTCTCCATGTAAGCAGACCACTTTTAAGTGAGAATGAATATTTGTCTCCAGGTGATATGTGAAAAAAAAGTCATCTTCATCTTAATTTAATCCTGTTCCCTTGTTAGGGTTCCATTTCAAGCATGGGCGTTGAGTTTAGCCACGCTGAGTTTCTGAGTGCCTCCTGTTATTCAAGAAATCCCCCCATGCCGAGCTCAGCACTTCAGCAGGAATCCAGCTGGCTTTTGCTCCACGTCCTGAGAGATGCCCTTTCAAAGTCCCCCCTCTTAGAGGCGCGATGAACTTTTGATTTGGCATTTTACTGTCTCAGTGACCTAAAGCCTAAAGTTAGACTTAATCCTGACATCTGGCAGTCAGGATCTGGTAGGATCTGCCAGAATCTGACAGCCTGACCTGACACTGTGTACGAGATGGGAAGAGATGCAGAAACAGAGGTGGCAGAAGTAGCAGCAACAGTAGTCTGGCAGATGATGTGAGCAAAGTCATTGCTTGGCATTACAGAGATGCAGAATTCCCTTCCGTGGTGTGGAAGGTGCTTATCCCAAAGTAATATAATTCTGAATGTGAAACCTGGGGTTGCAACCATCACTTGTTGAGTTTTTAGGAGGGCATTTAGACTATCTTGACTCAATCCTGGAATAAAGTTGCTTGTAATCTGCAAAAAGTAATGTCACACTATATCCATTGCACTTTACTGAAGAGGCTGTTGTGTTTCTTGCTTCTGAGAGTTTGTAGGTGAGGAAGGTATGGCTACACTGAAGACTTTCCTGACACTGAGGCTACATGTGTGCTAGGAAATAACACCCTGTTCTCTGGCCCGGAGGCCCCCTGGCATGGTTCAGCTTGTGTCCATACAGCCAAACTCTCTCATCGCCAAAACAGATGGCTGCATCCCAACAGCCTGCAAAGACCCAGGCTCATGCCAACCCCCACCTTGGCCAGACATGGTGCGGGTTGCCCAGACCTCCCAGCACCAAGGACCGTTCTGACAATTTAGTTGCTGGTCGTGAGCTAGTGCTCAGGCCTCGGTTCCGGCTCCGTTTTGCTCTTTGCTGCAGACTAAAGCCTCAGATATCGCATGGAGAAGCCTGCTCCAGGTTGAAAGGAGGCGGCGTGAGCGGCAGGGTGCCATGGGGCAGGCTGCCTGCCCCTCCGTGCTCAGCTCTGCAGGCTGCAGCATGGCACCTGCTGGCCCAGCTGGCCTGACAGCCAGGAGAAAACTGGCTTAGGAGCATCATCGCTGCCCGTAAACCACAGCGGGGATGGCAGAGGGGCTGTTTCCTGGCATAACTGTGTGCACAAGGCAAACCGTGTAGGGTAGGAGAGGTTTTTCAGGGAGGAAGAGGAAGGATGTGCTGGAGATGAGGGCTTTAACGATAAAGGAGGAATCACCCTAAACAGGAACTGTTGGATTTTTACAGGCATTTAGGGCAGCATGGGAGGACTCATGCATAGAGGAGGGCATGATGACAGCAATGACATGGCTCAAGTGATTGCACAGCTGGGCTCCTTGAACGGGGGACAGAGCAGGCACCAAGGGAGCAGCCAAAGTCTCCGGTGGGCGGAGGGAGGACTGGAGACAAGAGGAGAAGGAAAGGAAAGCCTGTGCAAGGGAGCAGGCTTGTGCAAGGTGTTGAGGGTGTCTGTAAATGAGTCTGGAGCAGGACGGGATTGTATGGAGGCAATGCCAGGTTTCAGGAAAGGCAAAAGAGAAGTGGAGATTAAAGATAATTACTAATCCATCCTCTTTTCCCATCAAAGCTACAGGAGGCTTCCTCCCCTATCTCTGAGCCAAGCCCTGCTTCTCCCCTCCCTGTCGTGCCCCACTTCTTTCTCCCATTTTTGACTTTTTTTCCTCCTCTTCCTTCTGCCCCATCCAGTCCCTGTGCACCCTCTCTGCTTGTGTTGAGTATTTACCGAATGCATCAGGCAGGGGCAGCTTGGGGATACGCTGGTGTGAGTGGGGTCGGTAGCCCTCACTAAAATCTCCCCAAGCCTTGTTTCACTGTTGGGCTAATCATGGCCCGTGCATGTGCCAGCACTGGACATGATACCACAATACCCTGAAAGAGGGCACACAGGACTGGAAGGTCACTGTGCTTGTGCAATGGTCCCCGGTCAAGATTTCCCAGGGTGCCTTCAAGTTTGCAGAGACAAGTGTGTGGCAACCTGGGCTGAGCATGAAAAGCCACAGGTAGGAGTCGGTTGCAAGGTCTCGACAGCTGGGATGTCCTGCGATGTCATCTGTGAGACAAGCAGTGAAAATTTATTGGATAACCATGTGCTTCAGACCTCCAATGGGTTTGAGCAAAGCAGATTTTTTGAAATCCCACAAGCTAAAGAGCAATGTCAAGACAAATGGGAAGTGTTGAGCATTTTACAAAGGACTTCCATCAGCACCAGTCACCCTTGCTGTGTTCCTTTAGCAGCTGCATCCACCCGGTCCCCGCTCTCCCAGCTTCTCAGAGAGACCTTCCTGATTTTAGAGATGCATGGACAGAAACCTGCCAGGAGAGGGGTTTTGCCCCTCTTTGCAAACCTGGCTTTTAAAATCAGTGCTAACCACCTTTTACAGTGTGCAGGAGCCGTGATTATTACTCCAGCCAAGCAGAGGCTCGGATGAGGGGAGGAAAGTTTCAGGGCTGAGGAGGGCCTGCGAATGAACATTGCCAAAATACGTCCAGTTTTGTTTTATTGCAGCAAGATTGTGAAGTGACATACTTCCCCTCCCCGCGCAGAGATGCCACAAAGGCACGCAAAGGTTTGTGGTAGAAAGTGTTTCTGCTGGGCCATCTGGGCTCCTGTGCCTGAGAGGGGTTTTGGCTAACCCTGAACATGATGCCATCTGCCAGATCCATCCATTTCTCCTTCGCTATCTGTGTAATACTCCTTTTATGTACCCACAGCAAATGGCAGACCACCTGCGTGTTTTAGCTTTTAAAAAGAAACTCCCAACTTGCCTGGCTCTGAAATGCAGGATAAGTTGAGAACAGTTTTCTTCTGGACACAATGTTATTTTTTTAATGCCCAAAGTTGAAGTCATGTAAAGACCCACACCTGGATTTAATTTATGCTGAGGGCATGGATGGCTCATGCAAGAACGCATGTGATTGTGTATTTTTTTGTAAGCTCAATGTCTGTTTTACTGCAGTGCCAGAAACCCACAGTCCAGATTAGGATGCAATTGTGCTAGGTGCTGTACAAACATAATGAGAGAAAGCCATTTTACACTGAAATACAGCTTGAAATCAGAGGACTGTTTGTGGCTGGAAGTGCCAGTGATTACTTCCACACTCAGGCCAAGTGGTTTTGCCTCCATTGCCTCTCTTTTGAGGGTATCTGTCTTTATACTGCAGTGCCAATCTCATCTCAGGTTTTCCAGGCTCCGGGGAAGATGAAGTGTGTTATGTGTCATGCTGAAGGGAACATGAGCTGCGTTTCAGACGAAAGGGTTATTCGAGGGAAATGACACCACCAGTACACTCTTTGCTGCAGAACAAGCAAACTCACATTGCTACTTGAAATTAAGAGTGAAGCGTCGCAAATCACCCAAATTCCCAGACACGGGAGAACCAGCCAAGTCCTGGATTCTCGTGCACGTTTTGCTTAGATCTGTGAGCAAGCAGACTTTTTTTTGGAGCGCTTCCTCTAGAGCTAGCCAGAGTTTTGTTTAGAAAAAAATTATCAGTGTTTGCTGACACATATCTTACATTCATCACCGCTATTTACTGATTCACTTGCCATGATTAATGGGATAGCAAATGATGAATGTTTAATGGAGGGCACTCCACAAATAGTCAAGGCAACTGCAAAATATTTAATGTTTCAGAGCAAACAGTGTATTTGGGAACATCCCTTCCTTTGCCTTTGTATTTTTTTTTTTCTCCCATTCCGTGTGGTGTGTGCCATGGAGATCTCTGGCTGGGCTTTGAGCATGGCTTTGGCAGCTCTGATTATGGTACAGCTTCTCCAGTGATGGGCATAGATGCCAACAGAATAAACGTAAATTTGAGATTTTTTGAAGGGGAAGGAGGGAGACTAGTGATAGCTGTGATTATAATTCAGTATTCCTAGTTACTGGTGCAAGAGCATTTCACCCTACGTCTCTGTCCTGGTTTAGGCTGAGATAGAGTTGACTTTCTTACCGGCAGCTGGTATGGTGCTGTGTTTTGGATTGGGATTGGAATAGTGTTGATAGCACACTGGTGGTTTTGGTTATTGCTAAGCAGTCAAGGCCTTTTCTGCTCTTCATACTACCCCACCAGTAAATAGGCTGGGGGTGCACAAGAAGTTGAGAGGGGACACAGCTGGGACAGCTGATCCCAACTGATCAAAGGGATATTCCATACCATATGATGTCATGCTCAGCATATAAAGCTGGGGAAGAAGAAGAAAGGGGGGGACATTCGGAGTTATGGCATTTGTCTTCCCAAGTAACCATTACGCATGATGGAGCCCTGCTAACCCCAGCCCTAGTTTCTGGCTGGGGTTAAGCCACAACAGTCTTTTTAGATGGTACTAATTGTAGCTGTACACACAGATTATTTGTGTTTATTAAAATTACCTTATCAGAAGAGCAACTTTAGCAAACTTCAGCCAGGTGAACAGAAACACCCAGGGTCACAATGAGGCTAATTTGAGGGGATGCTTCAACCACTCTGAGAAGACTGCTAAGGAAATTTCATGGCTCAGGGCCAGCTGCTCATCCACCTACTCCCATTTTTTGGCTTTTCTCTCCTCTGTGCTTTCCTCCATACTACCTCTCTGTGTCCCTGCCTGCCCATTGCTTTCCAGAAGGAAAGAGGCCAGAGAATTTCATGGGGAGGACTCTGTGCTTGCAAGGCAATGGCACCACCAAGCAAAACCCATTGACGAGTTGGGATATTGCACGGTCAAGGAGCTGAACTACCTCTACCTGTTGAGGAGGTGCTATCATATAATTCCCATCGACTTGCTGCTTACTTATTAAGCTGTGTTATGGATCCTGTGGCTTAGACCAGACAGCATATTTTCAAGAGACAGTTGACTTAGTGAGTAACAAGAAGGTTGGCAAGCTACCAAGGGAAGTTGAACAAAAAGGTGATTTTCATTCTCCAAAGGCTGCCGAGCTGACTGCTGATAAGGTGCCAAGCGCTTCCTAGCTCTCAGAGATCTAGACTCCAAATTTGCAGGCCTCCTGAGGAATTTAGGAGGCTCTGTTAAGCCTATTAAATCCCCCTGATGTTTCTAACAACAGCTTAGATTTTATCACTAATAAAAGAAAACTCACAGTTCCTCTGGATTTAGTCCATCTTATCTCAACAGCTGAAAGAGAGCTTGGCGAAAAGGATAAAGAATTTTTTTTCTTTCTATCAGTGTATTAAGCCATTCTCCTTGCATCAGTCCAAAACAGACAAATGCTCTGACATACTCTTGAGCATTTGGGCTGGAGTGATTCAGAGGGTTACTGCTTTGGCACTGTGGAGACTCCTGTCCCCCAGGCAGGGGCAGCAGCAGCAGTTGTGCACTGAGCTGCTCAGCCATCCTATCTGTGTATTAGTGTGCGTGGTGCCACTGGTGCTGATGACAGCTCAGGTTAATTGAAGAGGGGACAGGCTACTCTTTGACTGCCTGTGCCGTGGGCCTGGAGCTGAGGATCAGAGCATGCTTCCCCAAGCAGTACCATAGGAATGAGGTTTGAAGGCACCCCTGGAGATCATCTAGTCCAGCCGCCCTGGTCAGAGCAGGGACAGCTACCGTAGGCTGCTCAGGGCTGTGTTCAGTCCAGTTCTGAAAATCTGCAAGGTTGGAAGCCCCACTTTCTGTGTGGGCAACCTGCTCTGTTGTCCGAGCACCTTCACAGTTAAAAAATATTGGGGTTTTTTTATGTTCAAGTGTAATTTCCTGTGTTTCAGTTTGTGCCCATTTCCTCTTCTCCTCTCACTGGTCACCACTGAGAAGACTCTGTTTCTGTCTTCTTAAACCCCGCCCCCCTCCCCCCCCCCCAATCAGGTATTTATTTGTACACACTGATAAATCTCCCTGAGCCTTCTCTTCCCAGGCTGAACAGGTCTCTCAGTCTCTACTTGTATGCCAGATCTTCCAGTCCCTTAATCGTCTTCGTGGCCTTTTTCCAAATTCAATCCAGTATGTCCGTGCCTGTCTTGTAGCAGGAAGCCCAGAATGAGACACAAGACCCCAGTGCTGAGTAGAGGGGAAGGGTCACCTCCCTCGACCTGCTGGTGATGCTCTGCCTAATGCAGCCAGGAGGCTGGTGGCCACCTTTGCTGCAAGAGCACATTGCTGGCTTATGGCCAGCTCATCCACCAGGACCCCCAGGTTCTTTTCTGCAAAGCTGCTTCCCAGCTAGTTGGCCTCCAGCCTGCTCTGGTCTCTGAAGTTATTCCTGCCCAGGTGATGGACTTGATGTTTCACTGTGTTGAGCTTTGTGAGGTTCCTGCCCACCTGTTTCTCCAGCTTCTGCAGGTCTCTCTGAATGGCAGCAAAACCCCCTGGTGCATCAACCACTTCTCCCAGTTTTATACTGTCTGCCAGCTTGCTGAGAAGGCACTCTCTCCTGTCATCCAGGTTATTAACGAAGATGTTGAACAGTACTGGCCCTGGTACTGACTCTTGCTGTACCCCACTAATGACTGGCCTCTGGTTGAGCTTTGTGCCACTGATCCACACCTCACTATGCATTTATGTAGGCCGTACTTCATCAGTTTGCCGATAAGGATGTTTTGGTAGACAGTGTCTAAGGCTTTAATAGAGTCAAGATAAACAATGTCAACTTTGCCTTGGTCTTTACTGGTGAGATATAGCTTCAAGAATCACAAGCCCCTGAGACTAGTAGGAAACGCTTTTCCTACTGATAGATGGTCTGTAGCAGACACCTACCACAACATTGCCCACCTTGATCATCCCTCTGATCCTAACCCATAAGCTCTCAGCTGGCTCATCGTCCACCCCAAGCAGAGCGCCATGCATTGCCCCTGCTCTTGCACATGAAGGGTGAATGCCCTCCTTACGTTCCCAACCTGTCCTTCCTAGAGAGCCAGTATCTGTCCGTAGCAGCACTCCATTTGGTGAGCTGTCACACCATGTCTCCATGATCCCAATCAGATCACAGACCTCGTCATTCCTCCTGTGTGTTCCTCATGCTGCGTGTGTCGGTGTACAGGCACCTCAAGAGAGGCACTCGGTCCTGCTGGTTTCCCAGAAAAAGTGTGAGAGCTTCCCCCATAATGCTGTCCTCTCAGTGCTTCCTTATTTCTCTGCATACACTTCTGTTACACTGCAGGTTACATGCTGCAGACTGTGAGCTGGAGTCTAAGCCTCTTTAAAGACAAACCAAATTTCCTGAGGCTAGAGATTAAATTCCAAATTCCCTAGCTCCGTAGCCATAGAGACTTGCGTGGAAGGAGGCTGCAGCATAACCCACAGGTCTCATCCCAGTACCATCTCCTGCTGGGGACTGCTCTCCTTGCAGAACATGTCTGCAAAAGCCTAGAGTTATTTCAGACAATGTGTGGATTCACTGTAACAAACTTTTGAATGTGATCATATCTAAGTACTGATACTGGGTTGCCTACCTCATTCCATGCATTGCTTGGAAGAAGGATTTAGCAAACTGGGGCAGGGGGAGGGGATGTGTGTTACTGGGTGCCTGGAACTATCAGTACCGAAGTTTTGGGACATGTACAGAATGAGGGATGGGCCTGCTGGGGAGGGAGGCTGCTCCTATGGCTTGGTAGGTAGGACGTGGAGGACCTGGATTGTTTCATTGCTTCTGCTATTGGCTTCCTGGTCATGAAAGATAAATCTCTTTTGCAAGATCAGTGAAAGACAGTAATAACTTCCCAGTTCTCCACAACTGTTGTGAAAAAGTATTTCTCAAAACAATATGAAGGAGCACCATGAGATGAGAGCTTGAGATGAAGAGAACCTGTTACGGTTGTTAGGGTGCAGCAAATGAAACCTCAGGCAGCTGAGGAGGAATGAGTTTCAACAGCAATACTGAAACTCCACCTAGAAGTCAGCTTGGGCAGAAAAAAAGAAGTGTTTCCTAGCAAGATGTGAAGAAGGATTAAAAAAAGCTGTATTGTTTCCATTATAAAATAATTGTTGATAAGACAGGGAGCAGAAATTTGAGAGTTGGCATAAGGGATAACTCTTCCTTCAGGAGAACTCCTTGTAAAAGCTTCGGAGAAAACAGGATAAAAAGTAACTCACGGTATTCTCTGGAAAAAGCTAATTTTGCATGAGGGGGTTTGGGTTTTCTTGGTTTTGTTTTCCAGTGGGCCACTTTGAGGTCTGGATCCAGAGCTCATTGCAGCCAAGGTAACTGAACAGACATGTAGGAGTGCAATGGTGAGCTCCACACACTGCCGCTTCCTTAATGGTTTTCTTCTGATTTCCGTCTACAGGAAAAGTGACGTTTCTGTTCAGTTTCTCCTCCTGTGGCTTCTCAGATCAGGGGGTCACTTCCAGGGATTTGCTGATGGAGATGAATGGCAGTGTATGCTCTGAAACCAGTGTTTCATGGGAATGTCTTGGATATGGGTACAGGATACATTATTGCCACATAATCATTGTGACTTTGTAGTGTGTCACCTGCTTTTGGGTTACTGCTTATGTCCATACTCAACAGTGAAACAGTAAATCTGGGGAGCCTTCAGGCTTGGTGTCCTTGGAAGGTGAAGCGTTAAGGTATTGTGGCAGTCAGCACTAGTCCTGGCAGGTCAAAAATAGCCAGTGAGGTTCATTCCTGACCTCTTCTGAGCTACTGTGCTGGTTATACGTAGAGAATTACCTTTCTTTCTTATGGTTTCTGTCCCTCAACAAAGCTTTTAAAGCTTTCTCTGTCCATCATCTCAGTGATGCCAGCTGACTGTACTTACTGCATGTTACTTCTGCTGTGAGAGGACACGAAGCTGCTCTTGCAGCAGGTAGAATACAGCCACCAGCGACAGGTAACCAAGGGCTTTCATTCAACATCTGCATTTAAAAGACGTAAAGACAATGTGAGGAAATACAGGTTCATGTATGTTCTCTAGAGCAGAATGTTAACATCTCGTCTGAGACTGCTGTTAGTGGATATCCCGTACAGCCACTGCAGACCACCAGATACTTTCTGGATCTCCATGATCCGGCAGAGAGAAAGCCCAGTGGAGGACAATAGAAAACAACATGATTAAGTGAAACTGGATGCACATATCTACTGGCAGAACTATTAAAAAATGAAAATCCCTCTCTTTTTACCTTCTGTTCACTTTCATCCCTACTCTGTCCTCTTCCCAAAAATCTGCCAAAGCATTGCCAGCTTTTCATGAGAAATGTTTCCACTAGGAAATTAAATGTTGGCTATTTCAGTTTACATGTTACAGGCTCATCTTTGCAGATTAGTTTAACTGCCACAAAAAAATGTGCCCAGCTCATCTGGCAAAGAAAAAGGTGAGGGAGAAGATTGTCTTAGGAAAACTTTCCCCAAGCCTATTGTAAAATCCATTTTAAAAGGATGTTTCCGTTGCATTCAGAGCAGAATTTGATGAATGTAGAACACAGAAGCAGCCATAACTGCAAGATGGATCTCAAGAATGGCTTTTCAAACAACACGCTGTGATCAGATAAATTCATCCACATGGAAGCAGAATCTTGGGGACTACAGAAGAGGTTTAAACTTGGGGTTTAGAAACATTTCCTGCTATTTTATTCCCTGTAGTTAGAAAGGGGAAAAAAACACAGCCGTAAAGGACAACAGAAAACCACACTGGTTTCTTTTGGGGTTTTGTTTTGCTTTTATTTTTAGAAGCCTGACCGACCTCCAAATGTTTTAAGTAAAATGTTTATATGGATATTTTAGGAGCACCACTTTTTACTACTGCCAATTCTAATTCTGTTTCAAGAACTGCAGAGTCATAGGCATCTCTTATTCTAAAGGAGTAGAGCAGGTTTTCAATTCTAGTCTGAGGAGCTGAGCAAACAGGCTGGGCAATTCATTCTAGCATCGATTCGGTAAACAACCTTGGTGTGTACATAAAGCTTAGCACGTGCATGAATAACACGTGGTAAGGCTCTACTAGAATGCCTGCTGCATTCCAGTGTTTCCAAATCTGTTACGTTTACATATGCATTATATACTTTTGTTATGTATGCAATGGATTCACACACATATGTATACACACACACTGTTGCCTTTTGTGTTTCTTCTACGTAATACAGCTATTAACTTTTGCTGTTTCTGCGCTCTCGGGAGAAGCAAGCAATCTGAGAGGAGCTGGTGTTGTTACAGGCTGAATACCTGAATTTCTGTTGATGACAAGGCAGTAGTGAACTTTTTTCAAATTACCTTTCCTCTGTTGATCTGTCAGCTGGATGCCTGCCTTCAGAGCTGCGCTGTAGCAGTTTTATCATCAGTTCCTTGATACAAGTTGTTTACCACCCCATTGTTGGTATCAAACTGATGAACTTCTAAGGACTATCAGGATGTCTGTAAAGCACATGCACTGAAATGCAGATATTTTGTAAGCTCTCTTGGGAAATCTTTTATGATTAGTATAAACCCAGCTCACTTCTAATAAAGCCTTGCCATCCTTTTGGTCTGAAAAAGACCACCAAGAGCCTTAGTGCTACACCCAGAAAGGGTACAGTCAGTGCTAATTGTAGGTTGAGCTGTTGGATGTAACGAACCTACAAAGTCCAGGAATGAAACTGAAAGAGGAGGGTGGAAATTACAGCAGCCTGTGTTAACCACTGGATTCAGCAGTTGATCAAAACGCAGTTTTGCAAATATCCTAGAAATTCAACGGTGAACCCTTTTAGAAAATGTTTCATTCTCAGCTGCTGTTGATTTGATGATGGTGTTATCAAGGTAAACACATTTTTCAATTCTTCCACTCTCCCAGGTGAAATCGGTCCCTAACTTTGCTCATGTGGACAGTGCTCTTACCTGCTGCAGTAGCAGAAGTTGTACAACAAAAGTGTGAACATGCAGAAGCAGTTGAAGATCCAATTTCAACAGGGCCTCAAGGATCCGCTTGCATTAAACCAGTTTTGTAATGAAGGCCTTGCAAAACTCCTGTGAAGACTACAATCACACGTTTGCTTAACTTCATGCACCTAAGTAGTCCCTTAAAGCCAAAAGAATTGCCGAGGCTTAAGATCAGCATACACACACATGATCTGCTAGTTTAAGATGATACAAGAGCTGATAATCCGATTATGCACTCATATTTGATACAAGCATTCAGGAACACAGACACCTTCCGATCATCGAGTTCATTTTTGCTGGAGTAGCAGCGTGTCATACGATCTCTTCGCTGACCTTACCAAGCTCAGTATTGCTCGATGCCAAAGGAGTTCTGGCTTTTGACCCTGGTCTTGAGGAGCTCTTGAAGCAGGTCTTCAGTGTGGCTCCTGGTCTCTTTGATTACTTTGAGTGATTCAGAGTTTCTCAGAAGATAAATGTTTCAAAGTACTTTTAAATCAAGCTTTGCCTTTTTTCTGTTTATGCACATGCAAATGGCTGAGTCCAAAGCCATATACTACAGGCATGCACATATCCCTCATCATATTTTCAAATAAATGTCATTCATTTTAAAATGATAACACCTAAAAGTATGCATATGGAGAATCGGGAGAATAACGCATAAGTAATAATCGTTGCATAATGATTTGATTCAGCGATATATCGTCAATTACCACATGTAACAAAGTGCTTGGGTTTTCAATTCATATAGCCCAGATAAAATATCTAAGAGCACTGCTCTTGACATTTGATCAGTGCCATGTTTTGAGTTTCTGGAGAAGCCTTAAAGGTTAGTGCTATATTTCATCCTTCCAAGCTCTGCATTTGAAAGCTCAGTCCCATGAAGCATCACCTGGTGCCAAGGAAAGGCAGTCATTATTTAAATCACATTCTGACATAAGCTGTGCAGAAGTCTCACTTGGCATCTTCTTTGCAGGCAAAATCAGTACCTTCAAGAATAGTTTAAATCAGATGAAGTGCTTTTGCAGACAGGTGTAAGAAGAGGAGAGGAGAGGGAGCTAATAAGCCCTGGATTGCAACCTGGATTGCAAAAGGAGCAAATGGAAAGAAATCCAACTGAGGGAGGCCAGAAAGGGAGGTAAAAGATCATTTTCTACTCACAATAACATAGTCTGAGAAGTAGAGAAAACAAAAAAAAGGGAATTTAGCATCCACTGAAAAGATTTCATGGGCTGAGTGAAAACGTCTGTTGGCTGGAGGACACGGGGACTGGAAGGAATGAGGACAACAGCTGTGGGAGTACGATGGGTGGAGGGATAACTGCCCTGCTTAAGCCAGTTACTGGGCATTGGGACACTGTGTGAAACCCTCCTCTGGCCCTTGTGTGCCCTGGCAGTCCAGCACCAACCTGGCTGCAGAGGGAAGGATGACGGGGTAGCTTCTAGGGACAGCTTTGTGTGTGATGTGCTCTTTCTCCAGAGCCTGAGCTGGGCTGGGGAGAAAGCCTTGAGGACAGCCCCAAAGTATAAACAAGCAAACCTGGTCTGCATCCTGGGAAATGCTAAGGAGAGAGGCTTGTGCTGAACACCTGCTGTAACTGTGGGGTGATTCCTGCCCCAAGCTGGAGGAGACATAGGGGAAGCGGAACATTGCAGAAATACCACTTTGGCCATACCTTTAACAGGAAGGTTGAATCCCTGGATGCAAGAACTGAAGAGGCTCTTGTGAAACGACAGTGGGAGAAAGCATATCTGAGGACCATTTCTGATGAAATACCAGGGGAGAGTGTTCGCTATGAGCCGAGGGCTGAGCTGCTGAGAACTGATGGAAGCAAACCATGTCTGTGCTTCTGGCAAGCTGTATGCTGGCTGGAAACAATAAACTGTCCTACAGGCAATTCTCGTGACTCATTGGATGACACAGTCCTTGTCTCAGAATGCTGTCCTTCATGGATTAAAAGAGAAAAATATACATGTACAAAGAGTAAAAATATCTCAGCATCCCTTGTGCCTGCCTGACAAAAGGACATCTCCAGCGGGTGCACCTACGCGCAGGCATGGGTCTTGCAGAGAAGTCAATTCTGTGTGCTTGCAGTGTTCATCCTTACACAGTAAGAGACAGTTAAAAATAGCTTGTACTACACAAGTCTCTTAAGACCAGTCAAGGAGGACTTACAAAACCATCTCAGGTGCATTTTTACACGTGCAACTGTGTATGCTTTGTTTTTCCTTGTTTATACAAGTCAAGAAGTGATTTGAAGACATAATTTGTAGCGTGGTGTATGATACAAAATAAAGTATCGGATGTCTCCCAAAGACCAGATTTTTAATTCTTCTAAGGTGGGATCTGATGTTTACTGCAATGTAGAGAATGAGACAGTAGAGATTTTAAAGTTTGTCAAGTAAAGCTTTGCCAACTTTATTGCTAGCATTTAGTCAATAAATCAAGCCATGTTACTGAAGCAGTTCACATCTAATAGCTGCCTTTTTTTTTTCAAACCCAGGATAAAAAGCCTGGGAAGAATAATTTTTGGATTTCATAAAATTGCACTGCAAAAATAACTTTTGCACCTTACTGAAAGTGGTGATGAAATCCAAAACCAGAAATGGGATGAACGTATATATTTATAAAGCTTTAATAGTCTGAGCTGGGAAAGGAGATACTGCTGTATTTGAATATACAGTCCTAATGAAAGAAAAAAGAAGCAAGAAGCCTGTAGAAGCAGCTAGCATTTCTCACCAATCCAGACTCCTAACGTCTGTGATCATTGAAAGAGTTTCAAGTAATAGTGATGACATCTGGTTTGTTGTTCTCATTCCTGAACCTTCATGCACAGAAGAGTCAGAAACGCCTTGCGCTCTTGGCTGCTTGCTTTTAAATTAGCATTCTCAGGCAAAACAGAGAATTTTGTTAAACACAGTCACACAGAGTGGCAGATTTTTAGTTTTTGCTCCTCATTCTAAAAATTCTTCAAAGCCTTAGTCTTCTCAAAAGAATAATTAAAAGGAAAAAATGGGTTTGAAGTGCTTGCAGAGATGGTCCTTGCAGAGGAGAAAGCTCCTATGTCTAGACTGCTTGTGTAAATCTAGCCCCGAGGTTAGTTTTTAGTCTCAGCCGACCTCAGTATCTTATCACACCAGAAACAGGTCCATTCCAGCTAAATTGCTGTGCATCGAAAGGACAGGGTTAAGGCGCTCACAGGGCTGCTGGCAGCATTGAACTGGGCAGAATGAGAAGCTTCCATGCCTGAGCTATCAACTGAGTGTGTTTTATCAGATCTGGATTCACACCAAGCTGAAGGTGCTAAGAAAAAGTGATAGGCATGCATGTGGTGGCTGTACACTCATGTTCACGGACTCTTACGCTCTCCATACAGACACACATGCATATATATATATGTGCAAATATATGCTTATATAAATACACTGTATTGCTTCATAATTACTTTATTTAGATGTTATATATATTCTATGTAGTCTGTAGTATATATATTTTATATCTACAGCTCTCCTTATATGCATATGGGTATCTGTCTATGTATACATGCGCGCGCGCGCACGCACACACACACAGAGTCACAGCATTATTTTAAATTCCAGTGATACTGGAGTTTCCAGGGACTCGTGAGGACACAGTAATACAGCTGGAATGTCTGTGCATGCTGTGCAGAGCTGCACACCATCTTCTTGAGAAATGTTTTTTTACAGTCTACCAGGTAAACTCTTACGTACAAGGCTGCAAGTACCAACAGACACTGCTGGTGATTTGGCAACCCAAGGTTGAAGCAGGTGATGATCGCAAAGCTTGGCCTTAAAGCCACTCCTAACTCATGAGAAGCTTCAAAGATTAGAGCTTGCATCCATTCACCCTTAACGCAATCAGATGAGAGCATGGTACAGCCCACATTGTCAAGGGATGAAGTAAAAGTGTGGGTGTTCAGTGGCTACTGGCAATGGGGACTGCACCGAGAGCTGGTGTGATGTGCTGGAGCAGTGAGTTTAGCACACATAGCCGGATTTGTAGGTAGCCCTAGGCATTGTCACTGGCTGCC
Organism: Burhinus oedicnemus; assembly: GCA_008921705.1. Lineage (NCBI taxonomy): Eukaryota > Metazoa > Chordata > Aves > Charadriiformes > Burhinidae > Burhinus > Burhinus oedicnemus. The sequence goes on along the minus strand of VFFE01007054.1, from coordinate 1,876,192 downwards.
AGATCTGGTCTCCTGTCCAGCTTTCCATCAGAGAATCACAGTTGGCAGAGTTCCCCCCGAGTGAGCGGAGATGCCCCTCGTGCCAGCCTAAGGCCCTGGAGTAGGAGGATCGGGGCTGCAGGTTCCAGGCGTCCCTTTGTCATGGCTTCACAGCGCAGTGAGACGTGTATTCACACAGGTGGCTTCATGCAAACTCACCAGTCATGATTTGCTCTGCAATTTCACCACATAGGCTCGGAGATTAGAATAGGGTTCACAAAGGTAAATAAGGAACAGGATTCTATGGTTTACATCTGATAGGTCTTAAATATGCCATAAAGGTCTATTCTGCTGCTCAGGTACATACTGAGAGCCACAGAGCCAGCAGCTGGGACACAGCAGGTACCAGAAGCACTGGATCTCCCCAAAGGGAAGGAGTGCAGTGGCTGCCCTGGAGTCACTAGCACAAATTTTGTTCCTCCTTGGCATTTGTGAAGATGTTGAACATTGTACAGCAGGGCACGAAAAGATACTGAACTCAAAATTTGATTTACAGATTTGCATGGGGCTGAGCTGTGTGCATCTGACTATCAGGCCAGGAAGAAGAACTGAGGTCATTTGTCTGAGTCCTTACCTAATTCCTCCAAATTAGTCCTTGATTCAATTCTAGTAAGTACAGTTGAATTTGAGGATATCCTTCAGAGAAACATCAACTGAAAACTTCCCCAAGGATAGCAAATCTATGACAATCATCATCTTCATTAGTGAAAATAATTACATCGTATTTCTTGCTTATCTATCTAATCTATCAGTTCTAAGTGCAGAAGGCTGTTGTATCTTTATCTGTAACATCAAAGTCCTTTGGCAGACTCTTACAGACCATTTGGAGAAGAGAAGTAGACTTTGTGTCTCCTGTAAGAGATTCTTTAGGCCTTCAGACAGTAGTGGTCTCTGCTGAACTTTCTGTGATTTTTTTACAGCCCTCTTGGAGTGTGAACTCCAGGACTGGACACCGTATTCCATCTGCACCTGTGCCAAATGCAGAGGCAATGAACCTTACTGAGCTCCTGCTCAGTGACAAGCTGGGGACTATGTTCAAGAACAGCACTGACCCTGAAGGTCCCAACATCATATTGCCATTTCATTACAACTGATTATCTATTAGTGAGCCCTAATCTTTTCCAAAATTACTGCTCTGCAAGACAAAACACATTATTAGGCAAATATCACCTGCGTATTTTTTTTTCCTAGTGTCCTGGTTTGAGTGACACAGGACTAATTTCTCTTTTAATGCCTGGGAAAACTGCACTTTTAGAAGTCTCTAGTGTCTGAATTTGTGAAAATATTTACTTTATAGCCAGCTATGGTGTGTGGGTTTCAAGGTCTCAGTGTTTTTGAGTTAGCCAGGTGCGGGGATGAGGAGGAGCAAGACCCAGGCACTTGACCCAAGCTGGCCAACACGACAATTTCATACCATGAATGTCACATTCAATATAAATCAGAAAGTTTGCTGAGGAGTTCTCTCTCTTCTATGATGGCTGCAATCCCGAGGACTTCTTGCCCTGGTGCCAGACCCCTGAGCCCTTCCCTGCCTCCTGAAGCTGTAGCGCTTGCAGTGTCCGACATTTACTGTCCACTGCTGGGAGTGCACAGCTTCCTACGGATAGAATGGGCTGAGTATAATCCTTGTATGTTTATATTGGTATTGGGATCAGTACTGGTTCTTTAGTATTATTCATATTAATTATTTAGTCTTATTCTATTAAATCAGTTTACATTTAAACCCTTGTGTTTTCTTGTTTTTTCCCAGTTCCTCTTCCTGGGTGGGGAGGGGTCATCGGGTGATAGAATAATTGTCTAAATGACAATAAATTGTGGGTTTCTCAAAACATAACATTTAGATAGATTGGATTGCATTTTACCCATCTGAAATACACATTATTTGCTTGTGCCAGTATTTTTACCTGTTTCCCCAACATTGTCAATAATGGTTGTTCTCTTCTGGATCTATCCTGCAAAAAACAAAGATCCAGTGTTGATTTTGTCTTATCTTTTATCTCAGTCAGAATACAAGTTAAGATTAAGAAAGCTTCCTTACACAAGTCTAAACATATTGCTACAATAACATGTTTATCAACCAAAATTCTCAAACTAATCTAACATTACTTTTAAAATGAGAATGTAATATCTTTCATAAATCTAGGTTATGCAACACTAATCCTATTACCTTCCTTTAATTATTTATTAGTGGATCACTGTACCAGTTCTTCCAATATTATTGGAGACCGGCAGGTCGGTAGTTAAGGGGACCGGAAGCAGCAAGCATGCGATGAACTGAGCTCCCATCCAAAGCTCAGACAGGGCACTGCTGAGACTTGAGGAGCAGCACAAGTCACACCATGTGTGGCAAGCCTAAAGTAATCAGATCAAGCGAAAAAGTCTGAACTTTTTAAGGTCTGACAGACCTTATCTGACACAAGGGGGCAGAACCACAAACGCCTCTGGGGCAGTGGGCAACGTGAAGGCACCATGGGCTCATCCTTTTCCACCTGCCATGCCCACATCCCAGGACTCCATTCCAGCCCCCACCGCCATGAAATGCAGCTTGGCCCTGCCCTGGAGATCCCCAAACCAAGGATCCCATGGCCTGGGGCTGCCAAAATCCCTGGTTACATCCAGTGGTTCTAGGGCTTTCTCACGTGCAGCCATTCTGGCCAGACTGCTGGTCAGCCTGGTGGTGCAGCCAGCCATGGCCACCACAGCCATTCCCTGTTTCCTCCCACATCCCTCCGCACAGGAGCTTCCACTAAAGCTGTAGGCACAAAAAGGGCTCCTAGCCTTCTGTGTACCTCCAGCCAACATGCACCCATGCTCCAGCCACATCCTGGTGGCCTCCCCACCTTGTGAGCACCCTGCTCCCGTAACAGGGTCTGGGCAGGGTCGCAAAAGGGTGCCCAGCAGGGCGAGGTCCTTGATGAAGTCCAGCAGCAGACCACTCAGGATGGATGCAGTGGAGCTTTTGAAGCCTGAGGAACTCCAGGCAGTTCCCCATTATTGTGAGCAGCCTGTGATGATCCTTGTATCCCCATCCCAGCCTGGTGGACCTTGCAGGAGAAGAGGAATAGTGCGGACTAGATGCACAGCGGTCATGGCTGTGACCCATGGGGGTCTTTCTTCCTGTCCCCCCAGACACCGACTGGGAGCTGCCCTAACCAGTCACCAGCACACCCAGGAGCAAACCCAGCAGGGTACCAAGGGCTGGGACTGGACACCCTGACAGTGCACTGGTGTCTTCCAGACACCAGCAGGGCCTGGCTCTGGTCTCACGTTCAAAGCTGTTGCTTGGCAGAGGACTGACCAGACTCAGCTGCAGGTGGGGATCATGGTGATATCCTCCTCACTGCGGGCTTTGATACTTTGGCAATGTCAATGACTGCAGTCAAACGTTGAGAGCCCCAGAGCAACTGAGATCCTATTTTTGCCTGTCAGTTGCTTGTTCATACTCAGAATGGGTGTGGAAATATAGAAGAAATGGTGGGAAGATGTTGAAGCCTTCATCGTCGAGAGGATCAGTCCCATGGGGATGACAGGCACAGCCTGTGGGCTAATGCTGCCTCCTGTCCCCACGGCAGAGAGCATAGGGGCTGAGTAAAGCCCCGCATCTGCCCCGTTCTGGGTCTGGGCATCTCCCTGGCAGAGGAGGAGACCCCTGGACAGGCTCTGTTTGCCGCCCAGGCTGTGCTGAGCTGCGCAGCACATCTGAGGGCACATGGAGGAGTGGTGGCGTGAGCTGGGGCTGTCACATCTGAATCCCACCAGCACGCAGGAAGAGCTTGCAGCAGCACTGCACGTGGGCTCAGAGGCAGCTGAGGGAAGCGAGGACACAGCTCACTGCATGGACAGGGCTAATGAAAGTCAGTCCCTGCCCGTTTTGCTGTCTTTCTCTCTGTAGACATATCTAGATAAAAGACAGTAAGCAAAACATATATATATTCATATATATAAACAAACACACCCACATACTTCACACACACACACGCACGCACACATATATCTCCTTTCTAAGAATAGTCTGGAAATCATGTTCGCAGTTTGCTGGAGCTTCCACAATCAAATCACGCAGTAAAGGGGTGGTGTAAAGCTGTAATTAGAAAGCAATTCACCTTTTCAGCTACTCTTTGATAAACTGAGTGATGTTCATTCAGGGATAAGGTAATACCTATTTGCCAAAGAACCAGTTGCAAAAGTGTTGTGAGACAGTGGAGTGAGAGATGCTCTGCCTCATTGTGCTGTCATGCCAAGATGAATGTTTCCTACCCCACTGACTTTACTCTGTTTTTAAGCAGTTTCTGGTGCTTGAATAATACTTCTGTGATCCATACTAGTGCATGGAGGCACTTTGTGGTTCCCTTCTTTTGCAGGGTCTATGCATTTAACTGGAGAGTTGGCGAGGGCAGATTCCAGCTGGAGGATATGGATGCTGCATGCAGACATGCCGTAGAACAGAGTGTCCCAGGGGTTGTCCTGACTCTGCAAATCCTCCAGGTCAGAAGTAGAAATATACAGTCATGGTCCAGAGCAAAAGCAATCAAATTCTGTATAAGCTGCCAAAAAAAGCATCAGCCTGGGTTGTTCCAGAGAGCGGGCTGGCGTGGGAGCACACGCAGGCAACGCTGCTGCAAAAGCCTTGGGAAAAGTCATTCCTGGAAACAAAACACCCACTCTGGTGATTTTCCTGAAGGGTGACATCTCTCTGAACTAGCAGTCATCTCCTGAAGAAACAGCCTTCCTTGGGACCTGGTGAGGAGGATGAGGTGGCAGCTAAACCCCTGGTCTGTGTAAGGGCTGTGCGAGGCCATGCAGAGTCCGCACAGTGCAGACCGGTGCGGGAATGCCGGGGCAGGGCACTGCGGTCCTTGCCTGAACAGTGCCATCAGGGCGCCAGCAATGGCAGATCACAGCCCCAGCAAGATCACACCAGAAATCAAGCTAAGGGACGTCGTGCAGAGCCCAGCTCCTGTCCACAGTGCCCAGCCATGCTGTTGGTATGGGTGTCCCCGGAGCAGGGAAAACCTTGTGGAGCAGCCACAGGCACTGCTGCAGCCCAGATGTGGGTTTGTGATTTGGGAGATGAGCTGGTGGGTTGTCCCCAGTGAAGGCCACTCCATGGCCTATGGTGAGACCCTGGGTTTGCTTGAATAATGAGGGTTGCACGTGCATTGGGAATGGGGTTTATGTTCACTGTATACAGTGAAATGTCACAATCTCTTTGGTTTCTGGTTTTTAACTACTTTGCTTGTCCATGTCTTTCTCCAATGCTGTAGGCACTTTCCTGCAGCTAAGCTCTGGCATTGCTTGAGCATTTGATGGGGCTGTGCAAACCCCAGGAAAACCCCTTTTGGCCTATTTTTCCACCAGGCTGCAGCAGACAGGACAGGGCTGCAAGCTTACCAGGGAACCTGCTACTTCTGCACTGCTCAGAGCCACACAGATCAAGCCATGCTCTCCTGCATCGTGTCGAGACCAGGAAAGTTTGTCCTTTCCTTATGCTGCCCCAGAAGAGTGTGATGGAAGGCATTTGGCCAAGACCTCGCCACCCCAGTAATCCTTCTGTTATTTTGTCTGTATTAACAGGCAGCTTTGCTTGATGTAACGCTCAGGGTAAAAGCCAGTTTCACAGACCCTGGTGCGTGCAGGAGTGACCCATGCTGCAGGCAGAAGCAGATGCACATGCCCACCCCTATTCCCCGCCGGTGAGCTCGGCTGCCTCCATCCCACACTGCCTCCCTTGCTGTAATCCAGAGGCGACGGCTCAGGAGCAACTTTGGTCCAACTCCTGCATCTGGCATTTTGCGAAGGAAACTGTCTCCTTTGATCTGCTGATCTTTGATCTTCTAATATAACTAAAGATCCTGAATTAATGCTGTTGTCTTCCATGGCTCTGCCTGTCTGACAGCGAGCCTGAGCTCCAGGTATTCTTTTGTTCCGTGCACTGTCGAGATGCTCTGATAAGCAGCTTTTTTGCAACTGGTTAAATAGGAACCGTGTGTAGAGAGCAGGGTTGATGGGAAGGTGACAGCAGTCCCTGTTGCAAGGATTTGGCTAATTATAGAGTAGCAGCTCCTCTGCTGATGTGAATTGTCACAGCCCTGCCGGAAAGCACAAGCCATAAAAATTCACATCAGCTGAAGACTCTTCAAATCAGCCAAGAATTTGCTGCAGCTTTGTCTCTCCAATATAAATATTTATGTGGACAGATCTGGCTCCATCTTAAGATTTGATAGTCTATGAAATACCTATGGCTTCAGATCTCCTCCTCGCCTCTCTGCCTTATTATAGCTCTAACAGAAGGTATTATAAACAATAGAGCTGATTTCCTGACATTAGGATTTTTATTTGAGTCTTGATTCTATGACAGTCAGATCATATTACTGTTGGCAACAATTAAGGTGCATGTGGATTGCCTTTGTTTTCCTTGTGGACACAGGATGCTCAAATTCATTCTGAAGCACCAAGAGATCCAGAAAAGAACCAAGGCAATTATAACTACACATTTCATTTCAAGTTGAAAACTTCCCTATGTCTTTCCTATTATCTTTAATAGAGCACACAGATGAACACATATGTTTTTAGGGCAGTAGCTGCTTAAGGCCTGGAGAGCATGGTCGATATTTAAAAAAAGAACAGAAAGAAATGGACTGCTGTTTTTTCAGACATTTCCTGAAGGAGTGCTTGTGAGCATGGGTGATGTGCTGTGGCACAGGGGAGCTAGTAGAGAAGTGCTTGTGTAGCATCAAAGCTTTCTGTTTTCCCCCCACTGCTTCGCCCCAGCAAGTAGGCTGGCAGTGGGCAAGAGACTGGGAGGGGACACAGCTGGGACAGCAGACCTGAACTGCACAAAGGGATATTCCATACTGTATGATGTCGTGTCAGCAATAAAACTGGGGAGAGGAAGAAGAAGGGGAGGTTTGGGGTTTCTAAGGGGGCTGCTGCTCAGAGATCGGCTGGGCATCGGTCTGCTTGTGGGAGGTGGCAAGTGGCTTCCTTTGCGTCAACTGTGGGGGTTTTTTTCCTCATTCCTTCACCTACCTTTATCTCAACCCACAAGTTTTCTTGCTTTTGTTCCTCCTGTTCTCTCCCCCATCTCTCTTGGAGAAGGAGGAATGAGCGAGCAGCTCTGTGGGTGCTTGTCTGCTGGCCAGGTCAACCCAACTCAGCTCTTTAAACACCTGGCTGCTAAGTGACTTCCAAGTAATTTCATGGAGGTGGGTGAAACATCACCAGGAGGGCCAGGGTATGAGGCATTTAGTCTCAGAAATGCCAACCAGACTGGACTGCCCAACAAACATGGGCAAACCCTCCCTGGGCAGGTGCAACGTCTAGGCACTGAGACAGGGAGCTGCATGGACCTGCTGCTCTACCTGCGGACAGAGCCTGCAGGTCAGGGATAGAGGTATCTGTGGTACCTCCCAGGGTAGGTTTGGGAGGCAGTAATTTTTGCAGTCGTGGGCACAAGTACCTCAACTCCCTTTTGGAAGTGCACCTTAGCAGGGACCTTTTCTAGATACATTCCCAGAGTCAGGCTGATAGGTCTGAAATTGCTGCAGTCATCTTGTTTATGTGCTGACACTGCAGATTTGCACCTGAATAGCCTATCAGGTAACACCATTCCATATAGCAAATCTAAGAACAAACAAGCAAACAAAAAGCCCAACCCAGAAGACAGATGTTTACTACCAAAGTACCAGCTATGCTCTGAATCACAGCTCCTGAATCACCTTGTCTGGTAAGAAATTGGAGGGACTGTAACAGTAAGTCACAGCAATATACTAGTTTGCACATCTTTCTATTCTTGACTTGTTCCTCTATTAGTTCTAGAAATCATAGGTGTGGATAATAGATCACAGTTTCAACAGATGACTGAAGAATTCTGAAAAGGTGACATAAATGGAGAGAGAAGGAAATGGGGACAGGCTGCATGCACTATTGGAAGGGTTAGGTAGGAACTTACAGAGAAAAAACTGTTAAGGAACCATTTAAATACCTAGAAGAAATGCCAGCATATCCCTAAGAAGTACTTGCTTTCAACCAAAAATGCAAACATTTTTATGTGTTCACAGATGATTAGTGCCATCAAATTTACCTCGCAGTATGGTTAGAAATTGCTATTCGTTGTTTTTTGAAAACTGAAGCTATTCATGCAAGGGGAAGGGGGGGCACATGGGCCATGTTTTCCCCCAGCCCAGTTTTAAAGGAGTGAATCCTGCTTGATTCTGTGAAAGAAAAGTCTTTGGTCATCCGCCCTGACGAGTCCTCTCTGGAGGTGCCTGCCCACAGTCCTAGCTGAGGTGCCTGAGGACTGATGCTTAGGTCTTGTCTTGCCCTCAGCGTGGCAGCTCTCTAAGGCTTGCCTGGAGCACTGACCATTTTGGGTCTCATCCTGAGACGGTGGGCTCTCGTGTGCACTGGAGAGGGGTCCATCAACACCCCAACAGGGTGCAAGGTTCTGCATTTCACCCTCAAAGGGCCAACGCCTCACCTGTAGGCAGCCAAATTCTTAGTAAGAGTTGGCCCTAAGGAGAATGCATTTTGCCTGTCGCATGTCATTCAAACCCTTGCATACAGGCTCACATTTCAAAGGGAATTGATGAACCAGCTGATGTTGGGAAGGAACATAATTTTAAGCTGGAATCCATGCAATAATGAGAAGTATTCTCAAGTGCAGAAAAGGACACCTCCAAAGAACGGAGGAATTAAGAGAAAGCAAACCAAGGTCTGTAGAAATATGATGTGTTACATTCAAAGGACTAAGGATGTGCATCTAAATTCCCTGCAAAATGAAAGCTTTGGAAATGACAATGGCATGCATTAAATAGAAGTCAACACAGAGTATTGACAGAAAAATAGTGTACAATGGTTCAATTTACTGAAAAAAAGCGTGAAGCTCAATTTCTATTCTCTATTTCAATGTAATTCTAGAAAGAGAAAATATATTCTCCCATGAGAAAAAAAACACATTAATGATTCCTTCTTTTCGAAAGCAAGTGGGAGAATGCAGTGTGACAGGTATAAACGTGTGTAATGTGTAAGAATTCTAACTTAAAAGATTTCAAAGCAGTGACAACTCAAAACTCACAGCAGTAGAAAAATGACATTCCTAAGATGCTGGGAAATAATTGGATTCGTATTTAGATTTGAATGAAACTATGAAACAGAGAAACTACTCAATCAAGAATATCAGTACTCGCCAAGGACAACAACTTGTTTGTCCTATGTGAACATTATATTCGTACCTCCATGGGAGGGGGAAGGGGGATTGTCCGGTGCATAAGGTCCTAGTTTGAAATCTAGGTTTGATTCTTTGTAGCTGTCCTCTGTGCCCCAAGACAAGTGATTAAGCTGCACAACCGAAAAAGTGTTTTCTTACCTAACTCCCAGCAGACTTCCAGCGAGAGACAGGGAGCAGTCAGGCATTCCTCATCTGGGCATTGGGCTTCTTGTGCCTCAGTTTACTCTTTGTAAACAGGATAACAGTGTTTCCTTTCTCAAAAGTACAATAGCAGGTGCTCAGATATGGTGACAATGGGAACCAAATTCCATACATACATGTTTAACATACTACACGCTTGTGTGAGCCGGCACAGGCAGGATGCAGGAATAACCACAAAACCACAGGTGAAATGCAAAGAATAAATTTAATTTTGTTACCTTTCCACTGGGGAATCCCCGAAGCAGCACCTGGGCAGAGGCACACAAGCGGGGATACAGGCACCACGGAGCTTGGTCCATGCTAGAGGATCACAAAACCTGCCGTTTTCGCCTATATATATCAGGGATCCACGCAAGCATAGTTTACCACTGTGCTTTGATCTTTCCCACAGCAGGGCAGGAATCTCAAGCATCTTCCACAGGGTGCCTCTAAGTCTATCACAGGCCTGTGGTATCTAAACACAGGTGTTCTATTTGTCCAATACACAAGGCTAAACAACAATTAGTATGATATATGTGTTTTTCTACACTCCAACTGCAAGTCTCTTGAGCATGTTTACAATCCTCTTTGCCAGTCTTCTGCTATTTTCCCACAACACTCTATATGCATGTGTATTTATGGCCCGGGCATGAAAATGTGGGAGATCCCAAGTTAGTGGTGACCTAAGCAATTTTTCAGAGGTTGCTGAAGTGCTTGTAACAGCTTAGTCAAAAGCCATTGATAAATCCAATCTAGTTGTTTAAGTGCTTGCCCCATCCTGTAAGAAAAATTTGTATTTTAATAGCTGAGTGGGATTAGCATCTTCCAAGCTCAGGAAAAGTGTTGTGCCACAAGCAGGGGCCTATCTTCACTCTTTGGTGGTTTCCACCTTGGCTAAGCTGTCGGGAAAGTCAGTTGCATGAAAATGAAGTGTACTCTGGACAACTGTGATTTAATTTGAGAGGATCATGCTGCTGACACATGCCCAGCATCTTCAAAAGCCAAACCATCAGCCATTGGCTAGACAGCGACTCTGGCACATGCATCCCAAGGCACTGGTGGCCTCAGGCTGGTTCCAGCAGCAACAGCTCTGGAGGACAAAGACTGGAGCAACCACGATTCTCACAAGATGGCAGGTGATAAACAACTGAGCCTCCTCAGCACAATCCCTGCTGGAAAATAGGGTATCAACATATTTTAGACATTCGGATAAAATCAGTTAGGACTGGAGCAGATCTCAGGAGATCAGCTAATCCAACCTCCTGCCCAGCTGCCCTTATAGCACTTCTGAACAACAGCTACTGAACATCTTCTTAAATAACTTCCAGGGATGAAGATGCTTCTGTAGGAAGCTCAGTGTGGGGCAGAGTGTTTAAAGTGCTGCAGAGAGCAAGAGATCAGGAGTGTGGCTAATTCATGCCCAGGGACAAGAGGAAATCAACCATTTGAGCCTCCAGGGATGTCTCAGTTGCTGACCTACAGCCACACGTGACAGGTCAGAAGTTCAGCAGTGCAGAGACAAGGCTGGAGCTAACCCATAACACAAAGTCTGCGAACAGGTCACACAAGGGCACTCCAGAAAAAAGCAGGACTGGATCGTAGTCACAGTCCTGACAGAATTTGTCACCTTGAGCAGCTCACCTCTGCACTTCAGTTTCCACATCTGCAAACCAAGGCATGTGCCCACTTCAATAAGGCCATTGATGATGACAGAAAACTGGGAGGGATGGCTGACACACTGGAAGGCTGTGCTGCCATTCAGCGTGACCTGGACAGGCTGGAGAGCTGAGCAGAGAGAAACCTTATGAAGTTCAACAAGGGCAAGTGTAGGGTACTGCACTTGGGGAGGAATAACCCCATGCACCAGTACAGGGTAGGGGCTGACCTGCTGGAAAGCAGCTCAGGAAAGGGACCTGGGAGTCCTGCTGGACAACAGGATGACCATGAGCCAGCAATGTGCCCTTGTAGCCAAGAAGGCCAAGGGCATCCTGGGGTGCATCAAGAGGTCTGTGGCAAGCAGGTCACGGGAGGATATCCTCCCCCTCTACTCTGCCCTGGTGAGGCCGCATCTGGAATACTGTGTCCAGTTCTGGGCTCCCTGGTTCAAGAAGGACAGGAAACTGCTGGAGAGGGTACAGCAGAGGGCTACAAAGATGATTAAGGGGCTGGAATATCTTTCTTATGAGGAAAGGCTGAGGGACTTGGGTCTTTTGAGTCTGGAAAAGAGAAGGCTCAGAGGGGGGATCTCATCAATGCTTACAAATACTTAAAGGGAGGGTGCCGGGAGGATGGGACCAGTCTTTTTGCAGTGGTGCCCAGTGATAGGACAAGAGCTAATGGGCACAAACTTGACCATAGGAAGTTCCATCTAAACATGAAGAGGAACTTCTTTACTTTGAGGGTGGCAGAGCACTGGAAGAGGCTGCCCAGAGAGGTGGTGGAGTCTCCGACTCTGGAGACATTCAAAACCCTCCTGGACGCCATCCTGTGCAACCTGCTCTAGGTGACCCTGCTGTGGCAGGGGAGTTGGACTAGATGATCTCCAGACGTCCCTTCTAGCCCCTGTGATTCTGTGATTCTGTGATTTGCCATCATACTGCAAAGAGCTGAGTGTCATTTAGTGTCATTAGTGCTGTCTAATTCTTCATTATCTTCAATAAATAAGGATGTGGCGAGATGAGCTCAACAGCCAGAAAGCTTTTTTATATGCTGAACGCCCTGTGTAATGGGACCAGGTGAAATGGCAGCCTCTGCTTAACTCACTCTCATCCTTCAAAGGGTTTAAGCAGAGCTTTCCTTGTGCAGCATGAAATCGTGTTGCAGCATTGACCACCAATCCCTCTGAGAGCAAATACAGTCCCTGGCTTGTCTTGTTAATAAATGCTAGAACACAGAAACAGCTTCACATAGTTTAACCTCCTCCTCCTCCACAGTCACCAATAAAACTACCTGCCCAATTTTACTGGTAAAACATTTCCTACTGCCTAGGCCATTGGCAGCCAGAAAATGCTTTTCTCCCTGAATTAAAATTGCAATGTATTATGCAAGTGGTTCAGCAATGGAGAAAGAGGTAGAAGCCTGCAAGAAACAAAAATAGAGCCCCACACAGAATACACATGACTTTTTTTCTTCAGGATTATAAAAGAACTGGCCTGGCCAGTTGGGTTAGCCAAGATTTAAATCCCTGTGATATTAAATGACACAGGCATGACACAACTGGTTTTGCATAATGGCTTTATACAAATTCGCAAAACATAGACAACTTTTCCAAATGTTAGGCCTGGCTATTTTTATCTCGTGGCTAAACTCTAACTCCATAGGAATGCTGTTCCACCAGAATATTGGATAGTTTAAGGGCAAATACACATCTGGGAGGCTGTGGACCATTTTACGTTTATGGTCCCAGATATTTTCCCCAACAGATATGGGATCCCCCTGTGGCAAATTTAAGCCCTCTGACAGTAGGCTTCCCATTTGTTGGTTACTTACCTCGTACCCGTGGGATTTCATGGGCTGCGGGTTGAAAGCTGCCAATTTAAACATCAATCAATTTAATTCTGCAGAAGGATTTCTTTGCATTTGTTATGCTGCGAGAGAAAGAGCTCAGCCAGTCCAGGCTGTGGGGAGGGGGTCAGTGGGAGGATTAACTTTGGTGGTTATGGAAGGCTCCTTTCCAGGATTTCTTGTTTCAGGGATCTTCTGGGATGCAGGGCTGAGGAATCACAGGACCAGAGAAGTATCCAGCAGGGACGTCCCAGCCCCAGAACAACCCCTTTGCATTAAGATTTCCTCCCTCCTGGGCTCTGTAGCCACAGGTGCAACCCCAGGGTCCCCTTTAGACCAGCATCATTCTGGCCACAACTGGCCACCTCTGCACCTCTCTTGTGACATTGCCTCCTCGGCTGCCCTCTTTGCCCACCTTTTCTCCTGGGCCCTTTTCCTCCAGCCCAGCGCAAGAGGACTCAGGCCCAATCTTCATCGCGTCTCAGCTTAACTCTGGCTCCACAAACAAGCCTGCAGTTAGAGCATCATCTGGGACTGAAAATGTGGTCTACTGTGCACTGCCCTCCACCCTCACCCCAGCTTTTGTACGCTCATGGCCTGTGCTGTAACTCTGAGATATGTACCAGGTTAGAAGTCTGGCCAGGGATGTGCCCTGCACATGAGGATGCTTTCCAAAAATGAGCTAAACCAAATGGAGTCCTTGTCCCCTGAAGTGGGACCGATGTCCGGCTCTCTAGTTGGATTTATGCTGGGGCTGCCAAGCAGGATGCGCAATGTGAATGTACAAGCAAGGGCTCAGGGGCTTTGGCACAAGGGTATGCCATGGGAGTGACTTCAGGAGAGACATTCTCTGGTCAGAGAGAGATAGGTCTGATAGAGACCTATCTCCTCTAGTCAAAAACACTACAGCTAGACAGCTGGAGGGAAGGCTGTATGCTTTTGCCTGCTTTATTCTCTGTGTCTTATCTCACCCCATTCCTGCAACTTTTTTTGCATGAGATATGTCTTAGAGTCCTAAATTGCATGACAAAAATAAGGGACTACACAAAGTTATTGGTCTGCAAATGATAACGCATCTCCAAAAAATTTGCCTGTGGATCCATGTCCTACAGACCACAGGGCAGCTTAGGAAGCAGCAAGCTGCAATATTTCATAGAATCATAGTTTAGTTTAAGTTTAGGTTGGAAAAGACCTTTAAGATCATCTAGTCCAACCATTGACCCTACTCTACCAGGTCTGCCACTAAACCATGTCTCTAAGCACCACATCTACACAACTTTTAAACACATCTAGGGGTGGTGACTCAACCACCTCCCTGGGCAGCCTCTTCCAATGTTTGATAACTCTTTCCGTGAAAATTTTTTTCCTAATGTCTAACCTAAACCTCCCCTGGCACAACTTGAACTCGTTTCCTCTTGTCCTATCCCTAGTTACTTGGGAGAAGAGATCAGCTCCCATCTCACTCCAACCTCCTTTCAGGTAGTTGTAGAGAGCAATAAGGTCTCCCCTCAGCCTTCTCTTCTCCAGATTAAACAATCCTAATTCCTTCAGCTGCTCCTCACAAGACATGTTCTCCAGATCCCTCACCAGCTTTGTTGCCCTTCTCTGGACACGCTCCAGCGCCTCAATGTCCCTCCTATACTGTGGCGCCCAAAACTGAACACAATACTCAAACTGCGGCCTCACCTGAATTTGCACAAATTCCAGGAAAGCTATCCATGAACTAGAAACCTTTGGGATTAGAATCATAGAATCAGCTGGGTTGGAAGAGATCTTTAAGATCATTGAGTCCAACGATGAACCTAACATTGCCAAAAACCACCACTAAACCATGTCCCTCAGCACCACATCTGTCTGCCTTTTAAGTACCTCCAGGGATGGCGATTCCACTGCTTCCCTGGGCAGCCTGTTCCAATGCTTGATAAGCCTTTCTGGGAAGAAATTTTTCCTAATATCCAATCTAAACCTCCTCTGGCACAACCTGAGCCCATTTCCTCTTGTCCTAAGGATTAGCCTAGTGCTCCTTCGCCCATTCCAAATCCTTTCATTGAAGCATGTGATATAAAGCCTGTTTTTAGGGCTAGAAGCTTTCAGTCTAAGCTGTACATGCGGCGTTGCACAAGAGGTTGTAGAAGGGAAAGAAACAAACTGCATTGTCAGACACTGATTGATTTTTTGCCAGCCCTTCAGTTTGGAAAGTTTTACCTCTGGTTTTGAAGTTTTGGCTCACAGTCGTCTCACAGACTTTACTGATTTCTGTGATCTTTGATCCTGTAAATATTAACTACTGTCAATTTGTTTGATATGCCTGTTGCTGATCAAGGGTCCAAGTAGTACGAACCTTAACCTAAATAATGCAGTGTGACTTTGTTCAGCAGGAGCCAGCAAGCATGTTTCGGCTCCTGCGTGATATGAATCACAAGTGAAACCAGAAAACGTGTGGCTGGAGTTAGTTGTATAACAGCAGGGCTACATTACACAAGTGCAAAACCCTCTGCTGAAGTCAAACAGGGGACTTGTAAGTCAGGGGACACCACCAGCAACAATGGGGACATTCACCAGATTCTTGTTGGACCTTGCATACTCATTGACTGATTAAAAAGAGCTGCCGCACTGGTGCTTTCCCCTTCCCCTCACTGCAGGCTGTGTTTCAATCACATTAGAAAAGCAAGGAGAGGTTTTCAGGGTTTAATTTTGCCAGGCTGTTGTTTTGCTCTGCTGTTTGCTGATGGCAGGGTCCGGCTGCAGGAAGGGGCAGCAGGTGGCCGTGGCTCCTCGGTGAGCACCACTCCATGCCATTGAATCACATCCAGCATGATCCTTCCCCGCTGCCGCAAACTCTCCCTGGAGGCACTGTCAAGGTCAGGTTTGTCTAACCCCTGTGAGAGGCTGCTCCTCCTGGTGCACCTCAAGGCAGCGCTCCCTGCTGTCAGCCGTGTCGGGGTCTGGGACCCACTTGGGGGACAGCCTGGACACCGATGCAGCCCTCACCACCGCATTGCACACTGGGTCTGGGGCCGTGGTGCTGAGCCCTGCTGCAGGGCATGGGGACAGGATGGGCTGTGCCAGTGGATCTCTGGGCACTCGTGGGGCCAGAGGCAGAAGCGATGGGTGCAGCAGTGGGAGCAGAGAAGCCCCCTGCTCCCAAACCACTCTCCCACTCAGGCTGCAAGCACCACAGCCCAAGGGTTCATCTGACAGCTGCAAGGGAGAGCCCTTCTTGCAGGGGGAAGTTCAAAACAGCATTTGCTTTCATGTCACGTCAGGGCGGGTTTCCGCAACCCTGGAGCATTTCCTTCCATACTGTGCCACATGCTGTGGGGCAGGAGCCCACCCGGCTGCGCCTGCAGGACATGGGGACGCAGCCCCTTGCTGCTGTGGCCAGGCACTCTCTCTGCTGGTTCTACCTTGGGACAAAGCGCTTGGAAGATTTCATCTGTCCCTTGCCACCTCCTGCTGCTGTTTGATGCTCAGGGCTTCTTTTTTAAGCAGAAACAGTCTAAACAAGTACTTCACAGTTAAGGTGACTCATGGCTCAAGAAGACATTCCTCTAGGTTTTAAAAGGAAACTATAATCTGATTTTTGAAGCTTGAGCAGCCACACTGTACGCTCCAGACATGCCCGAGTAACTTGTAATAAACCTCTGTGGAGGTTAAGGCAACTCCGTGTAAAGATGTTTCTTTCAGGGTGAGAAAAATAAAATGATCCTGGCCAAACAGACGTGAAAGCACTGAGCGAGGAGCGCCAAAGCGATTTTCCATGCAGTAGAGCCATGGCGCAGCACTGTGAGCTGAGGGCCCTGTGCTTTGCAAGCAGCAACCCATCAAACACAGCGACCCAGCAGTGGTCCTGGCAGCCCCAGCTGCCCACCAGCCACCATGCACCCCACAGCACCGTGGGTCAGGGTCCCCATGCACCTCCGTACGCCTCCTTACACGTTCCTGTTTTCTCCCTGTTGTGCGCTGAAGGGAGCAAGAAAACCCCTCCAGCATCCATCAAGTGCTCGGGGAGGTCACTGCCTTATCCCTATTGTGTGTCCACCATGGGACTGTTGTCATTGCTTAAATATTTGTCGATGGCAGGAGGGCTCAGCCTGCGCACACCCTGTGCCTGCTTGCACTGGTGCATCCCAGGTGCCGAGGAGCAGGAGGGCTGCTCTTCTGGTTTGGTAGCATTTTCTACTGCCTTGGCAGAGGCCTGAGCAATGACAGTGGTGGGGTGGGGTGACAGGGGATCAGGACTCTATTTTTCTACAATAGCTGCAGAACCAAAAACATGCCAGCGCGAATGAGCTGGTGCACAAAGACAAACGCACTCACAGTCACTCACGTCAATTAAGCTTAAATCTACATTGTTTCAAGAACATCTGCTTAGTGATGTACAGGAGTTTGACAACACTGAATTGAGGTTCAGTTTTTGCTTGCTAAGGGGCTTTTACAGGTATCTTAAACCTCCCTGGCAAGGTTTGTTGAAAGATGTGCTGTGAGGGCGGTGATCTCACAGCAAGAGGCAACGGATTAGCCCATATGCCTGAGCCATAATTACCACCGCTGGCAGCCTGGTGTATGAATGCAGGATCATTGGCACATAACGTCATGGCGCAGAGCGGGTCTGCAAAACCACAGTGCTGCCGTAGGTCCCCCTTGGGAGCTGGCTGGGACAGCTTCTGTAGGAGACCAGGGTGTAGGGAAGCCTCGGTGCAGTGATCCTGACCAGAGGACCACCGCGCACAGAGGAGCCAGTGGACCTGCAGAGCAGTTAACCTGTGTGTGCACTGCGTCCCCATGCTGGGGTACCCCGTGGCCACAGGACAAGCTTCGCCAGCTGGTTGTAACACAGGAGCCTGCAGGCAGCTCCCACTCGGTACCAGCAATTATGCCACCAGCATGGCCTTGCCTTTATCCAAAAGTGTGGCAAGAAGTTGTGATGTGAACATCCTTTTTGTTTGATGGCAGAAATGATGAGCCGAGTTGTAATTTTGTAAGAAAGTCCTGTAACAGCTCAAATGACCAAACTGGGGTAACCCTCTCTGTGGAGGGGTCTGCGCGGTGTGCTGTGTAGGGGTGCGCAGCTCGGCGTTCCTGGCATCTAAAGGGATGTAAGACTATCTATGCTATTTTATCTTTATAGTGATAGCTCTAATAAATAGCATTTTAAATTATACTTCACAGAGTCTGAGAACCTTTCTTATGGGGACTGCCATGGAGCAGGACCTCCTGGTGCAGCATCTCAGGCAGTGGGTACCAGGCTGGGAGGAGGCACGCTGCTCCCACAAATGGGGTGTCCTGGAGTGACAGGGGAGCAGACAGGCTTTTCCGTGGAAATTCATAGAAAGGTCATTTTTCCAAGCTGGCATAGCACCTCTGGTAATAACAGTAGTGTCTGGCACATGCTTGCCCACCATCCTCCACAGAAATGGGCAACAAAAGTGCCTTTTTTGATTTTCAGCATGGATGAATGTTTTAAAAAATGAAAGATATCACGAAGAGTGATCAATAAAGAACCCTCAGCATTTGGCAATCCACCTCTTCCATAAAGCTTCTAGTGTCCATGTTCCCTGTACCTGGATGCTGGTCAGGTTTATTTTTGGATCAATCCCTGTGATGTTAAATCATTTCCCATGCAGAGGTGTTTTATTACTCCACTCCGCTGCCTGCATGATGTAAAGGGCAAAACGCAAAACTATGATAAAGCTGATTAATAATAGATGTCACTTTAGCTGTCACTGCTGATCACTCTCTGGAAGCCAGGAAAGCACTCACCAGAGTGCCCTTGATTTGCAGCTCATAAAGGCCTTGCCTTTAAGGAAGTTAAACCAAAATCAGAACAGCAACTGTAATAATTATGCTCTACGACTGCTGCCATTACTATCAAGTTCAACTGCTGGAATGCAAGGAAAGGAAAGGAAAGGAAAGG
>VFFE01007054.1:1671013-1857299 GCA_008921705.1 Burhinus oedicnemus | reverse complement strand
AGGGAAGGGAAGGGAAGGGAAGGGAAGGGAAGGGAAGGGAAGGGAAGGGAAGGGAAGGGGAAAATAGAATTAAAACCCCTTAAGAAGTTTTTTTCAGCAAATCTAGTCACTGCACTAAGACGTTATAAATGCATTCAAAAAGGCATTTCTGTTCTGTGGCTTAAAGAGGCTTGTTCCTGACCCGCTAACTAGGACGTATTACTCATTGTGCTGTTCATGTTTATAATAGGTTGTCGCCACATCATCACAGGATGAAAATAAGACCCTCTAAAACAATAACATTTCCAAGTGGAAAAATGTTTTGTCTTCTGTCACTTCTTGCATGTGCGGTTAGGCAATTACCCAGGAGAATCTCTCCCTCCTTCACCTTGTGTATTTGGTACAGTTGTCAGGACGTAAAGACTATCCCCACTGACGGAGCCTCTGCATAGTCAGTCAGCTCATTGGTTTTCCTGATATCTGTCCAGCTCTTCCGTCTCATGATAAAGGAAACTAAAAATACAAGGCAGTGTGAGCACCACATTTTGGCAGAGGAACTCAAGGACAAGCAGAGGATCTGGAACTATTTTGACTTCCCTCCTTTTCCTCTTTACTGCTTCACTTCCTGGCACATTGCAATTTGAATGTCCTAAATTTTACAGTAAAACATTGCATCACATGTACTAATAGATTGTGTGGGAACTGAGGAAGGGCAAAACATCTTAAGGCTTTCCACAGTCTTCATGCCAGAAGAGGTCCCTCCCACCCCCAGTTATTTTATGGCTAAGTTCAGGAGAAGGCACCCATGTAGTGAAACAAAACCGACCTGAGCTTCTGGGAAATTAGCCTGCTGCTGCTGGTCTCATAGGCTCTGCTGCAGGCTCGCACAGTAACGCACCCAGCGCGTCAGACCCTTATCTCCCCAGTTCCGCAGTTGCCCAAAACATGCAATGAGCATCACCTTAGGTGCCAGCTGGATTCTGAGAGGTTAATTCATTGAGGTTAATAAAAAAAAATAAGATAGAAGGTGCAATGTATAGACTTTTATTCAGCAGATATTTATGCTTTTCAATAGAAATTACTGTAAAGTAGGTCGCAGATGAAAGAGGAGAGATTTTATTGTAATGATAATGCTCTTTCAGAATATAGCACACTGCAGGTAAGACGTTTCTTAACGTCTGCTGCATCGATGCAGCTTTTTTTAAAATGCTGTGATTGAAGGAATTTATTAGAGCAAAATTTTACAGCAGGTAGATGGACTGATTCTGTATTAGCCAATAATGTTGTAGCTAGAAAGAGCCGAAAATTTTCTAACAGAATGGTGTGCATGGGAAAACACAGTTGTGTTGAAACCCAGAATCCCCAGGAAACAGGATGATTTCAGTGACATTTCATAGGAAAAAAATGTAAACACCCATTTGTGTAAGGCTGGAAGTTCTATTTTGGCACCGTCAGAACAGAACATTTTTATTTCATAGTCTAATAAAAATATTTCAACATTCAAAACATTTCAGCATTCAACATGCAAAATTTGAATCCATCCAAATCTTTTTAAATTGTGATCTCATTCTGAGTCTTCAGATTCTGGACCTTCCAGTGAAGACCTGAAGATTCTCGCTCGGTGCTCTGCGCCACATAGCTCAAGATAGTGCCTGGAAAACCAAAGTGGACCCATTAGCCCTAAACATGCCCCTTTAACGTGCCCTAAAAACTAAAAAAAGTTGAAAATTAAACACACATGCTCATGAGCTTCTTCACTGCTATGCCACCCAAACCCAGCACTGCCTGAAGAACCTTATTCTTTTCCCACAATCCTAAGAAACTTTTCTACTGCAATACCAAAGTGCAAACCCTGGATCAGGCTCTACTTTGCAAGTTTTTACCAGATTAGGTATTTTGGTTGAGTGTAGGGCAAGACAATTCTCTCAGTCAACACTGTAGAAAATTTGTAGGAAAAAAATGTTGACGTTGTAGTTGTAGAAAAAAACCCATCCCTGTTGACAGAGTGCTGCAGGCATGTCCTCATTGCTGGTGTGGCCTGAGGCCAAAGACCAGGGCCCCTCCCTATCTGTGCCTTACATCACTGAGGTTGGATCAGGCCACCAGCTTCTCGTGAGCAAATAAGCTCTTTCCAGAAATGGGACCGGAACGATCTTTCTTCAAGGATTCCGAGTGCAACAGTGGTGAGCTCAGCTAAAATCCTTGGGGGAACTGGTGTCACAATAGCAGCAGAAAAACCCTCTGCTTATACCTGCTGGGGTTTTGGAAGCCCAGCTCGTGTAGCCAAGACCCTGCAGGACAGGTCAGATGTGATACGGCCACAGCCCAGACCTGGGGTCCTGGTCAGTCCTTTGTAGCACTTTTCCTTATGACTAGTATGGGTTCTCCTCCTCTAATCCACTTTGTGTTTCTTCAAGTTCACCTACTAGCACCCAGCCAGTAGCCTGTTTTGCTGTCAAAACCCAGCTGAAGGTGACATTACTGGGAACTAATTAAGCTCATTAGAGGACAAGTGTCAAAAACTTGAAAGCACCAGTCCAGGTAACCAACCTGCTACAAAAATGTAGGCAGACAATCTCTACTCCAAGCAAGGGAGACCATCCCCAGATCTGGGAGAGCAGACAGCCTGCCAGGAGGAGAGCAGCCAGGCTGTAGGAAAGCAAGGGTTGAGCTTTCTGCAAATAAACTTTAGCCAGAACAATGTGGAACCTCTCTCCTCAAGGAAGGGGACCCCCCTTGGCATGCCTTATTCCGTCCTGATGGGTGCAGGCAAGAGGGTGCAGAGCTCCAGCCTGAAACCAGACGTAAGCAGGGACTGACTCTTGGACTGTCATTGCTCAGTAAATGCCTTTCTGGTGACATCTAGGCTATTATGGAGATGAGAAACATCTCTGTGACCTTTCTGTTAAACCACAAAGGGCCCAGGAGTTTGGGTTCATCCTAAAGTGGACGGTGGACATTTCTGATGTCTCAGACATCTGTGAGAGCAAAACCATCTCCATCTGGGTGTTCCTCGTGGGGGTTTCTGCTCCAAGACCTGTTCCTGCTACAAGAAGGTCTCTATACGTGTGTGGCTATAGCATGCAGCATCAGCGTGTCAAAAGTAAATGCATTTAAGAATAAATCCTCTTCTACTGTAGGTAATACAGAGTTTACCTACTTCTAACTGCATGGTCTGGGACACCAGCTGGTGAGTTAGTTGTCCTTTAATTTACATGAACTTAAATGCCAAGGGCATGCTCATTATCTGACAGGGTTGGAGCAGTAGCTGGGTCCTCAGCTGGGGAAGCACTTGTTGGCAGAGCTGGAAATAAGCTGAAGCACTCTGCAGAAGGGAGGGAGAGGGCAACATGCCAGAAGCAAGCACAGTGCAGGAGACAACGACTATCGGAGACAGGCAGTTTGGACTCCTTTAGCACCTTCTCTTTTCACAGTAAATCCAAAGCTACCTCAACATTTTTATGCCTGTTTTCTTATTGCTAATTTAAATAGCACAGTATAGGTCTATGACTGCTCCCACAAAACAGAGCTATTTACTTTGAGCTAGCAAAAACATATAGAGCCTCCATCTCCAATTGTTACAGCCTCAATCCTTAGACAAAAGGAGAAATTTAGTCAGAAATTACTAAATAGCTTGTTTGGTTGTGGTTTGGTTTTGTTTTTTAAAGTGAATGGATTCCCTTCATCTTTTTTCTCAATTCTACAGATTCTTCTGAACTGCAGAGCCAAAAGGTGGCCATGCAGGCCCACATACCACAGGAACAAGAGAGCCACCAAGAGGGATGTTTTGACAGCTAATGCTGAAATTACAACAGCAACCACTTCAGTTTGCTTTGAAAAGCCCTAAGTGGTGTTTATGGTGCAAAAAGCGCATGTAGTCAAATCGGCAAGTCTTTCTTAAAACATCTATATTGTTGCTTCATTTATAAATCCACTCAAGACCTCAGGTAGCAGAAAGCATATATGTCTTGATGGTCCTTGATAGATGTGTAGGACTCAGATGGAGACCATCCAGCCAATACTACCCACATACTGGCTGGGGCAGAAAGACGTGAAGAAAGACAGGGCTAATGATGGGCCCCTGTAATTCCTAATCAAATTAGGGTTCTTACTGCAAGCAATAGAGGGGGAACATGTCCCTGCCATCACCTTTCATACATTCAGCCTACAGCTTTTGTGGGTGGTTGGTGGCAGTTGTACAAAGGATGCCCAGTGCAGAAGTAAGGTGCCTAATCCCCATCTTTGCCTTGCAGAACACTTCTCTGCCTCTCTTTTCCTAGAGACCAGGACTCATTAGTAGCTGGAACTCGTATCCTCCCATGTGTAGCCAGGGCTACTTACGCTTCCACATTTTTGTAGAGGTACCCTTTATTTTTCATATATTTCAACACTTTATTCCATCAGTTGATTAACTAAGTTTTCTTTTCCAAACAACAATATTCCTGCAAGCTGAATAGCTGGGAGAAAATATCATTCTGTGCTGTGACCAAGTGATTCGAGGGTGTTGTGGTTTGGGCTGGATTGGCCACTCATGCGGAACGACAGATGGTCTTCCCTACCTCCCTTCAAAGACAGGCAGGAGAGAGAGAGAGACTTACGAGTTTAGAAGGAACTAAACTACTTTAATGAAATATTAATAATAAAATAATAAAAAGAAAATAATGAAGTATATACAAAACCATATTAAGCTCCCAGGATGACAATCACGTCACCAGCAGGCACTGGGGAAGTCCCAGACTGGACTCAGTGACGGACAGGAACTGGATTCCAGATCTGGACTCAGGATCAGGATCAAAGGCAGACGAACAGACAGAGTCCTCCTCAGACACCGGCCATTGAAGAAAGAGAGCTGACCCTTTGATCCCTCAGCTTTCATACTGAGCAGATGGGATGGAATACCCTGTTGGTCAGGTTTGGGTCACCTGTCCTGTCCGCTCCTCTCCGCAGGTGTGACCCCTCTACATTTTTCTGCTTCTGACCCTCCAATGGGGCAAATAACAAAGTTGGCTGCCCTTGGGTGTTATAGCAATAAGGATAAGCAAGAGCCTCTCTGCATCCCATTCCTTGGCATCAACTATAAACATGGGTCTTATCACTCTGAGAACGAACTGTTGCTGCACAACATGCTGTTAATTTCAGTAGTTAGAAGAGGCCTAGCTAGAAAATAAAGTTACTGAACAAAATTGGTCCTGTTTTACCTCAAACCAGGACAGAGGGCTAGGATTCAGAGGGTTGTTTCCGAGCTGGCGTATGCCAACACTGCACTGTGGGAATTTAAGAGACCTCTGTGGCATTGCTTGCAAATGCTACTGGAGGAATGAATCAAAAGCACATTGTAGAAAATGCTTTTAGCTATTGAAACAAAGATGTATTTGTGACCCATCACTAGAAATAAGTAGCCTCGATTAGTTAGCTGGGTTTGCATGGGATCTTTGCTGGAGTTTGTTCAACTTGAGAATTAAAAGCAAACAAGCAAACAAAAAGCAACAACAAAAAAAACCCAGAAGAAAATGACCAAATGGTTCAACATAAGACAGAGGTGACAGAGCTGGACAACTGCTTCAACACTGTCCCCTGCAATAGTAGGTAGAGACTAATGGTGGCCGTTCAGTGACTTTTATAAAATATATTTGGCCAGAGATAAATTCCTAGCTGGTAAATGTTCATGTAAAATAATACTCTGTTTAAATTCAAATTGAAAACACAGTGGGAGGAAACTGTAACTGCTACAAAGGCTCAGACACGGCCTGCCAAGGGGTTGGGTGGCTACGTCGCCCGGATGCACCCCGAGGGGCGCAGAGGCATACTGGGACGTCTCCATGGAGAACCATGGGCTGGTTCCTGCCTGTTAACATACCGTGTCCCACAAAAACCCAACATGCCTTTTCTTTTTTTAAAGAAAAAAAAAAAACCCACCACAAATGCACAACACCCACACATTTGTGACATATTAGAATATGGAGTTACTGCAACAATCTGGCTCTTGCGCAACAATGCCCGGGCTGGGCGATGGCCCCTGCTGCCATGCCTGACCACTGAGGAGCTTGTTCTGCCTGCAGCTACTGCGCTTCATTTCTGCTACACCTCATATGCCACCTAGTGGCTTCCGAAGCGGGAAATTCCTTATTAAACATGACTTTCAGACACACCGCTTCTGCCAGTTGTTCCGTATGTCTCAACCTCACTGTTGAAGAAGCAAGCTGAGGTGCAGCGTGCTGCAGTGCACCCCCGGCACCACTGCAAACATGCCCCTCAACAGCCCATCCCAAGAGCCATCTCTCATCGGCCCCAGCAAGTTCTCGCCCCTCATTGCACCCTCAGAGACCCTCACAAGAAATTTCCACCACCTTGGGCTTTGCTTATGGCTGTCCCCTGCTTCCCCATCATGTTCAAAGCCTTCCCGGAGCCCAACCTCCTTTGTCTGCCCTCCTTACCCCTCTGTCCCACCATCTTAACCAAACATCTGGTGGAGAAGAGGTGGTATATTTTACTTTCAAGCATTCAGTGATGGCAGACACTTGCCACAAAATTTGCAGGTTAGTTAAAATCCGAGTTTTTCACGAAAAAAAAATTAAACCAGAAGGGTTTAAAGTGATCTTCTGCTTTCCCTCTTACTAACTTCTTACAGGGGCCAAGCAGGATTTTATTGTTCAGCTCACCAGTTACATTTTGAGTGCCCTACATTTTCATTCAGACAAAAGATGTAACACTATAGCCTTGTGGTTAGGCCATTTCTCCAAGAAACAGGAAGTTTTGGTTACAAACTATGTTTTGTCTCCAAAAGAGTTAATTCAATTAGTCTTGGTCCCTTCTCAGCACGGTGGCCTAACCACTGTGTTAATAAATACCTCTGTGCCTCGGTCAGCCCCTAACTGCTGCCAGCAAAGTGAGATGTTGGCTGCAGAAGAGGTCAATGGAAACCCCTTGAGGACTGCCAGCACCATGGTCACTCGGGATAAGCCCAGATCCAGCCAGGATGCCTTGTCACAGGACACAGAGCACATATTTGCAGTTATGAAAGGAAGAACTTCATCATCATTAAATTTGGGCAATGGGTGTCCAAGTCACTCCAGGCAAAGAAAGCATCTGGACCTGATTCTTGTTATCTCTAGCACTTGCATTCAGCAGAGGCAGCAATAAAAAAGAAGCCACTTTCCCCAGACATTAATTTCTTGTCTTTTGTTTCAAATGCTTGAAAACTGAATAGTCCATGTTGAAAGTGCCAGATGTTTCTTTTTTCTGCAATAAACTCTTTGACTTTTCTGGAAAAAAAAAAAACAAAACCAAAACCAAACGACTAACCCAAAGCAACTCTTTCAACGTTTCTGAAATGGTTTACCATTTTTTCCTTTCAGACCATTTGGAGAAATTACTCTGTCTTTTTGAATGACCACTGCCAGGCTTCACCATGGACAACAAACAAAGAACCACACTGACATCCCTAAAATCACTTCTCCCCTCACCAATGTAGCCAAGCAGAATACATATAACAACTGCCCAGTATGAGAGGGAGAAAATGCTCCTTTTTTGCTTCTTCTCCATTCATGTATTCTCCTTCTTTTTTTCCTATGTTATGGTATGCTAAGGGCCTGATCTTGTATTCTGGGCCTTTTAGATGAACGCCAGATCAACAGACAGAAAGTAAGGAAATACCGTGGAAAGATCCTTACGGTGCAACCTTCCTTCTTTCCCCTGCTTTTTCTAAACTACTTCCCTATCCAGCCACACTTTGAGTTACTGTCTCCTCGCAATCGATTTAATTACTCAGTCCTGAAAGCCAGAAGATCTTCAAGGTGCATCCCACTTCTTGAAGCAACATGTGCCTCAAGCCATTAGTTTCTTAATCCACAGCCCCCGCCTCTGCCTTCTGTGGCAATCTGTTTGTACGGTGCCGTGTGCCTTTGTGCCAGTATATATAAGCAAAGCATAAGCATCAGTTTGTCTTCTCATCATTTAGAACTCCAAAATGCTGAACCTTTCCAGTATTTCAGGGCCATTGTGCTTTTAGAGTATCAGTCCCTCGGCACACAGGTAACCTCTTGCTTTCTCCTGCATTTTTCAAGATTGTTTCTTTCAAATAATATCTATGTATGTATTGGAACTGGCACTTGAATCCCTTTTTGCTGTGGTCCTTACATTACACCCGGTTTAAATTCAGGTGCTGACCTGAGGTGCTACGCATCACCAGATCGAGAGGTGGCCTTGCCGTTCACGAACGGGTTCCTCACCACGATGAAGACAATGCAGGTGAACTTACGCCATGAACCACTGCCCTGTGGCGTGGAGAATCAGCTTTACTGTGCAAAAGTCACACAGTCATACTTTATCAGTTATGG
Organism: Burhinus oedicnemus; assembly: GCA_008921705.1. Classification (NCBI taxonomy): domain Eukaryota; kingdom Metazoa; phylum Chordata; class Aves; order Charadriiformes; family Burhinidae; genus Burhinus; species Burhinus oedicnemus. Next base: position 1,848,984 of record VFFE01007054.1, on the reverse strand, counting down.
CCATCCAGGTGGTGATGTCCGTGCAGAGGAACCGTGTAGCAAACCCAGCTGGAGCCCCTGAGCAGGTCAAGAAACAGCAGAGCTCAGGAAGCGGGAGAGGAGGAAGCAAAACTGGATCTAAGTCCTGCCTGCTGTAGGAAAGCCAAGGAAGCGGAGACGTGTGTGCGCTCAGCAGCTAGAGGGCAGGCTCATTTTTCCTTTTAAACTTGGTAAACAATTCCTTGCGGCTGCAGCGACTTTCAGAGTACTTCACGAAAGACACTAAGCTGTTAAGTCACTCAGGGCTAATTGGAGAAGTCTTCTGCTTATTAATTTGGGGAGGGGAAAAAAAATTAAAAAAAAAGAAAACCAAAATCACAGCTACACAAAATTAATGGTTGCTTTGAAAGGCTTGGCTTTTGCCAGCCGGGCCTATTTCTGACACAGCGGAGGGGCAGAAAACATGTCCAAGACGGGAACACTCCACAGCTGTGGGCACGTCTCATTGCAAACACCCTCCAAAGAGCACATATTGGCCTCGCAGGCTTCCATGACAGGAAAAACTAATTAAAAGGGCTTACAAATAGCACTCATCAAAGCACTCCAGGGGAATAACTTCCTTTTTTGGGTTTGGTTTTTTTTTTGCTTCCTATTCAGAGAAGTACTTGCAAGATGAGAGAACGTGTGAAGCAAGCTAAGCGGTCTCTGCAGAGCTCGGTCTCAAGTGAGTTACATATTCCATAACACAAAATTTTCCATTATTTTCTGTGGCCATGAGACTTGGGAGATTGGTTCGGGGTGGTGAGCACAGCTGGAGCAGCTGTCCAGGCGCCCGCCCGGTGCTGCTGGGTGCGAGGCTGCTGGGTCACTGTGCGCCCGCTCAAATGGGCAGCTTTATGTCTTTAAAGACAATTTCTCCTTCTCTTTCTTGCTTCTTAAAAGAGACATTGAAAAATCAGCTGTCTTAGTAATAATCTCTGCAGTAGAAAACTCCTTCGTGAAGTGTAAGGGGAGAGTGCTTGCACTGCCTAGTATCACTGCTGTCCCACCGTTCATACGATCAACAACTAGGCCAAGTAACACCACAAGTGGTGCCTGAAAGTTAGCATAATTATTATAAATGTTTTCAGGATCTCAGATGGGACAAGCCTGCTGTGAAATGTAAGTGCTTCTCCTGTTCCCAAACACACGCATGCCGGAGGGTTTGCCAGGGTATTGTGTCAGAAGAAGGGTTTCATGCATGAAAGGCAAGTGGGAGAGAAACGCCATGAAACCGCATGCCAGGAAAGGTGGGGGAAAAAAAAGGCCCCAACCTGAACAGCCCTGGGAATGAAGCTGCTGGAGAAGCCCAGAGACGGCCTTCAGACTCTGCATCAGCAGAAAGCAAATTGCAACTGCGTGTGGCGAAAGGATCTCTCATTCATTTTAAATTTCCTTATTTCTATAGGTAACATTTCTATAGGTAACAAATTCTGCCTTTTCTCTCCTGTGGCTTCTGGTGAGCAGCAGGAGGCCATGAGGGGCTTGCCATGCCAAGGAAGCATCACCTCTCGAGCCGTGTGAGGGTGTTGCCTGTCCCCTCTGCAACAACGGCGTGGCCAGGGAGAGCAGTGTGGGGGTTCGCGTGGCAGAAATGCCAGGCAGTCCCAGCCTGGTGCCGACAGAGGAGATACCACCGTGTTGAGCAGGGGAAGGATTTGAAAGGTCCCAGTGTATGCGAGCTATGCACCCAAACAGCAGGCAGAAGCTTAGAAAGCAAACAGATATTTGGAGGCGTTGTAGATTTCCCCTCATCTTGCAGCAGTTGTTGCAGTCCCTGATCAAAACAACCTCATGGGCACCCTTGATGGGCAGCAACATGGGGGAAACCCACCAGAGATGCAAGGCTTGGTCAGGACCTGGGTACTTCTGTGAGCCAAGCAGCAGCCAGAAATCAGGAATGTCCCCAGAGGTACAATCTATTGAAAACAGACAGTCTTGCATGGTTGGCATGCTGCACTGGGCTGAAACACAATAGCCGGGCTTAACATAAATGCAGCCCTCAGTAGATACAGTTACTGAGAAAATGGTTCCTTTCACAGCACTTCCTCCTGTGTATCTGCAAATGCCAAATCCTTGTGGCTCTAGCATGGACATCTGATGTGTGAGGTATTACTCATTTCAATAGAGAAAGCCTTGAAAGAAATTTGAATTTGGATATTTAAGATGCCGTTAGAGGTCTGGAGAGCCTCTGTCCCCGGGAACAGAGAAAGCCATGAGAAGTGCTCGCCTTCTCCTCATTCACCAGAAAAAAGGCAGAAGTTTCTGTGAAAAAGTACCAGCAAAAGATGAGAAAGAAGTGTTTAAATACAGCTATGTGTCAATGCAGGCAGCTGGGAGAGCACAGGCGGAGATGGAGCTGCGAGGAGACAGCCTGGTGGGAGAGCTGCCCGCTGCTCTCCTCTGCCCTGCCTTTCTTTTCGGATTATGCTCATGGCCACATTTCAAGTGACACAGTTAAAAAAACAAAAAACTTGATGGCAGCAGCCGCAGCAGCACCTGATTTCTTGGCAGGCTGCCGTCACTGGAGAGCTGCTTCTAGCCCTGTCCTGTGGTTCTGTTGCTGCTGTGTTTGGATGACATTTTATCTTCCTGGTAGCTTTTGCCTCTAGGCTGGTATGGCTCCAAATTGCCTTTGCCTTTTTTTATTTTTTTTTTTTTTTTTTTAGGGAACTATAAAGCACTTTCTACATATGTAAGGTCACATTTGATGAAGAACAAGCAAGTACCATCACACAGCACATTTATTTTTCTTGTTGAACAAAAGTGTAAAACCAAGCCATGAACGGAATGGGAATATTTCATCCTGAGCTGTGCGGATAAAAGAGATGCAAAAGCAGAAGTAGGATTAGAGGGCAGACCTGCCAGCCATCACAGCCAGCAACAAGGCCCAACCTCAGATTTAACAGTGTCATTATAAATATCCCTAGTCCAAGCACTCACCTAGAAATGCAGAAAAATTAAGCTAAACTGGTGCTCAGTGAACAAATTTTCCCTACTCCCAAATATGAACCCAATGACAAACAAGCCGTATTTTTCTTAAAGGGGAAAAAAAAGGAAAACCGGCCAGGGAGGTAAGAGGGTGCATTGGTGCAGCTCCTGCTGCTGCTGCTGCTGCTTGTCACGGGCGCCTGCCCCTGCTCCTGCCTGGGGTCTCCCAGCACCAGCACCTTTGCTTGATGCTTGAGTTCAGCTGCGTGGAGAGCTGAGCTGCCTCTTGCTCAAGAGAGGAAGCGCTGCGGCAACTTCTTCTTTTTCTCATGTGTACCAAAATCCCTTTTGCCTTGAGTGCCCTGCTCCTTTATTTGCAGCCTCTCTCGCACACTGGAAGCCCTTGCTGGCAGGCTGGCATGACCATTTGCCCCAGGGGCACTGAGACAAGGTTAGAGAGACAGGTCCATGGCTGAGCTTTCAGCTATACGTTCTCCACTTAATGGTATAACTCCTTTCTAGCAGAAATACCTCTAACATAGCAGAGCACGATCAAACCCAGTGCACCTGCCTGTAGGTCCCTCTCACTTCTCTCTTCTGCTCCTCCAGATCTCCATGAAACATTCTCCTTTGTGGGGATCCCTCCTGCCACCCCATCCCGGGGCTGTCCCCTGCCCTGTGCAGTTGGTCATGGAGAAACAGGGCTGCTGCCCCTTGGGCTACCTCCCTCCCGCCAGCTCCCCACCATCTGCACCGCATGGGGGAGAAGCTGGGGAGCAATGCTGGCAGCAGCAGAAATTATCGACCCAGAGCTATTGCAAAACCATAGCAGAAAATTCACTTGCTCTAAATGTACAAGGTCTGAGACCAGAAGCTGTGTGTGCTGAAATCTGCTGTTTAAGGGCAGGAGAGGTAAAGGGGAGAGAGGAAATCATGTTGCCAAAATGCTTTAAAGCAGCGCCCAAGAGGACAGCTACCTAAATGCAAATTTATTCGTGCCTCCACAACTCAATCTGTCTACAGAAGTGGCACCAGGAGTACTTAGCCCACAGGCACTAGGAACTGCTCCCTAAGCTTTGCTATTTAAAAAGGTCTTGTTTCCTCACCAAAGAGCAAACATGCAATAGCTATTTGCAGTATAAAATCCCATGTAAAGACGAGGTCTTGGTTGCAACCTACTGTAGGGCATGTCAGCAAGGCGGGCATCACCACCTCTCCCTGCTCCTTCTCACTTTGCTCAGCCTCAGCTGAAGGAAATAACCTTCCTCTACTGTTTGCACCAGCAGAAGGCTTGTATATAAAACACCTCTTCCTGATAGCTTTGGACTGATCCTCCCCGTTCATTCCTGCAAGCCAAGCTGCTGGAAACAACTTTTTGTCAGGGTTAACCAGGGAAGATTCAGACCAGTATTAAAGGAGACTCAAAGCCTCCTGGTGCCTCCTCATTTGATTCCACTGCATGGTGTTCCCCAACTCCCCACCCCCAAATTCTCAGACAGCATCCCTTAAAAATATATATAAAATGACAACAGCAAGACACTCATTTTTAGCAAACTTGTCATTGATTATAACAAAACAATCTGCTAGCCCAGAGCCCTCAGTGGGATTACACACGCACATCCGCAGAAAAGGCATGAGAAAGAGCTGACAGAGCGATTGCCTTTGTAGTCATCTCCCACATGGCTGAGATGCTGGATGGTTTAGCGATTCACTGCACAGAATTCCTTATAATAAAGAAGAGGGACTGATGTCTCCCACAGAGATGCAGGAGAGGACCTGGTGTCTACAGGAGTCAACCCATGCTCTCAGTAGCGCATTTGTGACCCAGCCTGGCAGGATGTCACATGAAAGGACCTACATCTTCGTAGTCAAGTTCCTGGTACTACAAAGCTTCAGAGGCAAAGAGCAAGCTGAGTCCAGCTGAACGACAGTGCGCTCAGGCTGTTTGTGATTTATTTAAAACACAGCTCCTTCTAATAAATCTCAGCTGTGCCCTTGCTGGCGGCAGATCTCTCATGGCCACAGCACAGGCAGAGGCATAGCACCCAGCGATGCCAGCGCTGTGCGGAATGCTGTGGACGCGGCCAGGTCTTTGGCTGGGACAGCTGCTCTCACTGCACTCATTTCCAGCCGTCCATCACAGTGTACACAGATTTCCCCTGTGGTAGGGAGCACTGCCGGGTAGCAGGATCAATCACACCCCTGTCTAGGAGGTTGTTAAGGCAGGAAGGTTTCCATTAAGTCAGCAAGGGTGTTAATTTATAGCATGTTTGCTACTTCTCTCCAAATACTCTTCCAGATGAGAGCTCACTCCCTCATGCTTGTTGCACGCTAAGGGCAAAGATTAACAAGCATTTTGTTTAACTGCAATGGTTGATACAGTCCTCCACCCTTCCCACCCTCCACTGTGGGCTCCTGGCCTCCACTTCAGGTTAAGCTACTGCTCAAACTCCAGCAGAAGATTTGTCTGGTTGAAATAAAACCCAAGGAAAACCTTTTTTTTTTTTGGCCTAAGAGTGGCTATTTATGGATTTAGTGGTGCAAATGACTTAGAGCATTGCAAATGCAAAGCCAAATTTTGCAAAAACTGCTGTTTGGACAAGCTCTAAGTTATTGTGTACCAAGAGCTAACCATTAGTGGGGTCTGAATAGACCAACGCAGAGCTACTTCCCCACTCACAAATGCTATGAATTTTATCAGCTTTTTGATACCAAAAAGATTTTCTTGGAGTTGAACAACTGAAGGTTTATTATTGGACTAAAGGCAACAAAACTAACCAGCAATGGAATGAATAATAAATGTGTAGAGCGTTATTTCTTTATTGTTTGGGGAAATGCAATTACTTACATCACATATGCTACAGGAAATTTCTATTAATTGCATCTAAGAGGCAAGATCACTAGTTTCCAACAAAATATTTTAGAGTTAACAAACTTAACACATAACAAGTCATGCTGCATTTTCGTATTTGCAGCAAGGATCATGAGAATTACTCAATAAAAAGAATGGTTTCATCGTAACTCATTGGCCTGTACCAGTTCAAGTCTGTCAAAGGGTTTTTTTCTTTTTAGCATAGTGTCTCTTCATTATTACAAAACTTTAAAGAAAAGATAATACCACTCAGGTCTGAGATGGACCTGAATGACTCTTGAACCACAAATAGTCAAAGGACTCTGGAGCTGCACAACGCCACCAGGCACTCCTTTCCACTGCTTTGCATTTTGTAGAGCTGCTTACATGACATACAGTGACGTGACATACAATGATATGGTATCATTGTGCTTGTTTCATCCAAGTAAAAAGCAGTACAGAATTAGGTCCACTTTTAGCCAGAAAGACATATTTAATCCAGTGCTGTTGTTCCAGTTTGTTGTGCAAATGCAGATGTGGGTAATGGGTAATAAGCCTGCAACAGCAGCTGTTGCAAGCCTGTACTCAAGAGGAGATAAGTCAGCAAGAAATGAAAACAGAAACTAGACTACATATAATAGTGATCTCTTTTTTGCATGACACGAACAGATTAACAAGTGACAACCTCTCTAAGTCCATTAATAAATCTCTTAGAGATGGGAAAACATAAGAAAACGTCAATATGATTTGAATTGGTCTTACATTTGCAATAGCCAGAAGGAATCCCCAAAACAAGAACAGAAAACCACCAGACTTCTTTTGATGAAAACAAGTGTAATGATATTCCTAATGAATTCCTATTTCATGTGCCTAATATTAGCCGAAGAAAGGATTTTTGACTAGCTAGTAAATGCTTGAAAGCCTGAGATCACTACAGAAAAGCTGGCACAGCAGTAACTGCTGATGGTTGCTAGCAGAAGACATTGCAACACCAGCCCTTTTCCCTCTTTCTGTTGCAGAGCCATCTTACATGGGCCTGGATAAAATCAGTCCGTGTTTCAAGATCAGGGTGTCTCATTTTCATTGACACCATTCTTTTCTCAGGGGTGGGAGTTTCACAGCAGGAGGCAACACCACAGCATCCTTCCTTCCCTGGATGTAGACCTGGTTGGTCTGGTCAAAAAACACTGTCTGTCCAGGATCCCATCTCTACCTGCTTGTGCCTTGTGCAAAAATACCTAAATTCAGTGCTCAGCTGTTAAAAACATCAGGGCCGTGCTAGGGAAGTTTTAATCCTCAGACAGGAGCGATCTAGCAGGTACCAGGAGCTCTGTGAGATGAGGACGGCAGCCGTAAATACCTTCTGCAAAAGGAATGCATCTTCTATAGCCAACAGCTCCCATTCTCTTCTGATCCCATTAGCAACAAGAAAAGTAGTGCTGTCTCTTGAGAAAAAACATTTGTATCCTCTGCAGTGGAGAACAGGCAGCAGAAGGTGGCAGTTAGCAAGGCCTCGCTGCTGTCGTCTCTGAAGCACAGCAGAGAGCGTGTCTTGCTAGCACATAACTGAGAAGAAGCCCAACCCCTGAACAAAACATCCCTGGATTGCAGGAGCAATGCTGTTCCCTCCTGCTGTGCAGAGTAGCATCACTGCAATGAGTTGTGTTACACCATGCAGAGATAAGAGAATCGCAAGTGGAGAATTACGGTGACAGTGCCTGGCTGGTCTATAAGGCATGGATGCGTTTGAATGTGGTTATGAGCAATGATGGTAGGCAACATAATAAAAAATGCGAGCCAGCTATGGGAGGTCTGCTCAGACCTGCATCACCTACCTCAGGTGCTCAGAGATGTGTTCAGGTCTGTAGTATGGACCAGTCTGAAGGGAGGGAGGAAAACCCACACCATCTGCATGAGAAAAATGACTGGAAAAGACCATGGATATTCCCACATGGAGGAGAAGCAAAGGTCTGGAGCCAGAAGCTGGAGTCAATGGTTGCCACATGCATTTTTTGGAATTGCAGAGACCTATTGAAAGTTTTGTATGTTGTGCAAAAAGGATGTGGCAATTTCTGAATGTCGTTGAAGCCAGCTCTAGTTTCCAAATTAACTCCTTGTCTCACTAACCTTGAAAACAAGAAAAGGTACAATGTACTACATTCTGCTTTTCAACTGGGAAGCCTGACCAACAGGTTGATCTCTAAAAGTCTTGAGCCTGGTTAAAATTGCTTCCAGTGGTGAAATTCCATGTTATTGCTGCTGCAAGGCCTGACTTTGCCAGGGCTTCCACAGAATTGGAATGTCTACAGGATGAAGACACTGCATGATCAACTGTGTTTTACTGGTGAAAGAAAGTACTGAAGAAAAGTAGAGTTTTCAGATTGACTATGCTCCTTCTTGAAAAATCAACACCACTGGAAGACCACTGGCTCCTTATGAAGTTCCTTCCATCATGGATCATCTTAAAGCTTGTTGGAAATGGAAGGTGTTACAGCCCTATTCATTCCCATTAAACAAAAGGGAACAATTAACATCTTTTATGGAATCAACTATCCGGAACAATAGGAGCCACCATCCAAAACACAGGCACATGACGCAAGTCTTCTGAGGGAGCTGAGCTATGCCAGCAAAACACATTGCTGGGTATTGCCTGGTAGTACAAACTGCATGAACCGCTGGCTGGAAAAGAGCTTGGAGATGCGAGCAAAGTGTTTCCTCATGTTAAGCAAAGAAGACAGTGCCTGTTCTTTTTAAATAAACAGCTAGGTTTTGAAAGAATCCTGACACTAAAGAATTAAATGAAACAATCCAAACTTTGGCTAACCACTAGGGTCAAAAAAGGATAATAAATCCTCTTTTTCCTGTTAACGAAATCCACAACTTTATTTCTAAAGCCTTCAAAAAATAAAACTGACATCACGAGCAATTTTGAAAATTCCTACATGTTACTTTTGTTCCCTGGCAGGAGCATCCCATCCTGTCCCTTCTCCCTCCAGTGTCTCTCACAACAGGCCTTGCAGCAGGGATGGCCTCCCTCCAGGCACCAAAGGTTTGGTACAACTCCATTTGCCATGATTACAACCATTTGGCAAAGCACAGTGCTGGTAGTGTCAGAGAGTATGAAAGAAAGAGTATGGCTTTGCTGGACGGTGTAGGCTGCCGATGACAAACGTGAAGGATGATGGTTCCAAGTGAATAAATCTAAAGGATATTGTGAGTCCTCAGAGTGCGGAAAGCAAGGAAAGGGCAGAGAGGTCAGCAGCAGAGGAAAGCCAGAGCACAGAACTGCAAGAGGAGGTGAGCAGGGAGCTGACAAACTTTAATCACAACACAGTGTTATTGGTAGCAAAAATGAGGGCAGATGGTGAAGAACTCAGGGAGAACCTTATGAGACAGAGTGACCCACTCATATAATGGAAAATGAAATGCAGACTAGACAGATATAAAGCAAAGAATGTGTTTAGGGAGAAGCAGCTCCAGCTTTATGTATAAAACATGGTCTCTGTGCTCAGTCAGGGAGGCCTTGGTAGAGCTACTGTAGACGCTTTCTTGAAAATATCAAATCACTGCTCAGTAACAGTCAAAGAACAAATGTTAGGGATTTCCAGGAAAGGAAAAGCCAACAAAATAGCCAACATCACTGTGCTGCTGTATAAATCCATCTTTCACTCACACCTTGAGTACTCTGTACAATTCTTACCTCTCAAACCTCTCTAAACCTTTTCAAGCTCGCTGGGACTGCAAGGAGCTTACATGCTCTCCCAAGTATTTAGAGGGGTCCATGCCACAGACAAACGACAGCAGGTTCCGGAAATCCTCTCAGCTGAAAATAGCTGGAAGCTGCAGTAGCATTAAGGGTGAAATAATAGATACATTACTTCTGTTCTTAATTTTTCCTAGGAGTTTGCTTATGGCCACTGTTGGGTTGGATGGTCTAAACCAGCACAGCTGTTCTTACCTGGAGTAAAAATAGGTGAGGTAGGACTCAAGTAAAGAGGGGGATCCCAAAGGGAGCAAATGTTTCAGCATGCAGCAAAGCAGGAGGTGAAGTCAGGGTTTTGGGTGAGACCGGCACAGTTAAACTGCAGTCCAAAGGTGTAGATAAGGAGGCAGGAGAAAACCCGCAATTTCAACTCCATCGATGCTCAGGCTGAGCCCAGACATGCCCCGCTGTAATCAGGAGCAAAGCTTCCACTGACTCCAGCAGATCAAGCCCTAGAGACATAAAGGCAAGCAGGCAAGCGAGGAGTTTCAGGGTCAAAGAATATCTCCAAGATATCAGGAGACACAGCACAGGTGAGTCTGTACAGGCAGAATTTGCAATTTATCTGTGTTTGTTATCTATCTGCCAGATCCAAACAGTTTCAGTCCTGATCGGATCCAAGTAAATTTGGAATTTAAAGATATTCCTTTGCAGAGTCTGCATGATCCTAAATAATCACTACTCTGTAGGTATTGCCCACAGCACGGTTATTTTTTAAATCTTTGTAACAGGCACTTTGAAATAAGCAGTGTTGCCTCTACTTCACTCCAAATGTGATATAATCCAGTAGTCAGAAAGTTACAGAGTCGTGGCCTGAAGGCAAGGTGCAAAGGCCAATAGTTTCAATTTTCCTTAATTAAGGGTATGTGGGTTTAATAAATATGGTCTCAAAGTGTTCCTTTTAAATGGAAGGAACCACTATTCATTAATTACCCAAAGTACTGGTTATTGCATCAACCAGCAAAATAAATATGTTTCTTCCTGGAACTGAAGAATGCTTCACATTCCAGTGGATATTCCTAAATATCATGATTCTCTCTCATATAGACAACAATCATTTTGGGTAATGACCTTGAAATTAGCCTTTCCTGTTCTGTGGTTGTGTTTTTCTGTAGGACTGATCTTGGTTTGTTTGGTTTATGACTCCCACACGCAGTTTCTCAATAAATGCTCACATTATGGTCAGTATTTTGAGAGAAGAGTCCTTTATTCTTTCAGCTGAAGTAGACAGCTTTTTCTTGGAGTGCTGAAAACAAAATCGTTTTAAGAAGCTGATCTGATTAACTGGGTTAAACTCAAAATGTGCCAAATTTCTCTGCAGACATGGCATAGCCGCTGACCTGCACCGAGGCTGGAAATCGTTCCAGGCTGTGACGTGCCACGTCTGTTCACGTCAGCTGTGCACTGGGAAATGCACAAAGGAAGTGGCTTGCCGAAAAATGTCCTTCAGCTTACGGCTCAAAAAGATTCCTGTAAAACATGTTGCTTGGGAGGAAATCAGCCTCTCGGACCCAAGGAAGAGTAATGTAATTTCTCACACAATTTATTAGGATTTCTCATTTTTCTTCCAGTGTACCTAGGACAGCACGCACAGATGGACAATGCAGCATCCTTATGAAGAGCTTTACAGACACCTGCCCCATTCAGCCCACCTGGCTCGGTTACTCAGCCTGATGCTGCTAGCCCTCAGCAAGTCAGGTTGTTTCTTCTTTTCACTATTAAGATTTTAAAAAAAACCCAAAACTAGTCTGCAGTAATTTGGCTTTGACACTGCAGTTTGATATCTCTGTGTGTGCCTTTGTATCATGTTTACTCCCCTGCATGCTGCTCAGATACCCACTTTGCAAAGCTGGGCATTTGCGCATAGACAACGCCTTGATCCCTGCTATTCAAGGATGCATTTTGGCAGCAGGAGGTTGAAGTGATGGGTCTCACCCAGCTTTTCAGTATCCATCCTCCTGTTTGTCTTCCTTATCACATCTGCTCCTCTTGCACATGTTCAATGGGAGGGGAAGCTGGCATGCGAAGATCGATGTTTGGAAGAAGAGCAGACCCACCCCAGTGCAAAGCCTCAGAGTCGCTGAGGACATTGGCTAACAGAGCTTTTGTTAACAGTTAGGAACGAGGAGCTTCAGAGCTCATTCAGGCTGTAGTCCAGTGAGCACTTTCCTTTGAAAAGCTTCTCTCCCATCTGTGCCTTCAGTCTATTTTTGTGCTGTCTTCATGTCATGCCATCACAAGCTGACATGCAGCTGCACCATGAACTGGCCTGGGGAACTGATCTGCCTGAAAATTCACCCAACTGAAAGGGAAAAAAAAAAAAAAAGTTATTTTCCAGCCAGCTCTGTTCTCTGATCTCGTTTACCACATGGCAGCACTAACAGTTGTACCAGCACCAGGGAGGTAACCTCTTCCTGCAGCTGTGCTGACTGCTGCCCACTCTTCCTCAAGCAGCCACCCAAGCCTTTGCCTCACAGACATGCTCCATAGCAGGAATCGGGTTTTCTCATTTCATTTCCACTACTCTGGTAATTCTAGCTTCTGTAGACAGGCAATGACACATGGATGGCCAGCATGTCATTTGAGGAGGTCTTGCTAGGAAGCTCACATGGGGCAGGGTCTGCCAGCGCTCTTTCCTTGTAAATGCAAGGCAGCAGGAAAAATGTTTCTCTGAGTGCTTCTTGCTTCACTTCTTGCTCTTGTGCCCCCTTGGGGAATTTAACTAAACAGTTTATACAGGCAAAGTCTTTTGGTAGTTTCCCCCCATCTGCTCCCCATTCCTCTTAACCAGTGGATGGAAGAAGCATTCTCCCCTGCCTTGAGACCTCTGATCCCAGAGAAATTGTTTGACACTAAATTACTTCCCTTTTAGCACAAATTACTGTGTGGAAACAAGAAGCTGGTAACATGTGACCATCTTGCCACACACTACAGCTCTGTCTGCTAATAGATGTGACCTTTGTGACTAATGCAGCACTGGGAGGTACTGGGAGGGTGCATTAAATCCCTCCCTCCAGCACAGTTGTCATCCTCATCATCTCATCACCCATCCAAGTGAGGAAGCTGCAGTTTCAAAGCCTGCCAATTCCTGCAAGACACACAAAATGCTGGACTGGGTCCAGAAATCACCAAAAGGATGAGCGATTGGGGCCAGGAGGTGACAGCAGGAGTCAGCCCTGTGCTGCACCGTCCTCATGACTGGAACTTGGTCCCCACTGGGGTGGCAGCCCCACCACTGCCCTCACTGTGCCTTCAGCCTCCGCCTGGGATGGGTGTCCCATGGCCCTGTGACACAGGGCTAGTGGCTGCAATCACGCCATCCCAACACTCTGTCGGAGTCTCTTCCCGCCCTCTGCCCTCTGCCTGCAGATAACAAGCTCTGGGCTTGAGCATGGACCGGGTGGTTTCCTGTTTGCAAAGCACATGTGGATGCCAAGGGGCCTTGCAACATTTGAAGCTGCAACTCCCAGTGAAGAAAAAGCATCACGATCCACTGAACCCACCCTGCAGCTGGACCCGAGGCCGGGAAGTTTTCTTCCCTGGGTCTTTGGCCTGGGTGATTCTGTAACAGACCTTGTTGTTTAACACAGCGGGGCAAAAGGAGCCCCTTCCACCGCTTACACCCCTCAAACCACCACCAACCCACCAAACGTTCTCACCCATAACATCGCACACCGACACCGCACCCTCCAGTCTCCCTCTCCAGGCCTCTTGCCCCTTCCACAAAGACTCTTCCCTCCCCATCATCCCTCAAACCACACTCTCCCTTCCCGACCCTCGCCCCAGCCCCAGTCCTTGCCCCATGTCCTTACTCCCCCCATTCCCAGGGCTTCTCCCTGCCCATCCTCTCGGCTTCCTGAGGAGCCACATCCTGCATCCTTGGGGCAGCACACACCTTGAGATGGGAAGGGAGGGAGAATCTCCCCAAACTCAGCCCCGTGTCCATCCTTTGTGCACCCCTGCGCTGATGCGCTGAGTGCAGCTGCCTGGTTGTGGCCCCCCCTTTACAGTATTTCTGTTTTCAGCCGCTGTGGGCCAGCACCAGGCATAGGGTGCAGTCACAGAGCCCATTTAAAGCAATAGGGCAGCGCTCCCTATAGACAGAAGGAACATTTACAATCTTATAGGTATGGAAAAATCAGCAGACGATGGAAACTTTTATCTTGGTATCAAAGTGCATGGTCAGACAACACTGCATCCCCATCAGGGAAATCTGCAGGGAATTACCAGGCTATAAATGCTGAATCTGGGGCATGTGCTGGCATCTGCATGTGCAATAGGCAGAGGACACACAAGCAAGAAGAAGGAAATAGGGAGGCAGAGCTGTACCCTCATCCTGAACTTCCAGATAACGCTAATAAGAGAAGCTTGGGGACAGTGGGGGAAATCCCCATGGGGTTGGTGCGCCGGTGAGTGCTTCCTGCTGCAGCGTGCTGGGCCAGCACACCAACGGCCACACCGAGCATAAGGGAAAAATAGGGCTTGGAATAATTTTGTCAAGAGCAATAAAGCTGTGGTGGGGATGGACCCCACCATCCTCAGGGCAAGATTTGCCAGGCAGTGAGTCGTCCTGTTTCTCGATGCTTACCTGTCCCTCCTGTATTTCATTCACTTGCAGGGAATTTGCTGCCTTTCATTGACTCGTGGTTGTTTTACTGTGAATTTCCTTGTTCCTTACTCAGCTTTGCAGATATTGTTCCCTTGCAAGAACTGTCATTTAATTAAAGAATGAAAAACCTATGGAAAGCTGTAGGTGGAAGGCATACAAACCGCGGCAGTGCCAGTCTCAAAAGTTCAACCATCATTATCAAAATTTGAGAAATAAAGATTTTGTCTGAAGATCAGCTTTGAACATCTTTCCTGTGTGCATGAGAGAAGCATTAGTTTCCCAAAGGAACTGGCTTTTGCTCTGCAGCTGTGGCATCCCGGGTTTTCCTCTGTGCATGCACTGTGGGCTCAGCTGGGCTCCCTGCCCTTCCCTCCTTCATCCTGACCCTGTGCCATCACTTCTGCTCTGCTAGTACAGCTTTAAAGAAAACCTGCTCAGATGGTTGATCTGGCTGACAAATACCCCATTTTTTTTAAAAAAAAAAAAAGAAAAAACAAAAACAAACCCCCAATCTTTTGCTAGGTTATTTCCCCAGGAGTCTAATTCTCTTATCTGATTCACCACATCAGACCAACTGCTGTAGCACAAGGAGAAGATGCAGGAGCAGCAGAGAGTGATGGAGAGGTGGTGGCAGTGGCCATGCTGCTGCTTTTCTCAGTGTTGCTGTTGAAGGTGAAGCCACAGACTCACTCTTGCCAATTGCCTGATAACGTCGCACATCCAGCCCCTCTCCAAAGCCTGGTTACTCAAATTTATTTGTGCCCTTCTCCCTCCACACATACTCTCCTGTCCTCCAGCAATTAATTATGAACCAGCATGACCTACATAAATGCTCCTCCTTCATTTGCCCCATGGCACTGTCTGGGATCCTGCTCCCTTCCCTGCCACCCATCAGCCTGGGGGACAGGGGCTCCCCCCACCTTGCCAGCCAGGCATGGGGGTGATGGCAGAGACTCCCCCCTGCTCCCACACATAGGCTGAAAGAAGGGGCGAGGCGCACCAAGACACCCTGGCTTTGCAGGTGGGAAAGGCAGAGGTGCTGCGAGTTGCTCTCTGCCCCCTCCCTCTCCATCCGCCTCCAGGGTCCTGCTTTGGGCAGCATCCCTGAACTCGCCTCCAGGGGATGGGAAGGAGAGGCAGCAGGCAGGGGGAGGAGTTTTCCCTCAGGCAGGGCTGCCTTTGCAAGAGATGTGGCGCTGGTTCTGGGATTAGCCCAGCTGGAGCTGGGCTGCACTAGAAACGTGACTGAGAACTTCAGCTGCCTCTGAACTTCATCCACGTCCATTCCTAAAGAAAATCACAATTCCTTGAGGCCCACGGGAGTTGTGCTGTTGCCTTCAGCAAGGGCTCGCTTCAGCCTTGCTTTGTTGTCTCTGCAAAACAAGCTTGTGCCACCACTTTGGGTGTATTAATACACAACATGACTTTAGGACATGAACCTACATATCCTGTCTAGAAATGCATTTTTTACTCTAAAATTAAGACTTTAGCTCCTTTTCTCCAAGCAATTCTGTGTATGACTTTTGGTTTACAAGTGAAAACTCCAGGGAATATAAAGCCAGGTCCTGAAAATTTTCCTGAACCACAAAACCACATACGTCTCATGGAAGAAATGCCGTATGCTCTGGCACTGCAAAGACCTTGCTTTTCCTCCTTCTGCCATTGTGCATTTTCTGAGTCGTGCAGTGCTGGGGCTGCCACCACGTCTCCCCTGCCACAGGAGCTGAGGAAGGCCATGGGCTCAGCGTGAGAAATCAGGGACTTCACATGTTGGTTGCTACCTGGAAGGCTTAAGGGAAAGACTATACTGCTCAGCCTAGCACAGGAGACAAAAAGAGTGCCACTACTGTTAATGTTGAAGTGTTTCATCAGCTTCATCAGACTCTAGTTTCAGGAACGGAGAAAACGCATCATCCAGTTCTCCTCATCCCAAAATAAATACAGCCAGGGTTCAAAACAAACAGGAAAAAAATGTAAGTTTTGTCTGCCAGGAACAAACTTGGAAAATGAGCTATTAAAATATTTACTGTATGCAAAGGTCTTTGCCACCCATGAGCCTGCAGAATAATTTCTGAGATTCTTATTTTAAACACTAGAGATGCAACCATTCTGGCTGGAATAGTCTCTTTTTGTTATCTTCAACGGGCTACATGGGAGCATGCTGAAACTGGATGTTGTCCTTGACGCTGAGCTCCTCCTCGTACTGCCAGCAGTAATTCTCATTATTCAGACACACTGTAACATGCTTTGCGGCACACTCAAGGCCAAGGATTAGCTGGGAGATGCAGCAGGATTCTCTTGAAATATTACATTATTTTACTATCAGAAGTCTTAAGAGTGAGGTTGTAGAAGGAGACTATGCTGACATTTTCACTTTATTACCATATGTCCAAATAGCATTAATCAAGGAATATATCTGTAGGAAATATCCTTCTTATGAGGTGCAACTTGTTTCTCTAAGTCCATTCTTGAAGCTTTTGTGTCAGACTTCTTAAACACACAGCAATACATTTCAGGGTCTATTTTCAATGGTCTCCAAAGGGGTAGATTGGGGTGTCCCATATTGCACAAGGACATGGGACCAGTGTGAGCTACGTAAAAGCTCCTGAAACAATGTTCCTGCAGGACAGATGCTCAGATCCTGGCTCTGTCTGGTGCCATACCAGGCTCAGGGCTAGGGATTCTCCGTATTTTCCACTGTCACTGCTTGACCAGACACATTTTCACCCACTTGTAGTTAAGGGTATAAGCGAACTCTGCTGCGACAGGCATAGCACACATATCAGGACACATGTCCAGCCAGTTGCTCAGAATGTCTGTGGGTGGCTATGGTGTCAGAGGCATGATGTTATCCAGATTTGATGAAACTGAGAGATAGGTATCTTCCAAATATCCATCCTGAAAGAAGAGACAAACGAGATCTCTGCTGAGGGACACTGGGACAGGACATCAGGAACAGCTGCACCCACCCTTCTCACAGTCTTCGTGTCAGTCAAAAATCCAAGAGTCCTTGGGACAACGTTTTTGCCCTTTATACTAACAGTAATTCAAAAATGTAAAGAAATGGTGTCACAGCTCTGATAACTGTGTAACTGGTCCTTCTGGGGGTGGGTGGCAGGACATGCGCAGGGCTTGCACTGGATGCCCTGGGCACAACCTACATATGGAGGAGCTGGCTACGATGCAGCCGCCTCCCCACCTCCCAATTTCCCTGCCAATGCTAGAAGACGTGATGCCCACAGCTTATTCAGCATATTTTGGAGATCTTGGAGGTGGGAAGGGAAGTGCTGAGAGACAAACCCACGGGCGCGGCTGGCATTTGAGGGAGCCAACTGGCGTTTTGAGCTTGCCGATCACGTTAAGGAACAACCCATAGGAGCGTACAGCGTGTCTCACACTTGGCTCTCTGCTGTCTGTGCAAGTATGCTTTTGCCAGTTCTCCAGATTTTATCAAAGTTTCCCGGTATTTGCTCTTTCCCTGAAATCCAGTTCGCAGAGTCAAGTGGCGAGTATAAACTTCATATTAAAGTTCCCTGTTCAAAGTTACAAAGGTAGAGCAAATCACGGTTTAAACAGCTCTAAAAAGTTAACGATATCTTGGAAGATATTTTCAGTGCTCATCAGTTGTGATAGATAATTATGGATTTGAAGAGATTTGCAATTTGTTTATAAATATGACTTCAAAAACTTTCTACTGAGACATCTTCAACAAACTGCTCAGCTTCATAGTTAATTAAGAAATCACATTTATACATGCATTTAAAAATGTCAATAAATTACAGGAGCACTTCCACTTTCATTTTAAATGTTAAATTTGAGAATCTCCTGGCTGGGGAGAAGAGATGAACCCTGAAGTCTCAGGAAACAGAAAGAGCACAAACACTGTCACACTGGCTGTGTTTTACCTCATTCTTTTGAAATCCATGCCATGAGTTTCTTGTTAGATGTAATTTTGCCTGAGTGGCTCCAAGGGCTGGTTTGCCGATCCTGACTCTACCTCAGCAGTCTACCTTAAAGTGTATAGCCCAATACTAGCTGATTTAAGTCTTGGGTATTGCAGAAAAGCAGGGAGCCTATTGCTGACCACTATGTTATTTGATCAGAGAATTTAATAGAGTGTGTGTGGAGGACATCCAGTTTACACCTTTTCTTTTAAGTACAACGGGCTCTCTTCAAGAGGTACCCGGGGTGTTTCAGCATATACATGGTGGGAAAGAACTCCAAACCCAGCCTGCCAGCAGCACGTCCCTCACTTAGCACTGGCTCTCTCCCTATGTGTTCAGGGCAGACCATGTAACCTGTGGGCCCCAGCACATGGCTCGAGGGCTCCTCTTCCCAGGCAGCGAGCTGCCCAAGTGGCCCAGCATCCTGTGCAGCTGTAGCCTCAATCCATTCAGGTGCTTCAGATAAAAGGTCCAGGTGCCATCGCTTTGTGATCATCATACCAGAGACCCTCTTGCATCTACTCAGTATCAGGAATACATCTGATGCTCATTAGGCAATGAGTGATGGTGCTTCCCTTATCAAAATACACATTTCTCTCTTCAGAGCTAATTCGTTCCCACATTCCTTCCTTTCAGCTCTGATTTTCAAGGTTAGCCTCGTGTAGCGATGTGCGCTCCACCCTTTCATATGTGCAAAAATGCAAACCCCACAATTCCTCATGCAACAGCTCCATTACAAATCTGTGCAGGTGAGATTGCATCCAGCAGCCCCATGGAAAACATAGCTTATTAGAGATCCCTCCATTCAGCCAGTACCCTCGTGTCAAAGTACTCTGCAGAAGGAGCCTGACTCTGCTGATGTTCAGCTGGAGCACTCTGTACACAGTAACTTGATTCAGATCCATGAATACACTAACTGTGTCTGCCTGATTTGGAAAGCTGGGAACAGCCTTTCTATGTATGCTGGAGCTGGAAACAGGGACGAACCCAGAGCTGCACAGAACAGTTTCCATCTCCATCAATGATTCTTTCTCTCTTGCACACACAAATGCTTTTATCCCAGCCCATCTCTCTTCTTCCTTGATTCAAGGAACTTGAATATTCAGCCCTGTGGATCTGGTCCCTGACCACGCAGCCTGATTTAGGCTACTTTGAAGTTAAGGTGTATGTGAATTTGGGAATCTAGCTCAGATCCATATCTGGTTAGAAACACTCCTGATATGAACAGACAGGAAAAAGATCTCAGTTCCTCTGATCTCCCTTCTGGAATAAATAATTATTCTGTGGGCAGATGGTCTTTTCCAGCTGTTATGCCCCAATCATTAAAAAGTCCTCCAGAGACCACCTCACATGACATACAATTTCTTTACAAGAGCAGATGGTTAAAACCTCCAGGAAATGGTGCAGGGTGAGCAATCAAAATTTCCATGTGGATCCCACCTACCTGCAGCACCCTTACCACGGCGTGCATAGCTACGCCTTCACACAACCCACAACCCACAGAGAGCAAGCAAAGTTGCATCCAGCTTGAACTAACGCAAGGGAGAAATTCAGATGTTCTATAAGTGCAAAGTTGCGGCTTAACATATGTTACAGGGGACTAAAGTGCACAGCTCATGGTGTGCTGGGTGCTGACTCTCTCCTTTGCTTCATGTTGTTACTCCACCTAGTTGATAAGGATCATATGCTCCCAATTAAGCAATGTGCCTTTTTTTTTTTTTTTTTTTTTTTTTTTTAGTTTTAGGGGCAAAGTCCAGGACACCAGCACAAGAAACTACTCAAGGGTTTAGGCAGAATTTGCGTCTATATCTAACAGAGCAATCTAGCACTCAACAGTTCAGGGGCCATCCAGCCCTGAAGGCACCATAAATTCGCCAGGTACTTCCTCGACAATTTTCCTACCTGCCAGCACTGCTGAGCCCAGTTACGGGCTGTCCCCCCGGACATCAGGTGTCTGTAAGGTCAAATGCTGAAGTAAGCCCAGCACAGTGGAGCCTGGGCTATTGGTATGAGTCCTGTGAGAAATTGTACATGTTACCCAACAGAGCACATGCGCAGAGAGCACAAACGTGCTTCTTCCTAGCACTTCCAAACTCTGCAGTATTTAACTTCATAACTTTAATAATGTGCTGGTGATACCATTTCTAACCTGTGTTTATTTTCCTATGTTTTAAAAGAAAAAACACTCCCTGAAGTCCCATAAATATCACCATGCAGTTGGTATCAGGTTGGCAGGGATGGCATCCATCTGCAGTGCTTGTTGTCCATGTGGGCCATGCTGAACACTTTACAGCTTAAATGCCTGTGTCATGTTTGATTTTTTTTTTTCATTTAGTATCTCAGGGGTACAAATAATTTGACTTATTTTCACCAAGCCTTCACTTCAGACTTGACTCCTTCCAGCTCTTTCCTCTGTTCTGTCCCTTCCACAGCACTCACTCCTTTTGCCAGCCTCCTCATCTAGGCAACTCTATGGGTGTCTAAAATAAATCTCCAAACATCTAGGGTTTTACCTGGATGAAATGTTTTAAAATAGACATTTTTTTGACTGTTTTGATTAAATTCTGTCCATTGGTATAAGGTAAACAAAGTGATACTTACCCAACTTCAGTTGAGTTGTATTGGATTCGCACCAGTTAAACCCGTATCATCGTTTGCTCCATTACCCTTAATTTTGCAAGGTAACATTATCACAGGGAACAACCAAAGCCAGCTGTGGCATTGGAAAGTTATCATCTCCCAGCCTTGAACTCAGATACTTTGTATTTGACATCTGTCCACACTCACAAGCTACATCCAAATGTAATTTTCTCGACTCTCCACGCCTGTCCAGCTTCTAAAAGGATTTAATAACACCCCAGTGTCCACAGTTATAAACCAAGTTCAAAGTGCTTGGTATTGAGTCTACTTTATATGAGAAGGTATGAACCAAAGTCAGTGTGTTTCCTCATGAGAAAATTTCTCTGATCTACTGCAATCAATTTAGCAACTGAGCTTGTGAAAGGGGTTGCACTTCTGTAGAGCTGTCCTCATGCTGGAGAGGAAGAAACATCAGGCTTCAGGGAAGGATCAGCTACTGGTCAAACCCACCCTCACAAATGCAAGCAAGCCCCAGCTGTGACTATGCTCCAGCCTGGCTGGCAGCTGCTCAGGGGCTTCACCCTCAAGTTCCTGCGTGGGTCATATGTATATTGAGCATTGGCTCAGCTGGAGCCTCCTAAAACCCATGGCGGTGAAGCAACACATCCCTGGGTAACTCCGGCAGGCTGCGCCTGGCGGCTCCTCCAGCAGTCCCCAGGCAACTTCCGTTTGGCTTATACGTCTCTCTTTTGTCCCACTGCCAAAGGATACAGCAGAGCAAACTGCTGTGCTTGAAGAAGTCTGGTCCTCCACTGGGGGAACGGACAATTTCAGAGCCCCGACTGCAGTGCCATGCACCTGGGTTTGTGTCTTGCTCCTGTTAGCCCTGATGCTCCTCAGAACTTGAAAGCCAGATGCCGTACACATGAGGAAAATCCATGAGCAGCCTCTGGGAGCACATTCCTGCTTCCCATCAGAGCTGCTTCATAGGTTCACCACCCATCTGCATGTTAACATTTTGGCTAGTTTTGCTTGTTCTTCCCTGTGAAATTTCATCACTTTGTTTAATTGCAAAAGTCAACCACTATATTCAAGAGATGAATTACCCTATTGCCGCAAGAAAGTTTGACATTTAGTAGCCTAGAAGATATTTATGACCGAAGCAGTGCTTCTTCTGAAATACAACATTCATTTGTAGAAATTCCCCAACGGGGGGGAAAAAAAAAATCAATGACACATGGAAGGTGCTAAAGCCCTACCAAAATAGTGTCTTAACTGTTTCTTTAAAATGGTGAAATGTACACAAATGATGAAAAACAGTTCAGAAAGTTAACCAGTTTAGTCCTGGAGCAATGCAAGCATTTTAAGACAGATTTACAGTGCACTGAAAATCTGATTATGTAAACTATCATAAATGGATTCAGTGTGTTAGAAGCCAACACTAAATCTTCAGCTGTTTACTGAAAAAAAAGGCAATAGGGGACTATACATTAAAATGAAGATTGATTTCAGAAAGCCTCGCATAAATGAAATATGCTGACATAATGGGTAAGCAGAAAGAAAGAAAGCATAAAATTAACAATCGTCAGTTCTTGCTCCAGGATTACAACTATAAACCAGAGAATGACATTAATTGTAAAGCTAGTCCTTGAGATGAACTGCAAAAGTTTTGATAGAGCTTGTCAAAACTTTCCAGGTTCCTGGTTCAAAATTTGTGCTGCAATTATGCCTGGTCATTAAAACTAATAGAAAAAATCTTGAAGAATCACATGTAAAAGCTCCTGCCTTTTCTGTCAGGATGGGGCCCTGCAGGGCATGATTTCAGGGACCAGAAAGATTTGGGGGCCATAAAGGATTTGGGGGCCTCCTGCGCCACTCTGTTCTCGCCCAGCACCTTGGTGTTTCTCACACACAGCCTCAGGCAGCCAAAACATTTTGCAAGTCTTATTGCGTGGTGCAATTTTATTTTGATGCTATTGGAAAGCGCGTCATTAGCAGGCAGAGCTGCAGCTCCTGGCAAGGTGTAGCAGAGCCAGGAGTGGGGAGGAGGGCACCCCCGGCCCCAGGTGCCAGCTGGAGCTGGGAGTTTTCACTATCATAGGGAAAACTCCGGTTCCTGGGTATCTTATCCTCCACGACTTTGTCTAACGGTGAGGAAGATAAGGAAAAAGGTTTTATTTCAGAGCATGAAGGTGGATAACAAAAGGGAGAAGGCTGGATTATGGAGCATCTTGTTCTGGATGGGGCTTTTAATGACCTAGGAGGAAGGAAGGCTGCATAAAATATGTTTATAAAATGGCACTCAAGAATCATCACAGTAAACTAAGATGTAAGAGTGGTTGTGCATAACACTCTGCTGACACTCTCTTGCTGAGGGCCAGCATGGCCATAAATTGGTGTGGGACGGCACATTTCAGAAGTGAGGGTCACTGAGTGTGAATCTGGCTGTTCTGCTCAGCACAGCAGCGCCCGTCGGGGTTCACCACACTCAGGGTGGTCCGTTTCAGAAATTACCTCAGGTGAGGTTTTTTGGGTGTTCCTCAGTGAATATACCTATTATCTGCTTTGGCCCAAGACTTCACAGCAAAGTTACTTTGAACTCTGTAGGACTTTTATTCTCTCTTTTTTACCTACCTATCTAGACTGCACTTTTTAAAATTGTATTTAAATTGCTTTAATTCTTCTTTAAATCTATTTTCATTGAAATTCATTATAATCCTGAAAGGGCTTATATTTGATTCATTAAAAATTTGTTGTTAAAAATGTTACAATTTTTTTGTTGTTGCTAGGCCCTTCTTTTTCTCTCTCTTCCTTCCCAGGAGTGTTTAGCAAAAGTGTTTAATGCTACAGTTGTACTTAAAAAGTAGCCAATAGCATTAGAGTTGGGATTAGATATGATCCTTTTTACTGGATGTGTAAATCAAAATAAATAAATTAAAAAGCCCCCTGGGAAACCATCCAAAGGAGTATTTCAAATCCCGAAAAGAACTTATTATGCTGTCTCTTTTGAAACTAGGTCTGCAAACCTGTAGGCTGGCAAATTAGTAATTAGTTTTTTAAAAGACCACATCAGTGCTGGTGGGCACCCAACTGAAGATGTGAGCTCCCAGGTCCATTGCCTGCAGTGCCGGGCTGCTGCGCTGAATTGGAAAACACAGCAAAGCAAAAAGTCAAATCAGTCTCCAGTTGGTTTACAGGACAGTTTCTAAATGTCCTGCCGCCATCCTGTGCTATCTTCTGCCACCATAGGGAACAGCAACTCCTGCCATCTGAAGAATGGGTGTCCCATGTCCCTGGGGAGTGCCAGGCTTTTGTGTCCTTGGTATGCCTGGGATTTTCCCATTGCACACCATAATGGGAACAGCCTTAGCACTGGAGAATTGGCACAGCTATATCAGACCAACACCTCCAGAGAGCCTTTCCAAGGTGACCTGAGGCTGAAGGGCATCCAGCTTATTCTGACTCAAGTATAAATTTTGATTTTATATTACTTTAGACTAGAAGCCTGCGTTGATTTGAGGGAGGAGGGAAAGGAAAGGCTGTCTAGGGCATTTTATCACTACAGCAGTAGGTGTTATGGATGTGAAAGAACCTAATTTTGTCCTGTATTTGTCATGCAATACCTCCGTATACCAATTAATCCAGTGGATCTGCCCAAATACTGTCTATGCAGCAAAAATATAATAAAAGGAAGAGCGGTAAGTCAGGTAGAGAGGGGTGGGAGACTGTGACTGGATGACAGAGTGACTTATTCCGTCAGATCTCTAAATGCATGTGCCCTTGTTTCTGACTCACCTGGGGCAGGATTCATCACCCATCACTGCAAGTTATCTGCAGCGTAGCCATCGACGCCGGACCATGTCGAGCAGGCTGTCTCCAGAGTCAGCAGGGGAACAGGCACTTTTATAACGTGACTCAGCTTGTGCTAATGCTGATATTTAACCTAGTCAAGATGAATCAGGCCCTATTTCCCTCCATTGACTAAAAGGGAGCCTAGAGCAACCAGCTCTGATACAGAAGGCTGCGCTATTGGCATCTGCAGTGAGGTGAGATCCTGTGACTGAGTCATTTAATCTGCCTTAAAATATGATCGTGGGATTGATTGTGTCAGATTTTCCTATTCATGCAGAGCAAAATTCAAAGAGGAAAGAAGCAAGAAGGAACTGTTTCCCTGCTGGTGTGACTTGGTACCCCAGAGATGAGTCACTCCAGTCTTTCTCTGATAGCCAGGAGACGGGTGGATGGATAACTCACATCACTTCAGCACACAGACACATCCATTAGCCATGGTGACAAAGTCATGAAATCTTCATTTCTGCTGTAGGTGTATAATTATAGTAAGAGAAAAATCTGAGTCACAGGTGTAATTCAGCCTCTCTTCAGGTATGTGACACATAAGGTATTAATCAGTTGAAGGACTGGAAAATACTGAAGTGATCGCTGTTCAGTGTTGGTGAATCAGACAATGAATTCTCTTGGATGTGGCATATAGAGAATATGTGGTTTGAAAAGTGTGTGGGGCAGTATATTAGTGCTTGATCTTTCACAGTGTTTTTTGCAGAAAGATAAGTGTGTCTCTTATTACATCCCTACTAATTTTAAGTGGATTCTTCCAGACAGTGTCTGGAGTTGCAGATTTTCTTCTTTCTAAACAGATACCAAAATATCTCAGGGTATGGAAGCACATGTTCACAATACCTGCGCAACCTTTCTCAACCAGTTACCATATAATTACTTAGTGTACAAGTGAAGTGCAGTTGTAATAGAGGAAGTCTAAAGTCTGCATAAATCCAGTTCAGAATTAAACTGCTACTTGAAGATGGTTTAAGGAGGGTATTTAATTTTCTTTCTTATTCTAGTGTAATTAGTGGAAAGATGCAGGGTTGTTTAGATACCTTATTTAAACATTTCTGTCTCCTCATATATCATTGTGATTTGGGTAAAACCCTTTTGATACTTGGAGGAACATCTGACATTCACTCAGTCAAGAAGAAGGAGCAGTTAAATACCCTTTATTTGGGAAAGGCTCATCAGAAAAGGCTACCACTGAAACATGGACCTGGTGTCAGTGCCACGCAAGAGTTGTGCCATCAAGCCACCACATTTCCTAGGAACAGGGCTGCAATGAGGACCACCACAGCACTGGGGTTGGCAACATCACCCTCATCCTTGGGAAGTGCTAGAAAACACCAGTAAACAGGAGTCAGAAAAGCCACAGACGGTCAGACCTGGAACACGCATAGAAAAAAAATTAACTTGTTTCAATGTGACTTACTCTTGGCCAACCACTGTTAGCTGCTACTTCACATCTAAGTTTCTTCTCCCCAGCACCGTCTAACAGGCAGTTTTTTATTCAGCCTTTTAAAGACCCATACCTTTCCCTTCTTCTAATATTTGCTTGTTTTCCAGTCTTCTGCAGCTCTGCAAATCCTTCAAGATACCATCAACTCCTTGCTGGAGCCTCGGGAGGACTGAGACACTCCAGTGATGGATACAGGGAACCGTGCAGGTCTGTGGAAACACAATGCAGAGATGGTCCAAGGTCTTTTTACAGACTTAGCTCAGATACAGTTGGGCTTATTTTGGACTCATGTTAGATGGGGCTTTTTAGATGGGTATAATAAGTGGGCTTGAAATGACCCACAGCACTTTCCTCACACTGTACCTAAACTGGAGCTCAGCAGGGAATATGATGCAGGTACAGGTGTACACAGTCAGCTCACGTCCAGGCAGGCTTTCTGAAAGAAGGCCTTAGCTTTGTCCTGTATGGAAGTTGTTGGACTATTTCCAGACCCAACCTGACCCTGGAATCTGCAACACTTTATTCATGTGGTGCTCGTGCTAATGAGCCATGTCAGACCCTAGCTATCTCTGCATCTGTGGCACAGATAATCTCCAAACTGGATAATTCAACCACAGATGCCTGAGAGCTGGTTTTAGCTGCAAACACCTCAGTGATTGCTTCAGCCATGTCCCTAAGTACTCTCGGGTGATTTTCATTAGACCCAACCAAGCTGAAAACATCTAATTGAAGCAGTACTCCCTAATCTGTTCCTTCTCTTCTAGTCTGAGTTCTTCCCCTTTCAACACTGCTGTTAATTGCATTAAACATCTGATAGCAGTTAATCTTTTTAGTGAAGGTAGATGCAGAAAAAAAAAGTATTAAGTAAATTGAGTGATCATGGAACTTCTGCTAGAATGTGGACTTGCTTTCAAAGGGATTGTTGCATTGGCCAGATCTACCAGTCTTTACACTGGTAAAAGTAAGCTGATATTTGCTGTGAAAATGCATCCAGCCTTCTGAGTGATTCCTTCTTGGAAAGGAGAAGCCTAAGCACCGCTTTGCCAAAGCAGTATAGGAGCACGGGACTGTCTGCACAAACCACCATTGAAGTCTGAGAAGGAAGGAGGGTGCAAAGAAAACAAGCAATGGACAGCTGTGAAATCCTGAGCTCACTATCTTCTCAGATTATGTTTTCACCCATAGGTGGAGCAGAAAGCAAAAAGCAGCAGGCGTTAGAAGGAGAAAACAGCTGTAAACTCAATGCAAACTCAATATTTGGTACCTTCCCTGCCTCCCACTCTCCATGTCCTGTGTCCTACCTGCTGGTCTTGAGCCCATTCAGTTGTGACAGCACAACCATTTGCAGCACTGTATTTTGAACTGGATTAGGGACCTGATCCGATTAAAAAAAAATCCTGCCAAGAAATGTCAGTTCTGTGATGGGAATGACCGATTGTGAGAATAATTGAAACCAGCATTGCCACTGAACATGTTGCGTTAGGAAACCACAGCCCCAGCTCCACGGTGAGCCTGGCCAGGCTGCTCTGCATTGTTCTGATTTACAAAAGAATCTGCCGTTAGAAGCAGGATTTTTTTTTATTATTTGTTTTGTTTTAAATAACTGAGTACTGATGTCTTCCAGTCACAACAAATATTGTGGCTGTCTTATTCAGTGCTCATGTTTGTCATCTTTTGTCATGAAAATGAAATTCAAAGACACAAAATGGTGTTAGAAATGGCTGAGAGGTGAAAGTATGGATCAGCAGTTGCAGAGTGCAAAACATTAAGGAAGGTTCCAATTACAACAAAACAAAGCCTCGCAAACCCACCAAAGTCATAGGAAAAGCTATACTTAAAAAAAAAAAAAAAAAAAAAAAAAGCTTCTCTTTGGCAAAACTATGCACGGCTGCACTCCAGAGGAGGTGTGCGCCCACCCATGGCACATGGTACGATGACTGAAACTCCTTCCAGCAAGGGTTTCAGGGCAAAGTACATGTCTTATGTGATCTAGTGCTCCCAACCAGGAATGTAAAAGGATGGAGTTGCTCCCATTCTTCCTGAGATTTTTCTTCTTGTCCATAGCAGAAGTTGAAATTTTCAGGCTACATCAATACCACCATGTTTAACAGCACCAGGAACATCCCTCAGCACTCCCCATCCTCTTCACCAAGAATTTTTTAGCATGGGTCTTGGCACATTTTGACCTGTGCCAAGTAGCTCTCTCCCACACAGTTTCTGGGTAGGGTTCAGGAGCACCATGGGCCAGGGAACGCTCCCAGCACCAGTGTCCATGTGGTCACCCTGTTTTGGAGAGTAAGACAGTTTAATGCAGGTTGACGCAGGTTGCTCCTTGCCAGCTGGCCTTGGTGCCAGGGAATGGCCCCAGGCACTTTTAATTTGCTTGTATAGACACAGCTTCAGTTTCTTTGTGCTGTGGTTCATCTCTCACTCACTTGTGCTTTAAAATCTTTTTGGTAATTGTTTGCTTGTGAGCTGATAGGTATTTTAGACAGCGATTTATGGACTTAGCAGAATTCATTGTTTTATTTTCCGAGAATGTCCACTGTAAATATTCAGGTGTCTGAGGCTTTACAGCCACCTCCTGCAGAGCTGGGGTAACTGCTAGCAACGGATACCCAAGCTGAGCGTTTAGGTTAGGCAAGAGGCAAATCCTCCGTTTGCAAATGCTCCTTCTTATCTTGCACCAAAGTCCAGAGATTTACCTGAGCTGGCGCTTTGTGGAAGAAACCAAGCATTTCTTGGCAACTCAAAGCATGGTGGTAAGCCATGATCTTAATCTGCTAATACTGTTCTGGTTTAGGGAGTTGCCCTAATGAAACTGTCACCTGAAGAGAAGAAGCAGGAGTCAGCCCCTAATGTCCCATAATTTCTGTGCTGATGGGTTCTGCCTGTGTTTTGCCCTCAATTCCCCAACAGGACTGCTGTATAGCACAGTCAAACCAGCTGTATGTTGGAGAGCCAGGCAAATACTAATGCCCAATTTAACATGCAGCTCATGTGCCTTTAAATAGCAGCGAGAGCCGAGCCAAGCCATCCACTGCAGCAATTTCTGGACATATGTGCGGAGCCCCCCTCCTCTCCTGAGCCCTCCCAGCCCCGAGCTGCGAGCGCACACGAGCTGTGCGGAGGGGCCGGGGATTGGTGCGGCTGCCTGTCATTTCATAGTCACCCCACTGACGTCTCCTCCACACTGTTGACTTGATCCCGTTTGTAGCCAAGATAATTAGAACATGGAGAATCAACAACTGTTAACGATTTAGGTTAAACGTAATTTAACACCCCGAGATTACTGCACTTAGATGAGATTTCGCTTCATGTGAACCATGCAGAGAATGTGAAGAGCCCGCATACTTCTGCTAAAGTAATTCTGGACAAAGGAAAGATTGACACTGGCTTCTTCAGACTCTATTAAATGCTTCAGCGACTTTGGCATGAGTTTCTAATCTGTCATTGCTCTTGGAATTCCACATGCGAGAACGGGATCTGTCTGAGAGCAGAGGTTCAAAATCCATTCTTCTTTGGGGGAGGGTGTCCATATATCTTGAAGAAGGAGAGCTCAAAATACCTGATCATCTCTAAGGGTTTGCTTAGTCCCTTGAAGAGACTATGCCTAATATTTCACTTGCAGTGCCACTGTATCCATAAACCGTGGAAGTTAGCATGAAATGTTGCTGTTATAAGGTCTAAGTAGTCACACAAGCCTAGAAACTCAGAGTCCGTTGCAGAGTGCTCCTGTGCTACTGGGACGGCTGCCAAGCAAGGCATACAGATTGCTGTTGCTGAGCTTTTGAAGGATGAGAAAATAAGCGGGACCGCTCAACACAGCAGACACTCCCACCAAGCACCCAGAGAGGTCAGTCAGCACGGCTGCTACCTTTGGTAGCCAGGTGCTAGGTGGACTGTGCTAGATCCTGGTCCCAGAAGTCAGGGCAAGATCCTGAACACAGATTTTAATAGAGGTTTCCAGATCTTTACATTAATCCAAGAGAAGGTTTCCTAACAAGGGATTATAGCTTCAGAGCCTGTTTGCCTTCTCCCCAGATGCAAAATAGCCATCGCTTTTCCAGCCTTCCACACTTCCACTGCCTGACTAGGAATGCAAATATTGGTAAATGAAATTGCCAGCTATTTTCTAATTCTTAAGGAACTCAGCAAAAAAATAGGCTCAAGTCCAGCAACCTTTTGTGATTTGGTGACAGTGAACCCTTTGTTAAGCTTTAGTACTGAAAGCAAAGGATATCTGACACACATGTATTTTGATGAAGTTATTTATGAGCTTGACTTTGATAGGATCTATTAACCCATACCTCTGTGCTCCTGAGAAGATGCTTTGATGACAGCATTTGGATTTACTGGCAGCAGCTTGTTGGCCTGTTGGGTCACAGCACATAACAAATGGAGGAGCTTCCACATTCTGTGTCTTAGTGTCGAAAAGTCAAGGCTTACGATGGTCTTAATGGCTCCTGTAACTATCCAAGGGTTTAGGAGTAGGCACATACTGTTTGTGAAGCACTTTGCTCTTGGGTGGTATGGGGTACCTGTTTTCCAGAAGCCTGTTGCAAGGGCTCTGCTCCCCACCATGCTCTCCAAGAGGCTTTCAAGCCAAATTTGACTTGCACTAGCTGGGGTCAATATGGTAACTTTCTTGATGGCATCCTGACAAGAATTTCAGTCCTTGCATGGAGGTTTTCAGCAAAGGGCAGATGCCAGCCTAAGAACCAGCATCTGCAGCTGACAAATAATGACTAAAAAGGTCCTGGCTATAAGTGAAAAAGTAATGAACTGATCACACAAAGAAGAAAGCCATCATTATCCTGTGACATGAGGCAAAGATCAGTTATCTAGAGCACTTTCTAGCCTACCCAAACTTTTTTAGTTGTTTGGCATTGTCCACAGAGTCCACAAAGCGTCCACAGAAACAGTTGTTCACCAGTATTATCAATAGTTTTCATAGCTTATATAGGTTAATACCTACTAAAACTCCTGAGATAGGTTGTAGTGTTTTCATGTTAGTAAAAACGGGAGGTGAGCATTCCACACTTGGTGATTTACAAATGTTCATCACAGTAATATCACTTGTTTTATTCACAAAGATATAAAATTGCATAAATTATGTTGCTTGAGCAGAGTTCATGTTTTACATGTAAAACAGATCAGTACTTCTGATAGTAGTTCACAGAAAAAAAAATAAATTATCTTTGATCAAGAGTCTTCCATGTGGCTCTCTAGAATAATAAGAATAGCAGTAATTTATAGATTTCAAGTATTTCATATTTAGAGCAAGATTAATCTCTTCACTCTTAACTGCAGGATTTGTAGTGTAGTGACAGATTTAGTTATATGGTCACATAGGCTATTGAAATGATTACTTTTCTGATTAGAAGTGGTCACCCAAAGTCAATGGCTCAGTTATGTAATAGGAAGCATCACAGAATGGTTGCCAACATCTTCCCCTTCAGATGAGTTTTCTATCTGGAAGGACTGGGAATTCCTTTCCAATCACATAGACTAGACCTGGAGACCCATCAGAAGCACATTCACTGATATGGCTGAGCATGTGTTGGGAGGAATGATATGGTTGAGAATGTGTTCCTTCCAAAGGAAGGAAGGAGCAGTGAATCACTGCAAGCACAAAAAAACCAAAGGGAAAGACATGTTATGTCAATGTGGATCATGGACTACTTCTATTGTGCACTAAATAGATCCCCAACTGAAACAAATGAAACTGGTAATGTAAGGATACATTACTAATGTAAAGATCTGGATATCCACACAGATTAGCTAAGGTGAACTGAAAGCTTCCAGCAGCAAACTACAGAGCTATAAAGACTCTCAGCAAGGAAAACAAGTGCGCATCCACTCAAAGCAAGTGATATGAAGAATGAAACTACAGTAGGGAAAAGGGTCTAAAATTCACCTCAAAGGAAAGGAGGAAACATACCATGACAGAATTGTCTAAGAAAAATTTAAGTGATTGAAGCAACTGGAGGTAAATAATGCTCCTGTCCAAAAAGGGGCTTTGTACAATTATTCTGAAGAGAAGCCACAGTGCTGCTAAATAGAGCTAGCTGGTTTCCTTCCTAGTTCTTCATTCATTGACCATACCTTCACATTACATAATACTAATGAACAAAGAAATTAATGGCAATTAGTACTCTTACATTCAGTGATTGTAGGAAAGCGTTTGACAATGATGCTGCTATAGCAAGACACTGAAAATGTACAGATTTCTTTGTAAAATCATTTGTATTTTCCAAAATCTTTCGCAGTACTCCAGTAATTAAATGATTGCTTTGATGTCACTGCCTGCATAGGCAAAGGTACATCATCTCCCTGCAATGTCTTGTACTGCTGTGTAACAAATAACTGGCACGGAGACTGGAGTCCCAGGGGTATGTGGCAGTTTCAGTTTGCTGGGGATATCTATTCATCAGCAGATGAGATACAACAAAAGACAAACAGCTTAGTCAGAACAGCAAAACAATAAGGTCTTATAATCAACAGGTCAAAAAACAAAGGCTATGAAAATAAATATGACCTTACGTGGCATTGCTGTTCTAGAAGGAGTAACTGCAAGCATTGTTGTCACATTTATTTACCCAGGCAGTACATCTCACAGTCCCTGTGACTCTATCTGTGGTGCAGGGCTCAGATGGGCAAGGGAAGGACTGCTGGTGAGAATACAGAGCCTAACATAAATAATGTCTTCACTAAAATGTGGATCAGAGAGAAGCAATAGGTTTATCAAGCACTGTTTAAACAACTTTCAGTTGGAGATCTGTATCAGATATTCATAATAAAGTTATGAGATAAAGAACAATGACAATTTGAGGTGTATACAATTACCAATAGCTGACCAAAAGTAGATATAAAGAAGGTAGAATATGTTGGCCATATCGTGACAGTACTGAACAACAGACTTAGTGACCCGAGGGCCAGAGGAGAAGATGTTGACTTGAGGAATGACATTGCAGGACGTGAAGGACTGAAGAAGTGACCTTGCAGATTAGCAGATGGCTAAAATTAAAAGTATTGCTCTACAATAGGATTAGTCAGGGGCAAATGACCTCTGCCTTATGTCCCAGCACATGTGAGGGGTGGATTTCTTTAGAGCACCCTTGTATGCTGAAGTTTTATTTGTATAGAAACCAGGCATATGGTTTTCCCACATTGTCAAGACAATGGCTATATTCATGCTGTCCACCGTAGGCAGCCTGGCATTCGCTCTCATGACCAGTTTTCCCTACTTTACACATTACAAACCTGTAAACCTGCCAATGGTTGCTTTGGACATCTCACTTCCAGCATAACCACGTGTGGTGGGTTGACCTTGGCTGGACGCCAGGTGGCCGCCAAGCCACTTTATCACTCCCCCTCCTCAGCTGGACAGGGGGAGAAAAAATATAACGAAAGGCTCATGGGTCGAGGTAAGGACAGGGAGACCACTGACCAATTACTGTCATGGGCAAAACAGTCTTGACTTGGGGAAATTAATGTAATTTATTCTCAGAGCAGGATAATGAGAAATAAAACCAAATCTTAAAACACCTTCCTGCCACCCCTCCCTTCTTCCCAGGCTCAACTTCACTCCCGAGTTCTCTGCCTCCTCCCCCCCGAGTGCCACAGGGGAATGGGGAATGAGGGTTGGAGTTAGTTCATCACACATTGTCTCCGCCGCTCCTTCCTCCTTCCCCTGCTCCAGTGTGGGGTCCTTCCCATGGGAGACAGTTCTCCACAAACTTGTCCAATATGGGTACTTCCCACAGGCTGCGATTCTTCATGAACTGCTCCAGCATGGATCCTTTCCACGTGTC
This sequence comes from Burhinus oedicnemus, assembly GCA_008921705.1. NCBI lineage: Eukaryota > Metazoa > Chordata > Aves > Charadriiformes > Burhinidae > Burhinus > Burhinus oedicnemus. The sequence continues at coordinate 1,815,169 of VFFE01007054.1, read as the reverse complement.
CTTCCCACAGGGTGCAGTCCTTCAGGAGCAGACTGCTCCAGCGTGGGTCCCCCAAGGGGTCACAAATCCTGCCAGCAAACCTGCTCCAGCATGGGCTCCTCTCTCCACGGGGTCACAGGTCCTGGCAGGAGCCTGCTCCAGCGCAGGGTCTCCACAGGGTCACAGCCTCCTTCAGGCATCCGTCTGCTCTGGCATGGGGTCCTCTGCAGGCTGCAGGTGGATATCTGCTCCACCATGGGCCTCCACGGGCTGCAGGGGGACAGCCTGCCTCACCATGGTCTTCACCAGGGGCTGCAGGGGAATCTCTGCTCCAGCACCTGGAGCACCTCCTCCCCCTCCTTCTTCACTGACCTTGGTGTCTGCAGGGTTGTTTCTCTCACATACTCTCACTCCTCTCTCCAGCTGTTTTTGTGCAGCAGTTTTTCCCCCCTCTTAAATACATTATCCCAGAGGTGCTACCACCACCACTGATGGGCTCAGCTTTGGCCAGCAGCAGGTCAGTCTTAGAGCCAGCTGGCATTGGCTCTATCGGACACTGGGGAAGCTTCTGGCATCTTCTCACAGAAGTCACCCCTGTAGCCTCCCTGCTACCAAAATCTTGCCATGCAAATCCAATATACCATGTGCTTCATAGAAAATATTTTCAGGTACAATCCGTTCAACCGGTTTTCTGCTTTCCATTGAATATGCCAAGAAATTCACCACACATCACCAACTGTGCTAGTACCTTCTGTGATCTCCCCTCACAGAAACAGGATTTAAAATATTTGTTTGTTGCCACTTATGTACTGATTTGGACTGTATTTAAAACAAGGGGGAGATTTAAGTATGGTTACCCTACCCATCTAAGCCAAATAATCTTTTTAGATGGGTTTTAACAACATAAAAAATTTGTTCCTCAAACATATCAAGGAACTGAGGTCTCTTAGTACTGTAACCCAATAGAGTCCACTTCCAACGAACAAGAGAGCTTTTCCTTAACTCATCAAATATTTGCATTGAACTATGTTAAAAGAGTGTTCATCATACAGGAATACAGTCATAGGGCAGTAATAATTACACCAAGAAGTGTTGCAAGTTCCAACATGGCTGTTTACATGTCTGTTTTCGAAAATAAATACCTGCTAAAGGTGTGTGCATGCTGAGGTATTTGTCCCTTCACTTCCTTAGGCATATTAATGTATGGTTTTCTATAGCTACATTGAAGATCATAGGCAATTATTGGAGAACACATCACTGGAATCTCTTTCACAACTCAGTAAGTACATATGTAAAGATAGGACAAAAGGAAGGAAAAAGGAACAGATGGTGGCAGGAAGACAGAAAAGAGGAATTTTCTCGTTTTATCTTGAATCCAAAAGTACATCCTTCACTGAAGGTTATTAACAACAGCAGAGAAAAAAGCATATCTCAGGTGAAGAACAAAGACAACTTAGTTGCCTTAGTACAGAGGTTTGGACTAGCTGATTTTTTTAAACCCCTCCCATAAAACTGTTTTGGGATACTTTTCTCTTTCTGACCACTTTTGACCCCGAGCAGTTAATGTCCCTAACAGGAGAGAGAGCAAGCGCCACTGCAGCCACCTCACCCCAGGTTTTGCTGTCGGTGGCTCACCCCAAAGGCAGTCCTGCGGGGCTTTGGGGGCAATCCTTTTTGGAGGACAAAGGGCTTGTCTCAAGCCAGATAAGTTCCCAGAGCCAGTTTATTGCTTGGCCACACAAGTGTGTGTGCTGGCAGAAGGGAAGGATCAGAGGAGAGGTGGTATGTGTCCAGGAGCTGGGGGGGAGCAGGACTTGATCTGCACTAGGATTTGAGCCGGCTTAACGTGACCGTGGAACAAGAGTGTAAATTGGTGTTAAGGAACTGGAGTCATTGTAATTAAAGGTTTCTGTTTTCATTATAGATCTGGTTTGTCACTGAACTACAGCACACAGAAGACATTATTTAGGAGTCCAGTTCCACTCAGCTTCAGAGTTAAATCACGGGTCTGGACCAAGGGTCAACGTGCCAAATTTTGTCAGTCTGAGTTCAGTGTGTACTTGCACTTCACCTTTCAGATACCTATTTCTTTCACTACCATGACAGCTAGTTTGTGCAACACCGTGGCCTCCTCAAGAGAAAACACTGACATTTACATCCCCCCCTCCAGCTTCTTGGGTCTCTTCTCTGCACTTTGAGCCATGAAAGTGGCCAAAGTTTATCACAGCAGGACTTGCCCTGAGGGGACACGGTGGACAGGAAGCTCCGATGGATGTGGCCTGTGAGGTTACTACCTCCCTTTCCTCATCACCGTCTATCTGGGAACCCACTGGCATGGGTTGGCTTGTAATAAAGTAGCTATTTCTTCAACACCAACTGGTTCCTTTTTTGCCCTCAGGCAGGAATTCAGCAATAGCTTTGTACACTTGTTTTTGGACTGTAGCCCCATCCTCATTTACTTTTAGAGACTTCTGCATTGCAATTTACATGTATAATGCACTGTTAATTACAGTTTATATTAAGCACACAAAAATCAAGATCTGATGGTCTGTTTTATCAAATCAGGCTGTGTAAGATTAACAGCTATTATAAAATAAATGGAATATGTAGATAACTCTTACCATTTCATTTTACAGAGCCATTAATTCTCTGTGATGCAGTGATCATACCGATCGAGACCAAGTTGCTCATACTAAAAATCCAGTTCTGTCCTTTGTCTTCTTTTCCATCAATCTGCTGTCAAAGCACACCAGAAGCTGACATTTCCTATGGTTTAATGACAGTCTGGTATTTTGTACTTTAAACTTTATGTCTTTTCTCTTGCTTACCTAAGTACAAGCTTTTAGTAACAGCTTTTGCTAGGAAAAAAGAGAGCACATAAAAATTTGTATTTTATTAACAATGCATATCTTGCATTGTGTCTGGGTCTGTCTTTTCTATCCCTTAAGCAGAACAACAGCAAAATTAGTAGAGGATGTTGCAATATCCCATCCTGAGTAGGACTTCAGAAGAACTTTGTGGTCAGCCCTTTTCCATGAACAGCCCCCAGGCTGCTGCTCAGAGCACTCTCTGGGTAAGCAGGGATCAGGTCCCACATGCAGAAATGGGGATTACGTGTGAATCTTCTACTGCCTGGGTATCACTGACCATAGTGTTGCATAAATTGTGGACATCTTCTCTCTGGTAGTCTTCAGGATCCAGCGTCTAGCCAAAACTGCTTGGCGCATTTTCCTGAGAAACACAAATAGTTTGGGAATAACTAAAACAACATTTGGGGACAAATTTACTATTTGCAGTAAAAATAAAAAATAGCAATTTACCCAGCTGCAGCTGTAAAAATCCTATGTTTTGCATGCCATGCTTAGTGATGGAGGGGAAGAAAGGATATTTTCTAGGAACACAGTTAATTATTCAGTAGCAGTTCTTAAAGTGATCAAAAAGAAAGGTGTAAGCTACTTTATTTTTTTAATACAAAAGAGATGTTCTTTGAGGTACTGATCAAACTAAAGTGAAAATCAAATGAATTAAGGATCGACTTCAATAGTATGCACAGGCTTCTGCTGAGACAGAAATGGATTATTTTCCCAAACAGCAGCAGTGCCCACAAAGATGAATTATTTGATTAAAAACAACCTCCATGTTGCTTGATTCGGTATTCAGTATTTTTAACTTCGGACTAAGAAGTGAACATTCTCTGGGAAGATAAAAACCAAGCTGTATTCGAGTGGTTCTTTTATTTAAATGAAGCAAGCATAGCTATAACAATGAAGATAAAAGAAACGAAGAAAAGAAAGACAAAAGCAGGAAGTAAGGAAAGGCTCTTATTAGCATTAATATTATTTATTTGTTTTGTATCCGCGCCTAACAGCACAAGTCATGAAGCAATACCCCATTATATGAGGCACTGTGCAATCACAAAAGGAAAGGAAAGGACAGGGTGTGCTCCAAGCAGTTCACCATTTAAATATAGCAGCGCAGACAACAGCAAGTACTGACTAATGGAGGAGTACCAGGACAGGCAGTCCTGCACACCTACTGCCTGATGTGGCTGTTACCAAAGGATGGCTTCCAGAGGGACTCATGGAGGTGGCTTTGGAGAGCTCCCCTCAGCGGTGCCGGCCATGGGCTGATACTCAAAAGTGTTTGCTGGAAGATGTCACAACAGGATGGTGGATGGTGGATGATAGATGATGGATGATGGACATCTTCCGGGCCAGGCAGGATATGATAAGAAGCACCGGTCTTGAGGAAGGGCTTGTGAGTGAAGACAAGGTTTATGAAACAGAAAAGAAGGGGGGGCGATGGAGAGGTGCTAGAAACACGGCTCAGAGAGTTGGAAAATTATTTCTTTGCTCCTGGGTGATGATTAGAGGGCTCTCCCAATTCAGACAGGACATGGAGCTCTTTTCTCAGGTGAATGAACCCCCACTTTCTTGGCAGGATTAAAACAACAAGCCTGATGTGAAGTTGAGTCAATGGGACTCCTGCTTTGAATCCCTTGGGTATCTAGTAGAAAATTGAAATTGGCCAGCCCCCTGAGCCAGGCAGGAAGGAGCGCTCCAGCCAAGCCGGATCACCTGGAGGTAGAAGTTACAGCTAAGGCTCAAACCAAGGAGAGGAGATAAGGATTTACAGGAAGCAGAGATGAGTCAAAGCACCACTCTCCAGCACAGCTTAGCTAGGTTTTTATTTTCTGTCACTTCCAGCTCAGCAAAAAGGCAGGATTTGCCCACAGCTTCACCAAGTTTTTCTTTTCCTCAGATAAAATGAATTTTTTAACAGGACAAAACCTGCAAAAATTAAACATGAACCCAATTAATTAAGGACAACTAAAACAGAGTTCTCAAAAAGAGGTTCCCAGAGCATATTACAGCCTTGTGTAGCACTGAAGAAATTCAGTTGCTGCAAACATTTTCCCACCATCCCAGGACAATATCACTTACTGCAATTACCACTCTCCTTAACAATTTGCTGTCCCCTTCCTTTAGCTAAGCAGGTTCATTGGTTCCTGCTCACAACAGTGCCTTCAGCAGCACCCGAGTGCCTCCTGTCTCCTGCCCAGCTGGCTGAGGCCCCCAGCCAGAAGCCAAGTCTCCCTCGAGTCCTGCTGTTGGCAATGTGAGCAGGCAACTTGGGTGTTAGTCAGGATGAATCACCCACCAGAAATGCTTCTCTCTGTCTCAGTTGACTCTGGATGGAGTCAAGTAGGCTTGCCACTTAAGTATCTTGTTTAAATGTCTAACATTGGATGAAAAAGCTGTAAGATTCTCAGCTTGTAATAGCTTTTTTCTTACCTTTCCCTTTGTTTCTAAGCTTGTAGATGACACTTTTGTTTAAATCCTTAATGCAGAGATTTTGGCCCATGGGTGTGAGAGAAAGCTGCATGTCACTGGGAGGGCACAACCCGTCACCCTTCTGAGAATGTAAAGAAGAAGAAGAAGGAACAAAAAACAATGATTCACCTTTATGTGCTTAAAGATCTGAGGGTAAAAACACCTACTTTGAATGTGTAACTGAAGAAAATTGCCATTTACGAGGTGGTGTTGTGAGAAAAACTGATGATATGAAAGAGGTTGTCTTTCAGGGAGAAGAAGAGGAGGACAACAAAGATACTGAGATAAGGACATCAGAGTGCAGGAGAGGGAAGAGAGGGATGATACCAGCAGAAGAAATGCTGGAGAAAAGGTAAACAGGTTAACAAGTCAGGTAGAGCATGTAATGACATTGAAAACAGTACTGAATTAAAAAATAATCACAGGGTCACAGAATCAGATATAACGGGAGTGACAGGAAGTAGAGAGGCCATCTTGTCCCATCTCATAATCACAGCACAGGATGATTGTATCTAAATCAGTCTTTACTGGTATTTTACGATTCTAAAATACTGCACGTCTCCTAGGCCATCTGTTTCAGAGCTTACTTACCCTTGAGTTTGTCCTAATGTCTTTCTGCGTGACTTGCTGCCCTGCACTTGGAACACACACAGTTAGTTTGGCCCCATTCTGTGGGTAGCAATCTTTTGTCATAACCCAAAGAGCATTAGTGTACTTCTTTTTTGCCCCCTTCAGCCCTATCTTCTCTAGACAAACCAAACCAAATTCTTTCTCTTCTTCCCAGGCGATTTTTTTTTCTCCTCTAGGCAAAACGCTCCTCCCTGCCTTCCTCAGGGCACTGTCCAGTTGGAGTTGTGAAGTGTGGTACTTGAAAATGCACAAAATTTCAGAAGTCTTGAAGGGGTGAATAAAGTGGAGAAAGAAATACTGATTGCGTCTTACTTATGACTCCTCTTCCTATATCTGAGTGTGTCATCTGCCTTCTTTCACAGCAGCACCAAGCCTGTGACTCATATTCATCTTTAATCACCAGCTCCATCTCTGCAGAGCTGCTGCTTAGGTAGTTACCCAATTTATGTTTGTGTAGTTGCCTATTACTACACATATATCATCCTTTGCCCTTATCCTTAAGGGATTATTGGCTATTTAGTTTAGGTTCTTGCTGTAATTCGTCAGGAACTTTTCCATGCTAATCTTGCCTTTCAAAGGGTTTGCATTTCTTTCCTCCTCCAGCTTTGATCATCCACAACACCAGTGAAAGCATTGTTTGTTCCTGGGTCAGGACCATTAATGGATACATTGGCTTCTGCTTTGCCTGGGACTGGTCCATAGGGAATCTAGTCAATAAGGCCTTCAAATCTGATCACGGATCCCTGATAACTTCCCTTTGAGCACAGTTTTCCAGCAGGTTTACTACTTATTTAGTCCATATATTTCTTAGCTTGCTCATGAGAGAGTTTTGTGGAGCAAAAAAGCCTTGCTGAATTCACTGGTAGGTTGTTTCTCTGACTCATTGGTGTTTCTCTAAGAATGCTGTACATATGCATATCCAGTCTCTGGATGGATATGCCTTGTAAGCACTTGAAACTGGGAACTTTACCAGTATTAACAGTATCTACTGGGGTACTCCAATACAAGCCAAGATAAAGGCTCGCATGCATTCATAAGCTGTTTTAGTCTGAGTTCATGGAGACACACACTAGACTGCTGTGAAGAGGAAAAGGAGAAAAGAAAGTGAATTTATACATGGATCAATATATCCTGAAGAAGATCACCCACTTGTCAACTCTCTCCTTGGTGACCACAGGTAGTGTCCCAGGTATTCACAAGTGCATGGTGGTTTGTTTCAGGTTGCTTCAAGTGAACAGGGATCTCAGCAAACCCTTGCCCAAGGAAAAGTAATTTTTCAAGGCTGTGAAAGGACACAGGGCTCTGTGAAGGCCTGAAAGGAGCTCCAGGTTGCCAGGTGTGGCTTTAGCCATACTAATGGACAACGTCGTGTCCTTCAGTTCACCTCAGATGAGCAGAATCAGTTCCTACGAAGGTGAACCAGACCTATTCAAACTACCAGGCAAAACTTGTCTCCTCATGCAGGTGAATCAAAAAATAGGTCTTCCTGCTCTGAAATCTATGTTAGAGGTTCTCTTCCCAGAGAAAATGGTTCCTCGCCAACAGCATCTTTACATCCTGGGAATATAACTGCATCGATAAGATTATGCTGACCACAATTACAGCTGCGTTGAACTTTCAGGATATTGGAGGTTGAAGAGAGGTGGAGGTAATTCACAGGTGTCCTGGAAAAAGTATCCAAAAAGCATTCATTAGAAGGCCCAGGTTAATTTTGTGTAGAAGTCCAAGGAAACAGATGAGCTTTGAGTATCTTGGAAAACTGGATATGGCTGTTGCTGAAACTGGGCAGAACAGGCTGAGGTAATTGGCAGCATATTCAGTACCTGGTTGTTACAGCACTGGGAGGAAAATCTGATGTGTCATGCACAACCCCAAAATAAATACCTTCTCTGCACCATAGAGGAAACTGAGCATCCTCAGCTTCTTCATCCAGAGTATCATAAGGCTAGTCAACACTTGGACATGGCAGCATCAAGAGACCTTCCTCACTGATGTGAGGGCCAAAACAGTGAAATTTTTAGGCTAGCCCTTTCCTAGGGCCACCAAAGCCTCTGGGCCTGCAGGTCTTATGAGTAAGGGCTCCCACCCCAACAGCTAAGGAAGAATAAATCAATGAAAAGGAGAAATGTGAAGACTGGCATGGCATGCCAATCAATTGCCACAAAAGAAGAGCAGACCCTGTTATATGGAGGGGATGTATTCCTGAAAAATCGGCATAGTGCGGTATCATTTGCAGAGTCAAATAACACATGCCAGCAAGAGACAGGCAGACCCATACCTGAACTGGATCCCAGGTGAGCTGTAGAGTACATCTGTCCCTGATAGCTCAGGGAAGACAAGACCTGAGCAGAATCACATTCAGATTTGCCCCTGTGAAGTCCAGGGACTAGAATGTCTTTAGCTTTCTGTCTGTTCGCCAAGAGATCTGAGGAGTTGGAGAGCTCCACAATGACCCTGCAGAGGGATACCACCCTGCTGAACCCAAGCAGCTGTTTTAGTTGACATCATTGGCAAGAGGCATGGGGAACATGCTCCCCATTAGGATCTATTTTGCCTGCATTCCCCGTGTTTTAATGTTGTAAGGGGTTACTTGTCCTTAACCTTTTGCTTGGTTCCTTGAGCTAACGTTTTTGGCTCTGTGAGTATCTCTGAGAGCTGGACTTACGATGAGCTTCACAAGTGGCCATTTGGGGCCAGGAAATCTGGAGCAAGGTTGTACTGTGCCAGAGTTAAATTCAAAGACCACTTATCCAGTACTATTTCGCCAATGGGCAAGTCCTTGTACGATCCTAAAAAGCAGTCTCTTTGCTAATACTGGTAAATAAAACTGGGCCAGGACTAGTTCTTTTGCTTTAAGGACAGATGGTGTGGCACAGTTCACATCCATTGGGCTAAACTCCTTCATTCCCACCCATACTTCCCATAGGCAACAGTTTCAGACTGAGCCGGGGGAACTGTCCGGGGACTGTCAATTGACACAGGTCAAAACCATGCCAGGTGGTACGCCGGCAGTTAAACAGCTGGGATGGTTGCAGGCAAGTGCTCAAGCCTGTACCCAGACCCTGTTTAGTTCACTAGTACAGATGTCATCTTTGGTGCTGATATGGACTGGGCTGGAAACGCAAATCCCAGGGCTCTGTTAAGACACAGGCAATTTTAATGAAGAGAAATTTCTGCAGACTTTCTTCTCCAGAGTTTTTTGCTACATACTGGATTTGAATCCCAAGGTTAAACCCTTGACGGTGTTGAAGGTTTACCTGTAGCAAATGGGTTGTACGTTGAAATCGTGCATCCCAGAGGATTCCCATACATCGTCCTGCTCTGGGTGTGGTCACTGAGTCTGGACTTCAAAGGGAACTTCAAAAAACAGACTGTGTCCATATGCACCAGGGCTCAGGGCAGACTGGAGGCTCAGCAGCTCCAGGAGTCTGAATATAAAAGATTAAATAAAAATGCCTCTCCTTTTTCAGCAAGAAAGGTGCCAAAGGGGGGAGAATGAATGAAAGGGGTAAGTCAAGCTAACATCCAAGTTGAAGATCTAAGAGTAGATCAAAGAAGGCTTCAATCATAAAAAGAGCTCCATCTAGATGTGCAAGGGGATCTGAGGGCACATGGGCAATGACTAAACTATACATTATGCATGGTTGTGGCCTGACAGGGGGGAGGCAGGGCTTGATGATAATTAGGCTAGAAAAGACTATGGCCATGAGATGTGGTGCCTGTTCAGTCTGAATGGATCTGTGGACAATCACTACAAGAAATGTGAAGTCAACTGCTTTTTTCTTATCAACAAGGTCACTTGCTGTGTTTCAGGAATAGATTAAATGCATCTGACGTTACATGTTCTTGACAGATACGTGCTGGCTATTGCTTATCTTTTTTTTCCTATGTTCTTATTTTTCCCAGTATTTTTCTAAGAACTGAAGCTTGGCAGACTGGTCTATAATTCCCTGAAAGCTTCTTTTCCCCCTTTCTGAATATATTTAAATGTGGTCGTATACCTTTTCCAGTCCTCTGAAACATCACTGTCCTCCTCAAGTGCCCAAAGACAGCAACTACTGGGTCTGCAGTTGCTCCTGCTGGCTTCTAATGACTCTAGGATGAATTGCAAGCCAGAATATTTGAAAACATCTCCTTTTCTATGTATTCTGCAACTTATTCTTTGCCTATTCAGGTTTCAGCATTTACCATAGTCATCTGTGTAACTATGGTAGTGTTCAGACCTCAGCTGAAAGCCTCAGTGAAGACAAAAGCAAAAAAATCCCATTAAATATTATCAAACCCTTTGTTCCAATCTGTGCTCAGTAAGAAAATTATGTGCATTAACAAAATGAAGAGCAGTTTATAAAATTAATAATAAAGGAAAGGTGGGGAAAGCTCTGGTGTGGATGGAAGATTTGAACCTTGCACAGTGACTAGCCTCCTCCAGAGTTAGTAAAGTTTGTTAATGAACCCCTAACTGAAATATTAATAATTTCTTTTGTATAGTCATGAGGCATTCTTGAGCTATCAAGAATGAAATCAAAGCAAGTTGAGAGCAATATAAGCTTTCAAAAGGCACAGTAAGAGTGGTGGTGGTGACTGCTGTGTTTGACAAAGCTAATCACACTCAGGAGAAAAGCAACAGAAAACATACTAAAGCAAGAGTCTCTCTGTGTAGCAGGCAGCCATGAACATTAAAAGAGCACCTCATGCTGTATGAAACCAATTGCATATTTTATGGTAGTATGAACCGGGAGTAATGACAGCACAGACATAATTCATCTGGATTCACAAGAGGGCTGGATATCTGTTTGAAAAAAATGTGCTGGGCATGAACATGTTTGGAAGATCAGCTGAAGAACTGTAAGCAATGACAGCTTTCAGTTTCAGAGTTTCCCTCTTTTGGCCTCTCCGGTTTCTTGTATCCATCAGCTGCATAGCAGAGAGGATTTCTTTCCCTTTGGCTTGCCCAACCTTTTATTTTCTCTGCAGTTCCCCCTGAACTACACCACCCCTCTCCTCTGCTGCCTTGACTCATTTGGCACCTTTCTCCTGCTGCCCCATGATGCTTCTGACCAGCTCTGAGTGGTTCTTCACCCTGGCCCAATTTCTGAAATCTAATGAGTGATTTTAGGGCTCTGTGGGGAGGCAGTAGGTAATCCCGCCATTTACCAGCTGGAAGGGCTGCAATCACTCTGCAATAGAAACACTGTTGTGCTGGGCAGGTCAGGACCAGGGTCCTCACCCCAAAGGGCAATGCAAACCCTTCCTGAACCAAGATGCTTCAAACTGGCAGTGCAAGAAGCCTGCCTGCCAAGCACAAGCCAAGCAGAGAGGGGTATATGGAAATGCTTGGCATGAAGTGGCTCCCAAACATCACCTGCCCCAGACGTGTCTCACGGCAGTCCTCCTGGGGTCCTTCTCCCAGGTCCCTTCTGGTTAAAAAGGAGCCCAGAGAAGGGGGTCCTGCTCCTTTCAGTGGCTGAGGACAAGTGCATTTGCCCAGGAAACATGGTGACAGTGCCTGAGGGTCAAACCCATGTCCATCAGTGAAGTGCCCATTGCTGGACTGGGCTGGACAAGCAGTAGAAGAGGCCACCTCTGCCCCCCACGTAGGTGCAGCCCTACCATACAGAGAGGCAGGCTGAGAAGTGAGATTTTGGGAAAGTCAGCAGTAGTCGAGTTGTTGGGGACGTGGAGAGGGGACACCAGGGCAGGTGCACTCCTACCCTCCTCCCTGTGCCAGTGGTTGGGCCTACTGCCGATACATTGATGCTGTCTTTTCTTGAACCTTATTGAAAGGAAGCAAATGGCATAAAAACAGCCGTGGATTTTGCTTTCTTGCCAACATATTTGGTGTCTTTCATTCACAGTTAAACCTGACATTTCAAATTACAATTCACTGTGTGAAGCTGTTCCGCGTGCAAAGATAAAAATAAAACCTGTGTTGAAACATAGGGCTTACACTGTGCAGCTCCATTTTCCATCTAAATAGGAAGTGTTTTCAGGGTGAATTGGCCTCCAGAGCAGTGTGGAGTGGCCTCCGTTTGGGACCCCCAACATACCCCACACTGCTCACAGGTCCAGGCACCAGCTCATGTGCAAGGGCAGTAGCATGTTCTTGGAGGACTGCTAAAATGGACACCTCAAAGGTGAAGGCAGGAGATGGCCTGCAGGATACCTGTTGGTCCTGATTACATATTCAGCAGTCCTATATATGGTATCTTTCCTCTGTAGATCCAAAAGCTATTTAGAAAAGTGATCATCTTTACTCTTGTTTCACATATGGAAATGCTGAGGGTGAAAGTTTAGGTGATGTGTTCATGTCCACACAGGAATTGCTGGAAAAGCTAAGAAACAGCTCAGTGCTGCCTTGCACTCAGTCCTACCTCTAGAAAATGTCCTCAGCTGGTGACTGCTTCCAAGGGCAGGACTTGGCTGAGCAGCTCTGCCCTGTCTTGCCTTCAAGTTAGATTTGTATCAACATGGTTGTGCCAAAAGAAATTGCTGTCTTTGAAGATGTTCTTTCAAAGGAACATGAAGCAGATCTGGTTTACATAAAAAAGTCTAGCTAAATAAAAACATTGAAGTGTCTATGCCTGCTTATGTCCCTTCAACTGTGATGGAAAGAAGGCCTCAACTGGTAACTGCTGAGAGTCCAAGAGAAGCTGAAAGGAGTAGAGGAAAGGCGGAGACCCCAGGATGGGGCTTCCTACTACCTGTGCTGACATTACTTATGGTTATATTTGGCTTTGGCCAGTGTAGTACTGCCTTCTCCCTCTGCGAGATCTGTTTAGAGTCACTGTGAGGATCTGCACCTTTGCGATTCAGGTGGGGCAGCCATTCTCCGTGCCCCATCTCACCGGCTCCCTCTGGGACTGCTGAGGTTTAGAAGGGAAACATCTGCAGAGTATTAGCATCGGCCTGCTCTGATTCTCAAGTAAATCAGCACAAGTGATCAAACCCCCACTGGTTTAAAAGAAGAGTGGTTGCTTCATCTTTCCAGTGCTGGTGCGCAGGAAGACACCTGTGCTCTGGTTAAACTGAGCCGGGGGAGGCAGGCGGGAAGGAAGGAAGGAAGGAAGGAACAGGAGATAACTGCATTTGCAGCCGCCAGGTGGGCTGACTTTGGCTTATATTCATTTCAAGTTATTTTTAGTTGTGCATGCATTCCCGGGCCAGGGGTGTTCATAAAATGGGACTTTAGTAAGTATAAAGAACAAACCCAAACAGTTGCTGCTTTCATAACCCCCCGAGCAGTTGAGACTCCTTAAAGCCCAGGGCCCTCTGCTGTGTCCCAGCTGATCCTGAGCCCTCGAAATCCACAACTAAAGTCATCTCTGATGCTCCTCTGTGAGTTCTGTAATTTTCCCAGGGACAAGGTGGCCCAGGTTTATGGCTCTGTGTCATGTTTGTTAACATACACTTTACATAGCGTTAACAGCCTGGATTTACCATGCAAATCGATGAGCAAAGGTTGAGCCAAGAGCTCCCCTTGGATCTAGCACCACTTTGGGTTTGATGTCTGGAGTAAGCCTACATTCCCCATTGCTTTTAAGGTTATCAGAAAATCTCTGGGCTTTCTTCTGCTGTGATTCTTTTAAATGTTGGCAGCATTTCGGATTTCAGTTGTACAAAAACCACCCCTCAAGATAAAGCTGTTGGGAGGAGGTCATACAGCATGTGGAGTGGGTAAAGGAAAGTCTAAAGCAGCGTATCCAAGGGCTAATTAAATGGGACCCTGAACATTAATAAGATTGTTGTCAAAACAGCAGTAAATGTTATTTGCACTTTTATGAAGAAGTAGTTCATATCACCTGTTTAAGTTGTCTCATTATAAATTATTATTTATCACCTGTTTACATAGCAATATTTTTTTCTTAAGAAGACAGTCTGCCTTTGAGCAAACAGATAAAACTGGTTTGTTTGAGTAATCTTAAATCACACTTCCACCATCTTTCTTTTTCCTGTTACAGAGATCCTAACTCTGTCCTCTTTGTTATTAACAGATTTGTGCTGGCTACTCCCAGTGCCACAGAAATCATAGAGATATAAAGCGCACTGTAAATTACAAAGTCTGTCCCTCAGCCATAAATGGACAATAATCTATTTGTGGTAACATCTGCGTAAAGTGGCTTTCAGGAGATTTTTTTACAGGTTCCTCATAATATTTACACATTGAGTGCAGACAAGTATTAAACAGACCTCACTTCAGCGGCGAGAGCACACCGAGCTCTTACCCAGCGCCAGCTGAGTGCCGCTGCGGGCAGGCTCAGCATCGGCCAGGGCAGCGGTCGCAGTGGGAGAGGTGGCACTGAGCTCCACTGAACAGGGGTGGTGCTGAGAGCCAGGGAGCTCAAACCTTCATACCACCAAATGGAGCAACTGGCCAAGAGCTTGTTCCTCCTCAGCCTCAGCCCTGGGTACAGAGTTTGCAGCTGGGATAAGGGGAAGTCTGCAGCAGAGTCAGCGAACGATGGGGAAGCTTTGGCAGCAAGCACACATACCTTACCAGGGTTGGAGAGGAACAGCAAGACCCAGGGCCACACACGTGGCAAGATGCTTGGTAGGTCTACATAAACCTGTCCAAAGCAACCCATGGAATACACCATGCTTGAAGAGCAACAGCTGTGGTGGGAAACATGGCTGGGGCTTGCAGGGATGGTGTGAGGTCCCTGGCACTGGCTGGAGGGGCTCTTTGGCAAGCTGGACTGCTAGTGTGCTCTTTAGGAAGTGGGACCTGGTGGCTCTGCCGCTGGGAGCAGCCAGCCATGCACAGGAGTGACTCCTGCTTCCCCGCCGGGCAGACTGCCTGCTGCCTGTGCAAGGGGCTCTACAGCTTCAGAGCAGTGAGGAAGGCAGGGCACAGAGCAAGATCTAGGATCTGCTTTAATTTATTCTTTTCTGAGCACCACGTTTAGACAGCAGCATATACATTTTCTGTCCCAAAGCAACACAAGCTTAGCAAATGAGCCTGTGGCCCTCGCTAATAAGAGTTGCTCAGAAGGAGACACCAAGCCTCATCAAGCAAGTGTGCAGCTAGGTGCTGTTTCATCTCCATATGTTGCTAACTGTACTGCTCCAGCCACCTCCCAGTGTCCACTGGACTTGGCACGAAACCTGCAAGGGAGTCCTGTGCCTCTTCCAGGGTGGCTGCTTAGGTTAGATCATCCCAAATAACTATGTTGCCTGAAAAAAGATCAGCCCATCTGAAAAAAAATGTTACCTGTTTCCCTGGTCTTCAAACATTACGCCAGGCTCAGGCCACAAAGTAATTTTCTTTCTTCTCACTTGCTTTCTGTCACAGCAACTGTTCTGTGGTCCAGCTTTGGTTGCCAGCAGGGATGGAGACCTGCCCCCAAACGCCACCCTGCAGCATCTGCTTGTGACCGATAGACGAGTTTAATTAAATATCACAGCCTGAACTGGGCAGCCAGTGGGTGTGAATCAGCCTAACTCCATCCGGAGAAGAGAACAGCCCAGGCAGGCGGCATGCACCAGTCCCCGCTGGTGGGACTTCATGCCTTGCACAAAGCATGGTGGGCAGAGGACTCACCAGCCCAGCACTTAGGGAGTCACCGGAGAGTGGCGGGATCAAATTCCTGTTGGCAGGAGTGCAGTGCAGCTCCTCAGCGTGTGGCCTGTGCTCTCCCATGGGAGACAGCAAGGCTTTGGCTCCTGCAGCAGCAGCAGGAAGAAAAATTTGCTGCTTTGTTCCTCCGGCGCCCCTTATGAAGACCTGAAATCAGATATTTTTTTTTCTCATCAGATGCAGAGAATTTTGTTTCTGTTCTTGTTCTTTCATCACCAAGAGAAAAAAAAAAAAGGGGGAATGGGAAAAGATAAGCTTTGTTTAGGACCACACTGCTTGTTCTCTTAGGGATTTTTATAAATTTTAGCCACTGACCCATAAACCAATTCTTCCTATAGGCTCTATGTGCTTCTGAGGGCTATGCATCAGCACCCACCCATCACCTGGATAACGAGATCAAGCACTTAATTTAATCAAAATGACAGAAACGGGCACATGCAGACACAAAGGGAAACGGCTTTGTGTGAGGCTGCGTTACCCAACTTGCTCCCCTGCTCTGTTCCCAGGGCAATCCACCGCTCCAGCTGCAATTCTGTAGCTTGTGTCCCCACTCCCCCCCTTGCCCTTTCTCTCAGCCTCTCACTAACCAGTTTTTTTCTTGGGTTTCTTTCCTTCTCTCTGGGATCCTAGGAGGCTTTAGCTGCCTGCCCAGCTCCACCTCCTTTTCTGCTTGCTACTTGCTCTCCCTCCTCCCCCTCTTCTCCAAGCTTCTCAAAACCTCAAGGCTTCTGCTTCCAGTATTTTGATTTCCTTTTCTTCCTCTTACCAGCTTCTCTGTCTCTGGGGCATTGAAGCAGTCCCTCCATCTCTTAAGAACAAGAGTTGCTTTTTCATATTTCCCTACCCCTCCCTCACCTTCAATAGCCAGGTGTATCCTTTGCTCATTGAGATTTTCTTCCTGTTTTTTCCTTTGTTTTGTCTTCTCCTTCAGGGCTATCTTTGATGGAGGTGCTATCCTGCTTTCTTTTTATAACTGCTTATCTAAATCTTTTTTCCCCAGTTGTAACTATCACATCTGCACCAACAACGGTGAGTGAACAGCCAGACCTACATCTTTTCCTTGCTCTCTTCTCCTGATATCTCAAAACCGAATTAATATTTTTCTTCCTTCACCCTTTCTCCACAGCTATTAAAACTCCAGTAAATTCTCTGCCATTACAGCTCTTAACCTGGAGCTTATTTCTGGCTCCTCCACCGCCCTCTCTGCTCAAACAAAGGCCATCCCATCACTGCACTAATACTTCTGTAAATTCCTGGTAATTATCCTGTTTACTCATCCTTGCTGCTCAGGCAGTGTTTCCTTCTCGTTCAAAATAATTGTACAGCCTCCTCCGCGACTGCTCATCTCCCATCTTTGACCGCAGCTCTTCCCACTCAAAATCCTGTCCTGGATTTGCCTTCCATATCATGATCATAGCTCCTGCCCTCATCTGCAGAGTCGTCCCCGTTACTCTGTATGCTACAGCCACTGCGCTTGCCAAAGTGCTCAGCCCTAGCACAGAGTGGTGCTCGGGGGTCTAAGCATCCCTTTTCTGTCTTACAATGCATTTGTAGACAGTCTAGCATAAACACAGGCAAAACTGTTTATATTTGCAGAGAGGGATGCATAGTTACATCTCTTTTATCATACCACCTTCTCTTCCATATGTAAATTCAGATAAATGGAGTTTATGGGTTCTTAATTAACACTGAGGTTGAATTTTTGCAGCTTTCCCTTGAGTAATTTTACTGAGAGATAAATCTTCAGATATCAGAAAGAGAGTGTTAGTTTATAACTCACATCCTTTTATAAACATGGGTTTCATACTGCTTCCTCCAACTCTCCCAAGGCAGGATACAATACACAGGCTTCGTAATGCTGCAGCTTAAAAAGAGTGTGGTTGTTGTCGACCTTGATTACTGGAACCAGACGTGCCGCAGAAGAGGGAAGGCACGAGCAGTGGTACCTGCACCGCTTCAGGGAGGGCTCCTTCCTAAGCCATGGAGATGCTTCAGCCTCATCCTGCATCCACAGGGACCATGGGTTGGGGTGCAAAAGAAGGGCTGGTCTTGCCCAGCTGTGGCACCTGGACCCAGCAGGGAGAGCAAGCTGGCACAGTCCACAGCCATGGCTCCCAGATGGCTCCAGGGGAAGCTGGGGACATCTGGGGACAAGCCTCCTTAGCTGCCATACAGCTAAGACTGGAGAAATTGGGAATGAAATACAGAAATTAATTTCTAACCTTGAAATACCAAAGCAGAGAGTCTTCCACTAGTAGCAGATGCACCCAGATACAACGCCACTTCAACAAACTACCTGCCACCTCTGAGAGCCTCAGAAATACCAGTAGTAATTAAAAATGTATTTGAATTATATCTTTGCAATTTATAGCTGAAGTGCTTTTGAAATGTGGAATGAACAACAACAAATGCAGCTTTCCCCACAGGGAAAAGGACTCTTCATCAAGGGGGGACTAGAACATTTGATGTTTCAGATTCCTCTTTTTAAAATGCCCAGTTGGGAAATTTGACCAGATTGCTTCATAAAACCAAAATAGTTCATCCACTTCAGGTAGAATTAATCTAAACACGTACTTGAGCATGAGAATAAAATCTAATTTGGAACAAATATATCTCTCTAACCTTTACAGTAATTATAAAGACTGAAAATAGGCAGTAATTAATTTAAATAGTTTAGCCTGCAAAATCGGTATCATTACGTATCAAAATTTTAAAATACATATTTTGAAAGCTTAAGTATATACCTACGAAAAATACCCACTATCTTCCTGACACTGACTGTCCCCTCTCTCCACTGCAGTTGCCTGAATACTCTCTGTGACTTTCTTGCACCTACTTAACCAGGGTGTTACTGCTTTTACCTGGTCTCTGGAACGACAGATCAGTGCTCCTCTAGGGACCTCTTACAAGACTGAGGTCTTGATACCTCTCATAATTCTCAATTTCCCAGCCTCCCTTTAACCTATTTTACTACCACTGCAGCATAGGAAATCAAGCCTGCTGACATCCTGCATGAAGGAAATGCACTGCTGATCGACACGTCAAGAAAGACGAGAGCAATGCAGGTACTTAAGGCAGCCTCTTGGGGTTTAAGTTACCTTTTATTGCTAGCATTAAAAAAAACAGGCAAAAATAATCAACAAATCATGCAAATCTAATCTAGAGTGTAATGCAAACCCAATCTTAAACTTCATGTTTTTAAATTAGGAGGAGAGACCCCAGTCCCCTGCAATAGATGCCGCATTTGAAAGGATCACCGGAACATCTGCCTTATAGCGCAGTAGGCACCACTGCCCACAAAACACCACTGACGTGCAATAGCAAACATACACCCGGAGCTGAAAAACCAAAGCCACAGCCCTAATGAGCCAGAGGAAGTGAGCACAAAGACGAAAGGCATCACCAGCATCCCAGACCCCCGCAATGCCGAACAATACTGCCTTTGTCATGAGTCCCTGGTTCAACCCTGCTTCCACCGAAGTCAGAGCGTTTTGTATCACTGATTCCAGTGGGAGAAGAACAGAGTTCTGTGCAGAGCAGAACCAAAATCGTCCTCCTTCTTACCCAGGAACCACGGCTGTGTTGTGGTTAAGATAAGAATTAGAAAACGAATACGATGAAATGCTTGCAAAAGCATGCTCGAGTCTAGCTCTTACCTTGTGGTAATTGTCTCTAGAATCAATTTTCTTAAGGAGGACAAGCCAATATGCCATGCAAAAAAAAAAAAAAAAACAGAACCTGAAAATCTTGTGCTTGATCTAACCATAAGACTTTGAAACAAATAAACATTACAGTTGCCTTCTTTTTTAAGAGGTTGGAATTCACATAGTCCACAGTTGTAAGGGTTGTGCATGCACTTTTTCCCCCCCTCTTTTAACAAAAATTTAGTCTCATATAGTAATAGAACTCTTGGTGCTACACTGTGAAAAAATATTTTGAGGTACAAGATGGTATTATCAGAGGTAGCAACGTGATGATCACCCACATAGACCTGCTCATTGAAGGTGCTCTGCGATTCGCCAAAAACACTGAACACCATGATTTCCTTGGATAACTGGAGGTCTTCAGGAGACTTCAAGAAAAGTCTTCTCTCTCACCAATCCCTCACCACATTTTAGAGTTTGTCAGTATACCACATTTTGGAGTTTGTTGGCATATCACAATTTGAGTTTTGAGTTTCTGTGGTGAAATTAAAAAAAAAGAAAAACCCAACCTATGAACATTTTTTACTAAAATGAGTAAGAATTTCTCCTGAAATGAAAGGCAAACCCTACTTCCAAGAATTGCACTCTTTTCCAGAAAGGGGAAAAGAGCACTAGGGACTTGAGCCAAGGAGTCTTATCCTTTGCACATCCAATGAAAGGAATCCAAATCTAAAAATACTTCATATTAGAGCCTAATTTGTGTGAGGCATTTGTTGCCAAGAATTCTCAGACTTTGTGCATCCACTTTATTGTTCTTGGCACAAAGGGCACTTCCATTCTGTTGCTATTGTTATTTGAGCAGTCTGAAACAAGACATAAAGTAATACCAAGTCTATCTCTATGTTAATTCTCCCCAGCAATGCTGTTGCCATAGCAAGGTTATACATGGATTTCAATGGGCACATGCAAATTGAAATTTATCAGCTTTTAAAGTCAGTTCAGCATGTTTACAAGTCCTGTGTCTGCCTTCCGGATTCCTTGCAAACTTCAGGAATTTCACAATCTCATTTTCTGTATGTAAGAATGTTTCTCTGTTTATATAAGAAAAGAAGAGATTTATTCCCTGCTTTCTAATAGAGAAGAAAGACTGAAAATGACAATGCATAACTTTTGTCAAACGTGTAAAAAAATCCAAAACTTTATTTTTTTCTCCCCAATTGTAGTTAAAAGAGTATGTTATTTTCAGAGGGTAGATGCACTATGACTTGTAATTGAATTATATTTGTTTAAGGAGGTGCTACAGTCACCACATATAAAATCTGTCTTTATATATATATATATATAGACACACACATACATATTGATCTATCGCTATTCATCACCAGCTATTTGAATCAAAACATTTCACACATAACAAGGGTTCTACAATGTGTTTTGTTTGTGTGCTGATATGTGAAATATATACTGAAGTTTTTTAGGCTTTGAGTATATGAAAAATTGCTACCTTTTCAAACATCATTTTAAAAATTCTTAGAGTGGGCTTTGATCCAATTTTGAATGCTTTATCATTAAAATATCAGAATATCAAAATAGCAAATGGAAGAAGATACACGGTTAGATTTGAGATGATTGTATACTTACAAAATAAAATCTTGACAAGCTCCTAAAATTCTTTTAGGCAATATGGACTATTGGTGTTTCAACTATAGCAAAAGACCGTGAAAAGCTTTGTGAACAAATATTTACTGAAAGGTGTTGGGGTTTGTACTCTGCAGTTCACAAAAACAAGAAATTAATTCTTGTTCAACCTTGTGTTCAAGCCTCCCACTTCACAATGACTCATTTTTCCTGAAGTTAAGAAAACAGAAGAATTCTCCCACCAACAAAACCAAACATAAATTCTGAAGACAAATCATATTTCTCTGGAACTTCAAGCCTGCAGAGAAGGAACACTGTGGATTAAAGGTGAGTGGGAGAGCGATGACTGGCCCCTTCTTCTCCAAGATTTATGGAGGGTATAAACATGGACACATCATAAATTAAACAAGGTGAGTTTTCACTCCCAGTTTCTGCCATTTTTTTCTTTTAGATTGGAAACTCTTTCCTCATCTTGCTAAGGGATTCCCGAAACACAGATCACACAAGTGTCTGAGTGCCAAATACAATACTGTCTCATAGGATTATCATCACTGGAGCCTGCCTTTCACCACCCTGAGTGCTGGCAGATGCTGTACTGTTGTGGTTCTTGTCCTGTGGATTTTTTATTCCCTTTGTTCCAGACTATTGCATCCAAAAACATATTCTTGAAGGGCAGATTTGGTTCTGTCATATCTAGTAATGGCTTCCCAGTAAGGCATTACATAGGTGAGGGCCATCAACCAAAGACACCTTATCTCTGGTGCTGAGGAATTTGGCCTTGGACAGAGGGAGCTGATGTGCATCAGCAGGCAGTGGGGGTCAGCCCATGGGGACAGACAAAGACTGGGAATTGAGACAGAAAAGAACAATTGTGCTCTTTGATGTCACCAGCGCATAAATCCATCATGTCTCTATTTTGTTTAAACTGGCTGAGATGTGTAGTCAAGTCTTTGGGTAATAAATTATGGGAAAGCATTGCCGTAGCCATGAACCCTTCCTCTCCATCTCCTTGCTATGCCCTCAAGTCCCAGGGCTTGAGTGGTGACCACAGTGGCTTCCCCATGTTTAGCTCAGAGAGACACAATGAGCACTCAGATCAGGTAAACATCTCATGCTTCCTTCCCGAGCCAGTGCCACCCGTGGATGTAATTTCTCTGCAGACAGAAGGCAATGCATCCCACTGAGAGCCCCTAAATTCATCACAAGTGTGGAAAAGGAAAAGGCATCTAAAAAGTACAATGTAAGCATGTAGAAAGCTGGGTAACTACAGACTGACAGCTGAGGAGGATGCAAGAGCAACTCAGTGACACGTCTTTTGAAGAACAGTCTTTAGGAGTGTGGTAACACCCAGAAAACTTCCTGAACAAATACCAGTGCTGCCTTGGCTGCAAGGAGTCTGGCAGCTGAGGAACTCAAGAGACATATGCACACAAGTGCCAAACCAAGAAAGAGGACAGCCCCACAGGATACTTTTGTTTTTCTCTTTCCAAATCTATGGAGATAGGGCTCATCAAAACTACATTTGCACAGAATGAAATGGAAAAGGCCAAAATTGGCATACATTAAGAGACAGGCTTTTAGAAGAAAAAGAAGAAGATGTGGGACATGCTGGCTGTGTTGTATTCTGCACCCTGTCTACCACTGTCTGGCTGGGGGGCAGCAGGTGAGTCCCGTGACCATGTTCTGAGAGGGGCAGACAAGAAGAAAATATATATGCCAATTGCTGTTTCTAAAATCACGGATAAAACAACAGCCCAGAAAAAGTCTGTGGGATAGGAAGAAAAGCTGTTTCTCTGGGGATGCTTGGTCATCCCAGTATAAACATGTTGGGTTTGGGTAATAAGCAAGGGATCAGACCTAAGGTAAAACCAAAGGGGTCTGGAATTGGCAGTTTCAACAGAGAGAGGCTTTGGAGTCATCACCACCACAGAAGGACCTGGGGGTGACAAGGGTGCTAAGCGCCAACCCATTAATCCAACCTTAAGTGCAGTTCTGAGGGAGCTATGTGCAAGCATAGCAATGCTTGAACTGGAGCCTCCAGCTAGAACAGAAGAAAGGAACACAGGTGAGAGGTATGAAACCACTAAAAATGTCCCTGGTTGTTAAGGATATGCAGGTTAGGCACTTACAGAATCACAGAATCACAGGGGTTGGAAGGGACCTCTGGAGATCATCTAGTCCGACCCCCCTGCCAGAGCAGGGACACCTAGAGCAGGTTGCACAGGATGGCGTCCAGGCGGGTTTTGAATGTTTCCAGAGTCAGAGACTCCACCACCTCTCTGGGCAGCCTGTGCCAGTGCTCCGCCACCCTCAAAGTAAAGAAGTTCATCCTCATGTTTAGATGGAACTTCCTATGGTCAAGTTTGTGCCCATTACCTCTTGTCCTACCACTGGGCACCACTGCAAAAAGACTGGTCCCATCCTCCCGGCACCCTCCCTTTAAGTATTTGTAAGCATTGATGAGATCCCCCCTCAGCCTTCTCTTCTCCAGACTAAAAAGACCCAAGTGCCTCAGCCTTTCCTCATAAGAAAGATGTTCCAGCTCCCTAATCATCTTTGTAGCCCTCTGCTGTACCCTCTCCAGCAGTTCCCTGTCCTTCTGGGCTGCATCCAAAGAAGTGTGGCCAGCAGGTTGAGGGAGGTGATTCTGCCCTTCTACTCCCCTCTGGTGAGACCTCACCTGGAATACCGTGTCCAGCTCTAGAGTTCCCAACATAAGGAGGACATGGACCTGTTGGAGCGGGTCCAGAGGAGGACCACAAAGATGATCAGAGGGCTGGAGCACCTCTGCTATGAGGACAGGCTGGGAGAGTTGGGGTTGTTCAGCCTGGAGAAGAGAAGGCTCTGGGGAGACCTTATAGCAGCCTCCCAGTATCTGAAAGGGGCCTACAAGAAACCGGGAGAGGGACTTTGCACAAGAGTATGTAGTGATAGGATGAGGGGTGATGGTTTCAAGCCGGAAAAGGGTAGATTTAGAATAGATATTTGGAAGAAATTTTTCACTCTGAGGGTGGTGAGGCACTGGAACAGGTTGCCCAGGGAAGTCGTGGACGCTCCATCCCTGGAGGTGTTCAAGGCCATGTTGGATGAGGCTTTGAGCAACCAGGTCTAGTGGGAAGTGTCCTTGCCCATGGCAGGGGGTTTGGAACTAGATGATCTTTAAGGTCCCTTCCAACCCAAACCATTTTATGATTCTATGATTCTATGAATTTGCAGAGACCAAAATGTTCACATATGAGTGTAAAAGTTTGACAACTAAACTTCGCGTATCTATAGTGCCCAGTAATGTTGAGCTTATGCTCAAGCTTTAAAATGTTGATCTGTCAGTGTGTCTCAGTTTTCATACTTGGTTTTAATACGTATCAACCTGAAATTCGAGTTATGTCACTTCAATGTTTTAAGTCCTGCTTTTGTTATAAGGCTCTCCAGCAGTGCTCAGAAACCCAATGTATTCCAACAGCTATCTTTAAATCCTTGGAATTAATAGAAACTATGCCTAAGCAACAGGACTCTGGTTTTCTTGTAGAAGCAGACTACGGAACGCAAGAACTAAAAAATCCCTGGGAAGCCACACATGAGTAATATAATCTCCTCATAACGCAGCCTCCCAGCAGCTTTCCCAGCACATTAGATGGTGGGTTTTGGTCTTTTTGGTCTGTGACCTATAAACTGGCCAAAACTTTCTCACAAGATGCAGTACACCCAGTGCTTTATGGATGCAAGCCTTGTGGGATGAGTCCTAGGGCAACGTTTGCCTATTCTGCAAGAGTTGGAACAACAACCCAAAAAAAAGGAAAACCAAAAATTTTTGCTCTCTATTTCTGGTAATTTTATTCTCAGACCATAGAGGTGCATTCAAAGATAATCAGTTTATCACAGAATTGTACTCTTTTGGTTTATTTGTTCTGCTGCTCAGTGCTTTTCTCTTGAGAACATCTCTCTAGGATCTGTCCCTAGAAAATAGTGAGTTATTTTTATCTCTGAGCTAGACAAAATAATTCTGCTGAGGGAAAATGAGGATGGCTGAGCAGCTGGTTAACAGAAGGCAGGAGAGATGGGGCTCGCACCGCACACTGGGACAGGTTGTGAGTTCTGCTGTGCTCGCAGGTACCAGCCTGGCAAAAGACTGAGTTATGGCAGGTATCTGGAAAACCCTCTGCACGAGGAGCAGCCGAGCTGATAAATCACTGGCCACAACTGTGGTCTGCAAAAGCAGCAGAGGGTAGACTGACTTGTGCGGGAACGTAAAGGACACTGCAGCTTCCTAAGCAAGCAAGAAATGCTACTTTATCCTCTCCTGCTCTTTGAAGGGACAAAAATTAGACTAGCAGAAAATGGTTGCCACTAGTAACAATGTGGTTTACCATGCTGGTAGTTTCAATAGCAGAGAGAGCTGGTGAGCACAGTTTTAGGGGGATGTATATTCTGCCTGGGACGCAGCCACAGCCCTGGTATCAGTTCTGCGGGATTTGGAAAGGCAAAGGGAAAGCTCCTGCTTTCAGCCACTTTGTAGAGACAGTTTGCATTTATCTCCTCCTCGCCCATTTTGGTCTCCACCTCACCAGAAAGGGGAAGTGTGAAGGAGGGCAGAGGAGCCTGAAATAGCGAGGGGTGGACAGGTGAACGAATGGCACTGTGGTCTCTCAGGCAAAGCCAAAAGGGCAAGGACTGGAAAACTCAGGAACGTCCATGCCGGCTGTATGAAAGGTGTAAGCCTACCTTTTGCTGGAAGGAGCAGCCAAGTGTCCCTCCACTTCTCTAGCCTGGGGACAAGCCCGTGAGCTGGTTCCTGCCCATTCCCTGCCTTACGGCTGCCCTGGGTGCCTGGGCCAGGCCCTCCCTCACCCCATCCCTCAAACCCATTTTCAAACAGCTCTTCCCAGGCATCTGTGCCGCAAAGCAGCCATGCCCTCAGGAAATACTTCAGTCCTTATAAACAAGGCAAGCCAGAGGGTATGGCCAGGTTTCTTGCCTTTACCCCTGTCTCTCAGTAGCTTCCGCCGAACTGTTTTGTCTTGCTTCTGCACAGTTCTGTGGTCTGCTGGGCCCCATAGCTATGCAGGGTCTGTTAATACACCCTTGTACAATTCGAGATTCCTGTCAGTTGAAGCTGTGGCATTTACTTTGCCTGATCTAAACTTGTATTGAGATCCTGGCATGTTCACACATCCAGAAGATGAGCTCTGACACACAGACCTGGAGGAAACAGTTATTTCATAAGTGATGGGCTCACCCTGCAGAAATTGGGAATTCCAGGGGCTACACACAGACGTACAGCACTGGAGCTGGTCACCCAGCATATGCCTGATGCTGTTCCCCTGATTCCAGCCAGGGTGGGGAGAGGACCAAAGACACGTCCCTTGATGTGTCCTTGCGTGGCTCTTTGGTGGAGTCCAGGGACCCCAAAGCAGTGCCAGAAGAAGCATGCCCCTCCAAACTCTTCTCCTGGTGCTGAGCAGGCTGGGTGGTCTCCTCCCACCCAAAGACTGGTTTGAGCTCTCTGCATTGGAGATGCGTCGGCCATGCCAACCCCAGGTGTTTGTCTGGATCATCAAGAGCAAGGCCATCATCTTCCCAATTCTATAAAGTACTACTCAGCAGCCTCCTGGCACTGCCACTGGGTTATGTTGCTGCTGGATACAATTGCAGCCCTCGCAAAGTTAATGGGTAACATCAGTTTCTCAGGGCCTCCAGTTACACACCCACTGCATTTCTGGGATGCTGATGGCATGGATGTTACCATTGCAGAAGACAACAGCAGGAAAGGGAAAATAATAGAGAAGAACAGCAAAGGCAGGGGAAGGCAACAGAAGTCAGGGTAAAGAAGGTCAAGGTTTCCAAGAAAGATGACTGAGAAGGAACAAAAGAGTCATAAAGAGCTGAGGGTTGGCAGTTGCAAGGAAATCTGAAAATGCAGCAGGTCCTTTGCACAGCAGGAGACACATTCAGGATGTTGCAGAGGCATTTAGTGGTTTTGGGAGATTTCTCATATCTTGTGCATGCCCAGTACACACTGGAGGACTTTGCGGCTGTGCAGCTTGCTCATTGGTTCAGATCCTAGTATCTTCATCAGGGGTTGGAGCATATTTGGTGTTGCAGTTGGGGTTGAGCTTCTGATTAAGTCTCCTCTTAAAGGAAGTTAGTTCACAGACACCAAAATTGTTTTGCATACCAAATCAACACACAGTAAGTGGGGTTAATCAGGGAGTTCACTTCAAAACAGTACGATAGCTTTGAACCAAACATTTATGCAGACACAGCCTTAGGCATGTAATTCATGACTCAATATTTGTGAACATCTGAAAGCAAATGCCCGTGTTCTCTGCAAAGTTAGGGAAGGGAGACTGATGCTTTTCAAAACTTACTGTAGGAGATGCTATCCATTTACATATCTGTGCCTGAGTTGGATGGTGTGGATCCTTCTGACAGGTACCGGGGAAGATAGTAAAAATGATTAAGTGGCTGGTTAGAACGTAGGCAGATCACCAGATGGGTGGAGGAATAGCAGCTCTTCACTCACAGTACTCACACTCAGCTATGGTATTAGTAACCACACTCACATGCTGCTTTCCACCTAAGTAGGTCACTACTTGAGCAGCAGTCATTGCCTTTGGGCCCGACTCTGCAGTTTCCTCCGGGACATACAGCAGGCACCAGTGAGTAACAGGGTGCAGCATACTGTCAAACCTGTCGCAGCCTCAGATACTGTTCTGATCTCCGTGATCAGCCAGCCCCTTTCCCTGGCTATGCCTATGCTGTTCATCAGTCCTGGGTCTGAGTTTGTGCTCAAGCCCAGCACCATCTACCACTCACGCTGGTTTTGTGAATGCTGAACTCCAGGCCTACCTGGACTGGTGAAAGCTTAGATACTTGCAATACACTACCGCATGAATCCAAGCCTCCCTTCATCTAGTCTAGATAGACTGACATCAGCTGGAATAAATTAAAGTGGTCCACCAGAAGACGTCCTGAAACTTGGGTGTTCCTAAGCACAGCCCAGATGATTTACATCTAAACTGCAGCTACCAAGATAAAAAGAAAGCGGACAGATAATATGGTTGAACCTCTTTAACATGTCCTCAAATCCATGTTCCAGCTAGCCCGAAAATTATGGGTAGTGTGCTTGATAGGACTTCTGTGCACAAGAAGCCTAGAGCCAGGAATGGGATGTGCTCCAGGCTTTGCAAACATACAGGCTTTACAATGAACTTCCATAAGCATTCCCAACTTTTATGGGAATAGTAGAAGACTGCTTTGCTATCAAAGGTCACCTGCACCTCCTCACAGGTCCTAAAACCCAGGGAATTGTGGTCTGACCTCATTGCAATTGTTCAAAACTGTGCCTAGAGATATGCAACTTGTGGCTTGCTACATTGGTACCTGTGCCCTCTTCCTTTCCTACAGCCTTGCTCTCCATCAGTTTTAAAAAAAAAAACCAAACCAACCAACCAACCACCCATTCTCAAACCCCATAACCATGCCAACAGCATCTCTAATGTACATGCTTTTATACATGCAGCAAGCCCTTGCTGCTCATGTAACTCCATTCTGGGAAGCTGTCTGACTTTCATCTTCATGGGCAGGGTTTGCCAGCCGTAGCTCTAACAGGAAACCCCTTTAAGTGGAAACAAGCTCTGATGTTATGGCTCCCATAGCAGCAAAAAGCTGCTTCCCTGCACGACTCTCTCATCTCCTGGGGTGCCTGCTGCCCAGACAGATTCCAGACAGCTGTCTCCAGCCTGCTGCTCCTGTTCACAGGCAGGCTCTGGCTCCCTCCCAAGCCTTGTCTTCTCTGACCCACGACTGCCAACTCTTTGGATTTTTATTGCCAGGATCATGGTATTTGATGTTTTTCTTACTGTCCCCATTCCTAGACTGAGAAAACTTATTTATTGCTCAAAATTAAAATGAGATTCTGTTCTTCTTGGAGGCAAAGAAAATCTTGAAAAGCACGAAATTTAGTGACTCACAAAAGTTGCAGGCATATATATATCAATTTAAAATCTTTTGATATTTTTTGAAGCCAATCTTGTGATGGGAAAAAGTAAGCAAAATGATTTACACCTTAATTAGCAACACTGCTGAAATGAAATACTATTTCCTTGTCTAGCGCTCCTGATATTATGCAGCATTCCAGCAAGGCAAGACGGAGAACCACAGTTCTGAAAGGGTGGTATTTTACACTCTGTGCCCAAGAGAAAATCCTATACAGTGTGCAACGTAGGAGGGGAACAGCCTCTCAGACCCGGGCTTCAGACTGCCTGCCTTCAGGGAGGAGCGCCTTGAGAGAGGGGGGATGCTAAGCATCAGCAGGGAGGACACGGTGATCCTAATATCCTACCATGCGTGCGAGAGTTGTGCCTAGCACATCCTCTTACCCGGCCAGTGCCCGACTGACCAACTCATCTGTTTAATGAATCCTTTAGGTAGGCACCCAGAAAACCCTGGACTAGGCACTACTGTCAAGAAAGCCATGGTGGAAAAATCACTGAAAATAAATGAGTTCCCACTGCTCACTGGTACACTGTTCTGCATTTATAAACATTGAAATTACCAGAATAATGAAAAAAAAAAAAAAAAAGGCTAAGCGGCTTCCACCTCCATTATCTTTTCTAGTTTTGCCAAAACTTGGACTTTCCAAACGTTTAGTTTAATGAAAGACTTTTTGCAAAAATAAAAGATGTTTTGATAAAAATGTCAACAAAATAAAACATGCAAAAACAACTGGCTGCTTTGTGCCTTCCTCTTCTTTTAAATAGGACATTTTTCACAAAGTCAAACTTTTATTTTTCAAGATCATTTCAGGCAGCCCTCCAAAATCCTTGAGGTTTTGTTTCATTCAAATTGTTCCAAGTAGGATGTGATCACTGCGATTATGACTTTTTTTAACAGGATGGGGATTCTTGCATACTTTGGAAATATGGAAGAGGAAGCTGGACGTGAGGAAACAGACAATGACAAAAATGTTAAGCCAATTCAGAAGAATACAAACATCAGAAGATTATTAAAGATACCTGTCTGGTGAAAAGATGGATGAAACAGCTTCCATTAGATACTGGATGATAAGATGAAATTTATGTGCAGATAGAAGTAATTTAAGCAGTTGTTACACAAAGGATCATTATTTATTGCTAATAAATGAGGCCATTTGATGGATCTAATCAGTATTCAAATACTTAATGTGTTTTAAGAGCAGCTAGGGTATATTCTCTGTAGCACAACTCCTTGCACTTGGGAATTTTATCAAATTACATGGAGCTGCAGTGGAAGACTGGAACGTGAAACAAGGGCAGTGAAGTAGATGGAACGATTTCAAAAAATAAAAATTGACAAAAATTTCCTCCACTTTCTCCTCTACCTCTTCCTGTATGTCCAGAAATAAGTATTGGGATGTTTCTGTTTGGCAGCATTAATTTAACCAACCAAGATGAGAGGATAAAAAGCTCCAAATGACACTATAGTCGCAATGTACAGATTTAACAATATCAAAGATTGGCACCTTAATTTTTCATTGTGGATTTCAATCCAGGCTATTTTCCTCCCATTCTTGTTTCCGATTAATTCTCTATTTCTTCTCTGTCTTTTTAAGAAGAGTACTTAGGATGTCTTTAAAGGACCACTTTTTAAGACATCTTTCATCTGCGCTTGCCTGTGGAGGATGCTGTTGATCAGGTTAACCTCTGTAAGTCCCTTCCAACCTGAATTATTCTATGTTCCACATGCACAACTTCCTGAGCAATGGATGCATCTTTGGGAAGAAAAAGTGTGGGCAGCACTCAAAAGATTTAAAAATTGAGTACCTTAAAAGGACTAGGGATGAAAAGAAAAGCTGTCTATTCTTCAGTGTAAGCTAAGGTACAAAGTACTGAGAATTTATATGAAAAAGAATCACACCTGACATTTACAGCCACATCAAAGCCCACTCGGAATCGGCACAGCACTATTCCTGTGCCTTCAGAGAAAGAGGTGCTCTGTGCTTCTTCCTGGAAAAGTACTTAAGTGGAAGGCATTTTGTGCCTGCGCTGTTTGACCCTTCCTGCTGAAGGCCACTCAACAGCAGCAGGAGCGGCACTTCAGTCTTCCAGCTAAGACAAAAGATAGGTTTTAAGATTCTCTGTCTCTGGTTGCTTCCTTTATCAAACTGTCACTGGAAGAGTGAAAGAAAAATTAGATACGAATTCTTCTGGAGGAGCTAAATTCCCCTCGCAGCCTCTCAAGACTGCAGGTGCTAAGTGGAGATTATACCACAACTTTTTATATTAGTGGATTCAACATAAGGCAGAAGTCCACAGAAATCTTGCTGGAAGTGGTTTCTGGATGGGATAACCATTAGGAAGTATGCGAGGTAGATTCCAGGACAGATCCTTGTGGCCTTGGGACAGTGTCATTGATCCTGTATAGCATGAAAGTGTGGGGTATTTTTGAATATACGTTGGATGCAATGGCACTGGACAAATGAAAACTAGAACAAAAGTCTCTTTAAGAGAACTGCTTTGGGGTGTGAGTGCATATGCATATATATACGTACACAAATACTAATCAAAAGCTTTCATAAATTATTATATATACCATCTATAAAATTTAGTCTTGCTATACATAATCATGATTACACTTTGTATGATTAGGCAATGACTGATATTTGGAACCTTTACATTGGAGCTTGGGTAGAGCGACGGACAAGAGCAGCTCAGCCCATGCCCTAACCCACTCTTTCTCCTCTGTTACAAGAAAAGTTGCCCAACCTGTGTCACTAACTCCCAGTAGTTGGACAGACATGTACCCTTAGAGGAGGTGAAATGTGTTGTTTCGGCTTCCTACACAACCTGACACTGCACAGTTAATTCAGAAATACATGCTCAGTATTCACCAGTTATCTTACAGAGCCATGGGACAAGTTCAGTTATGATTTTAACAATCCCAGGATGTACAAATGGGGTGGTTGTTATTGCAACTGCTCAACTGGAAAACAAAAAGCCTACAGTAACATACTAACTTCATTTTAGAATGTAAGTGTACGGATTCACGGGGAGATGGAAAGAAACTTTCCTTCCATTTCAAAAAGTCTTTGAAAAGGCATCTTCGATCACGCAGACTCAATCACAAGGAATCATCACACCTGGTTCTTTCCATTTGGTTTCTTACCTCTCATCCAGGAAATACCACCCATTTGGAAACAGCATCTGGTATTTTGAGTAAGGTCCACTGCTGCCCAAATGTGAGGTTGGGATAACACTTATGACAAGTACGTGTACTCGTGAACATGTCCTCTCTTATCTTCACAGATCATCTCATAGCAAGTTGATTTGGCATGGGCAACAGAAGCTGATAAAGAGGCTGCTCAGTTGCACAAAGTAACAGGCAATTAGAGACGGCTGAAGGCAGAGTAAAGACAGAGTGAAGCCCCTCTGAGGAGGTGGAAAGAAGCAGCCAGCTACACACAAGCCACGCAAGAAAACGAAATGCTGTCTTTCAGAGGAAGTATTTCACCTCCCATCTGTCTAGACCGTTCACTCTGTCTCTCTCCTCAAAACCAGCCTAGGAAAAGAGGGCAGGTACAGGTTGTCTGCTTTCCTGAAGCAGCAATGGGGGGAAAAAACCCAGAATGATCAGAGCAGCTCAAGGGATGGGGCTTTCCTGTTGGCAGTGTTTTAACTTTGACACTATCAAGTCTCATCTTCTATAATCTCAAATAAGGAGGTTGAAAAAGAACTGGAATGGAACCTTCCTAAAGGCCAGTGGAGAGTACAGGAAACCACATGCTTTTGTGTTTGGCTGGGTATCTTGCACACCTCTTCAAGTAAAAATGAACTGCATGCATGAAGGCTCACTTCTTCCATCTCCTATAACGTCAAGCCAAGCCCTACTTAGCAGTTTCCTGAGGCGTTTCACAGTAAATAAATGGATAAACGAGCCTCTTTATTCTTGATATCAACCCTGGAAAATATTTTTTGGTCTTTTTACATAAGAAAATAGCAGCAACAACAGAACTAACAATTTTTTGGTAATTCTATAAAGATATTTAGGCATTAATGTTGAGGAAATATGCTTTATTTTTACAGTATGGAAGAACAGCTTTGCCTTGATTAGGGATAAGAAGTGTTCCAAAATTCTCCTACATAGTCCTACTACCATATATATTGGATGCCTCATGATAGTTTGGGAATAAACCATCACAAGCAGCACACATTTGGAGTCACTGCCTGAGCAGATCCCCTACCACAGAATGCTCTGGAATGGGTCTACCTCAGTCTTTTCTCGGTTAAGGCAATTATGGTCACCTAAAATAAATACCAGATGAAAAACCAAGGTGCTCCCTAAAAACCCCGATACCCAGGAATTTTCTCTTAGTGAATATTTACTACAGAGGGTGAAATGGTTCAAGCTGTTACAACCTAGTCCTCAGGACACAGAACTGCCAAGTTCTTCCTTTAAGTCAGACAGAGGGGTCACTGGAATTTGGGTCTCTAGAAGTCCAGGATTTCTGACCTACTGTCTTCCTTGATATGAATTGCCTCACTTCTGTGAGGCAATTTACTCTTGTGAATCTAGTCCTTTGCTTCCATATTTCCTGTATTTGTAGACACAAGCAAAACCAGAGCATTTCAAATAAAACAAAACATTCTGTTCAACCCAAAAATCAGTGTTTGCAACTCATACATACAAATCAGAAAACTTTTGGTCAGTGAGCCAAAAAGAAAGAGAAATGCTTTCAGTATTATTGGTTTCATGTGTGTGCAAACCTTGGACTCAAACCACACCATTGATCCATCAAAAATTAGCATAAGTCAACCATTTTAGATCGCATGAAGAGCCCAGGACTCTGCCTTGACGAAGAAGCAGTAAGTGAAAAATTATTTGGGATCAAAGTTGCAATCTACAAACCGGATTCACTCTGCCCTTTGCTTCTGATAGGCAAGGAAATACAGATACACACAACATCCCCTACCCATTCAGACAAAAATCCAAGTACCACAAGCCTTGCCTTCAGCAAATATAAACAATGATGCTCTGTATGAGGTTCGGGCATATACAGAGTTTGTTTTTTACAGGCTAGCAACGGATGGTTTCAAGGACCAGTTGTACACTTTGATCCTTTTGATGTGAAAACTTCTATGCAACATGAGAGTACAGGAAAATGCTTGCAAGGCACTGCTTTCTCCTTTTATGATCTTCAGTCCTGAACAATGTATTTGTACACTGACTCAGAGGAAGGCACTGCCTCTTGAATGTAAACCCTACACTAGGCAAAATGTCAGACACAATGGTCATCCCAAGTCTCTCTTTGACCATCACACAACACTTTTTGGGGCCACCACGCAACTCTGTTTGGCATTGTGGCATTCTGAAGTTCAACAACCTTTGAGTGACTGGACGAAAATTCAGATTTGGTAAAGGAATAGCACAGTGTCTAGTACACAAAGTCATTGTATGAAGGGAGCTCATATGGGAGGGAACCAGCTACTGCGAGAGAAGTCTGGCAACAGAGGCTACCACAAGGTTCCTGTTTAGTATGAAGCCATCCGTGCTGACTGAACTAGACTGGGCATTGTACACTGGATTTATTCTGGGTCTGCATTTTGTCAGTATCAGAAGCAGATGCTGAAACCACTGAGTTAAATCAGAAAAAAATCACACCTCTCACACCACTCAGTGTGCGGCTAGGAACAGCCACAGGGAGTCAGACCAGAAGTCCATCTAATCCATTACATTTTCTCCAACAGCACATGTATAAGCAGAGTACAATAACATTAGCCTTCTACGTAAAATAAAACTTAAGGCTTCCATGCTTAAAATTACCTAACTCAATATTGCAGCAGTTTTGCACACCCCTTTCCAAACTTCCTCAGCTCTGGTCTACAGCTAGAAGGTCGAACAAAAGCCAACAGTATCAACTTGCCCAAACCTAAAATTGCATAGTTTTCTGATTGTTTAGCTTCCTCAGATGAACACAAAGACAGAGAGGGAGGTAGGCAGGAGTTGCAGCTTTGAGAGGGAAAAGGGAGGGGAAACCTGGACCACAGATACTCCTGTCCTGGATTGCCACAAACTGCCATGAACACAATCATGAAATTAGCTGTCTTAGCTTCCCTGTAAGCTGTTAGCTTTCACACCCCATCCTGTACTCAGCTCCTTTGCTGAGCTACTTCAGCACATTAATTTGCCAGAAAACTTGACTAAAGATTTCCCCCCTCCCTTAACTGACTTCACAGACTGAAATAGCTCAGTTAAGAATCTGTAAATGCAGCTGCCAGAGTTTAGACTACAGAGAAACTTCAATCCAACTTGCTAACAGGGTATCAGCAAAGCATACTATGCCCCCAATAAAGCTGCCACTTCAAATCCAGTAAGTCAAAGCCCAACCAAGAGAAAAATAATCAAGCCTTACGCATACAGCCCACACAACAGGAGTCACTCAACAGAGTTAAAGTTACTTCACTATATTTTGTACCCACACAGAACATTTCAGGATAAGCCTCCAAACAAGGCAGCACAAATTTAATACAGTGTCTCCCATATCATACCTCTGGCAGCCTTAACTCTGCCCTTGAAATTTGATCTAGCCTGTCCTACACCTGTTTACAAGTTAAATGAAGAATCTGCTCAAGACAACTGCTTACATTTTATCATCTTTCTAGATAGATCCTTCAAAAGAATACTAAAAAAATAACCAAACAGGAGGCACACTGGAGTCAACCAGACACTTCAAGAACTAGTAACAATACTCTTAAGTCATGTTTCTAAAGTCGAATGCCAAAACTGAAATACCTGAAGCCTCCGCATTTGGTCACACTGCAGTTTGTCTTACTGTATTTTAAATCAACACAATTTTGCCTTTGCATTTAAGCAGGTATTATAGCCAGAGAAACAGCATAACGATATGCACCCTTGAACTTTCATTTCCTAATTCACTTCTGAAATGTGACGTGGCACTACTGCAGCGATCAGCAAGCAGTCTAACGTTATGTAAACAATTTCAAAAGCCTGATGGATATTGAACAGATTGAGTGTTAGTTCAGAAGAATAAGAACTCTGCAGCTTCACAAGGAACTACAAAATATAAACAGGTTTTAAAGAAACTGGCTGCTTTAAGTCAGCACTATCAAGTTTTTACAAGGAGCCTCTACGCATCAAACCATCTTATTGCCTCTGTCGACAGCAGGCAACAAGGAGTCGACAGCCATCAGAAAAGCAATTTTGAGAGTCACCACACCATTCTATAATGAAGTTGTGAAATTATTCATTCCATCATGGAAATTGGTAAGCTAGTCTCATTTGCTGAGATACTAGGGACATAAACTATTACCAAGCGTTTCTTACTCCTCTCCCAAGCATAAAAGAAAACTATCACATTCTTCCGCACACACTCTTTTGCTCCTCATGCACCAACTGCAAAGCATAAGACCTAAAGAAAGCCCTTAATAAATCAGTTTAAAGAAAGACTGCCTATTGCATAGAATGACATGGTATTTTTCAGTCAAAATAATCAAGCTACATCATTAATTTTGCATCAGAGTCGACTGTGAAACCCAGGAGAAGTTTATAAAAATAATTACGTGCAAGTAATTATGTTAAGTATGATGATCCATCATTAATCATCTCACAACCCCAGGATAACAACCAGCGCTATTTTGTTATGAAGTGATCAGGTATCAAGTCTTGCTCTTTTTGCAGAGAGGCACTTCAGTGGGTCACGAGCTATTGACTTTTGGCTGTCAGCACCAACACTGTATCATAGTTCACCTTCAGACACCTATATATTGCTTTGATAAGCAGTTAGATTCTTCACAAACTCCAAGCTTATTGACACTAAGCGCCTAGATGGTGTATTTCACCAAGGAACCCATCCCTGTGCAGTTTCATTGAACTGAAACGTCGCTTGTTCTTTGACTTTTATTAAGTTCACTTCGGTTGACCAAATGAGCTTCCCTAAAGTAAACAACGTTAAAAAATATCAGGATGATTCTATCTTTAGGTGCTCAATAGAAACAAATACTTAGTTCAACTAGAAAACTTTAA
Organism: Burhinus oedicnemus; assembly: GCA_008921705.1. NCBI lineage: Eukaryota > Metazoa > Chordata > Aves > Charadriiformes > Burhinidae > Burhinus > Burhinus oedicnemus. The sequence goes on along the minus strand of VFFE01007054.1, from coordinate 1,778,354 downwards.
AAATGACTTTAGATACAAAAGTGTAACAATTATACTGCGCGATACATCTTTATATATCACTAAGCCCATGAAATTTAAAAAAAAAAAGTTTTTGCACCATCAAGAATAGCCACAAGTCCTGAACCTCCATTCTTTATGCATCCTTGATCAGAGTAAACTGAAACTCGGGAATGCTTGGGATTCAAAATACCCTGAGCACATACTAGTGCAACACCACAAAGCATACATAATCCACTGGAAAAGGGGAGAAGAAAAAAAAAAAAAATAATAGCAAGAATCAGATGGTGCTTTATTATACAAGCATGAAAGTAAGTTCCTTTGGAAAATAACTTCTTGGGTGGACTGCTGGACCAGTGAGGTAGCCCAATGGGAGAGAAAAAGAGTGGAAGTGGAACTTGGTCCCCACGCGTGATACCTGCCAGGCGGTCCCTGGCGCCTCCCCGCGCCCCGGCGCGGACGGGACAGGAGACGCCGCGGCCCAGCCGGGGGCGAGGCCGGGGCCCCGGCAGGCCGCCCCCCGTGCGGCTGGGGGTCCCGGCCCCCGCCCGAGCGAGCCATAAAGTGCAGCAGCGGAACACGATCCAGACAAAAGCAATGTAAACAGGTGACTGATATCGGTCTCTTTGTCCGCACCGCGGCGAAGGTGAAGCGCTGGCCTTGCCCCCTCCCGCCGCGGGGAGAGGGGCCCCCCGCGGCCTCAGGACGGCGCCACGGGGAAGCGGCGCACCCGCACCACGGGAGACAGGTCCACGCCGAGGATCCGCTGTGCCCGGCGCCGCGCCGCCTCCAGGCTCCGCCGGCTCCAGACACTGCCCCGCACCCGGATGGTGGGGAAGGTGGTGAGGCGGGGGGTGGCCGCCTTCCAGATCTCCTCCAGCGACTTGCCGCCGAAGGGCTCCCAGGCGGCTCCCTCCGCCGGGCTGCCCCGCTCGCTGTCCGCCTCCTCGCCCGGCGGCCCCAGCGGCCCGAACGCCGCCGCCGCCTCAGCCTCCCCCCCGTCCCGGGGGCCGGCGGCCGCCGGTGTCGCGGCCGCTGGCCGCTGCCTCGCCCGTCCCCTCCTGCGGCGCCGCCGCCGCCTCCGCCGCTTGGCGCTGCCACCCGCCGCCGCGGCCCGGCGCTTGGCGTCGGCGGCCGGCAGGCGCCGCTTGCCGGCGCGGCGGCGGGGCCGCTCCGCCGAGGGGGACGGCGGGTCGGGGACGACGGCGCGGCAGGAGGAGTATCCGTAGACGTCTTTGCTGCGGAGGATGACCGGGGAGAACTCGTGCTTGAGGCTGCAGAGGAAGTTCCACAGCTCCGAGTCGGAGCTCATGAACTCCGTGGACTTGGGCATGAAGAGCTTGAGGGCGTCGCCCAGCGCCTTGGTGCCGGCGAAGGAGACCTGCGAGCGCGAGTACACAACTTTCTCCGCCTCCCCTTCCAGCCCCCAGGCGGCGGGCGCCGCTCCGTCGCCGGCTGCCCCCGCCGCCGCCTGGGCTCCCGCCGCCGCTGCGCTCCCCGCCTCTTGGTTCATCTTCCCGGCTCCTCTCTCCAGCGCCGCCTGCTTCCTACTGCGGGTCATGGAGGCAGAGGGACGGAGAGACGCCGAGAAGGGACCGCCGCCGGCCACAGCTCGGCCGCCGCCGGGCGCCCGCCGCTTCACCGCGCCCCGCCGCTTGCGCGCCGGGTGTGGAGCGACGATCGATATCCTGCCGCCCGGCACAAAATGGCGCTTTAAAATCCCAGGCGGGGACTGCGCGCCGGCCCTCCCTCCCTCCGCGCCTGGCGGTTGGCCCGTTTGAAACACGTCGGGCAGGCCAAGCCCCGCCCGCCGGGCGGTGGAGGCGGCCATGGGGAGGGCGGCCAGCGCCCCGCGGGAGGCCGAGGTGGGGGGCAGCGAGGGGGCTGCCGGGATCTTCCTGCCCTGGGGCGGCAGGGACGGGACGGGCCCAGCCGGGGTGACCTGCACGACCAAGAGATGCCAATGGGGAACCCTAGAATGGCACTGAGCCCCGTTTTCCCCCACCTCCAGTAGGGCGTCCCAATTGGTGGCCCCTTCCCTCAGGGAATGGCAGGAGGCTCCCCCATGGTGGGGTGCCAGCGGGCCTGGTGTGACAGCTGTGGCATGTGCCGGCATTGCTCTTCGCTGCAAGGATGAGGTTCTTCACAGGGCGGCGGGCAAAGATGGTTTCTTCTGTGAAATATGTTGGCGTAAGGATTTGGTTGGATGCTCTGATGGGCAAACTCTCCCAGAGGAAGAGCAAAGGTTGAGTGAAACGACAAAAATGGGTGAACAGACATCATACGGTGATGTCCACCATACAGTATTAAATACATCCATCCTGTTGGCAGAGGGTTTTTTTAACATGAACCTGTAGGCCAGTCATTCGAGAACATTGTAAGTCACAAAATCACTGAGACACTGACCTCTGGAGGTCACCTCGTCCAACCTCCCTGCTCAAGCAGAGCCACCTAGAGCAGGCTGCCCAGGACTGTGTCTGGATGGCTTTTGAGTATCTCCAAGGATGGAGACTCCTCTCCCTGGTGACCAGTGATAGGACATGAGAAAATGGTATGAAGCTGCATCAGAGGAAGTTCAGGTTGGACATTAGGAAAAAGTTCTTCACCAAGAGGGCAGTCAGTCACTGGAACAGGCTCCCCAGGGAAGTGGTCACTGCACCAAGCCTGTCAGAGTTCAAGGAGCATCCCAATGATGCTCTTCGTCACATGGTTTAGTTTTGGGTAGTCCTGCGAGAAGCAGGGAGTTGGACTTGATGATCCTTATGGGTCCCTTTCAACTTGAGATATTCTATGATTCCATGATTCCACAACCTGCCTGGGCAACCTGTGCTAGTGCTCAGTCACCCTCACAGTGAAAAAGTGTTTCCTGATGTTCGGAGGGAACCTCTTGTGTCTCAGTTTGTGCCCATTGCCTCTGGTCCTGTCACTGGGCACCACTGAGAAGAGCCTCTTCGCACCCTCCCTTCAGGTGTTTGTTTACACTGATAAGAGCCCCCTCAGTCTTCTCCAGCCTGAACAGTCCCAGTTCTCTCAGCCTTTCCTCATAGCTCCCTTCATCACCTTTGTGGCCCTTTGCGGCCCTTTGCTGGACTCTCTCCAGTATGTCCATGTCTTTCTTGTACCGGGGAGCCCAGAACTAGACGTAGCACTCCAGCTGTGTCTCACCAGCAGTGAATAGAGGGAAGGATCACCTCCCTCAAGCTGCTGGCAGTACTTTGCCTAATGCAGCCCAGGATGCTATTCATCATCTTTGCAGCCAGGGCACATTGCTGGCTGGTGCAACCTGGTGTCCACCAAGACCCCCCAGGTCCTTTTCTGCCAAGCTGCTTTCCATCTGGGTGGCCCCCAGCATATATCAGTGCATGGGGTTGCTCCTCCCAAGCTGCAGGACTTGGCACTTCTTGTTGAACTTCATGAGGTTCCTGTCAGCCCATTTCTCCAGCCTGTCGACACTGAAATATTCACAGCATCGTTGGGATTGGCTTCATGTCCCAACAAAGCATATCCCAAACAAAGTCCAAAAAACTCAGTCTTTGCATCGGTTGAGCCCTTTTGTGAGGGTCGCCAGCTTGCTGAGTCCACTGCGCCGTTTCTTCCTGTGTGGCGCTGCTACGCTTGCAGCTCTATAGCACAATTTTGTCAGCTGTTGTGAAATCCCATGTGCCTCCAGACCACACTCTGTGATACTTCAGAGATTGCCGACACCGGGAGCGTGTCTTGTCAGGTTCCTGCACGGTGTCAGTTAAACCAGGGTTCTTTCCAGCACCCAGAACAGCAAGGTGTCAGCAAGGGCAGACGTGGTTTCACCTTCCCTACAAACACTACTTGGGGTTTGATTAGACTTTAAACTAATTACTTTCTCTCAGCATTGGTAAAGGGCGAAGAATAACGTTTTTCTTCATAGACAGTCTTTGTTCTGTAATTAATCTTTCCGTTTGGAATAGGGAAATCTTTTATTCTCAACTCATCAAGAGCCTAAATTAGAATGTCTAGAAAGCCAGTCAAATAAGAGGCAGAAATTATGCGTAAGAAATAATTCCTTACTGCCAGTGGAAATAAATGATTTTTCTTCACAGTATAATGCGGCTTGTGTTCAAGGGAAACTCAAGAATATTAATCCAAATAACCATTTAAAGTGGTTATCAACAAAACTATTTTAAATCTTCGTGAGGACAGTCTCGAGGTGCAGCCGTATTCCAAACCAGCTTTATTAATGACCCATTTTTCAAAAAAAACCCTTTCCCAAAATGATGGTGTTAGTGCCGTTTTTAATCGGATTCACTTCCCAGCATACTTCAGAGCACAGTCGTGCAGGCAGACTGATTTAAGCAAGGGAAGTGTCCTATAAGGCAGAAGATAAGAGCCCGGAGCTGGAATCGTTAGGGCCAGGCATCTCTTGATCCAGCCGTGCTGCAGTTAGTCACGCTCGGGCGCGGGAGTGCCCGGTCACAGCCACGGGGTGACGACAGCTTAGCAAGAGGCTCATCACCCGCTGGACCACGGGAGCTGGCTGGAGCTCCCACTATCAGATCCAGCAGCTCAGCTGGCAGGTGAGCCCCCAGTAAACTGCAGAAACCCACTTGCTTATAATCACTGGCCGCCATAACCTTTTTCCTGAAATTACAGACATTTCCGGCATACGACTCAAAAATCATTGAGACAGAGATGGGGAATTTTCAGCAAGCGGTAAATGAGTCACTGTAGCTACAAGTGAAAAGACAGATTAGTACATTTTTGTGCTAATCAGCATTTATTAATTGTTTTGACTTTTTTGCTTCCAGTATGGACAATACCATTGTCAGGCATAGGATATCATCGCAGTTTTACAACTTCATTATGAGTTTTCTGCAGCATAACACTCTCCTTTTAATACCTGACAAAGTCATCTCAAGAAAATCCACAGCAATTGGCTATCTTTCAGTAATTTACTATAGCTCAGTACAGTAATAATGATGATAATAAAATTAATAATCCTTTGGAAGTGCATAGCTCTTCATTTTAATCATACTACTGCTTATAAGCATTAATTATCACTCACGGCACTCCTGAGTTATGTAAGTAAATATTGCCTTTCTTTAACAGATGAATAAAATGAAGTGGATTAAAATGGCTTGACTAAGATGTATAGACTCAATGACTTAATTTTCTGTAGCTCTTAATTTCTAACAATCATTATTCTAAAAATACAGTGAATGTCTACATGGGAACAGGGAGGGGAAGGAAGGGAAGGGAAGGGAAGGGAAGGGAAGGGAAGGGAAGGGAAGGGAAGGGAAGGGTAAAAAACCCTGTAATTTTTGTTCCCAGTTATTTGTTAGAATTTCTTTATAGAATTTTTGAGAAGCGGGGGCAAAGTACCAATTGACAAATTACTGCAGGGACACTTAAATAATTCCTGCCTAGTACCAAAAAACCACTGGTAGCTGCTCGTTATTTTAACTGCTAAAAATGTTATCTGTACATATGATCATATCAAGTTTTGAGCCCTAAAGTCCTGGATATTAAGTCACACCACTTCTGCTGCTGGGGCTTTTCCTACAGCATACTCATGCTCTTCTACCCAGATTAGCAAGGACAATCTTACTGTCCAACGCCTTTAAAGATAACCACTCTTTTCTAATATTTTTACCTCTGCCATTGAGAGGTTGCATTAACTGGCAACCTGCTTCAGTTAGTTTGCTTCCTAAATGTCTTTAGCATACTTTCAGGAAAGTTTGTGTGCAAGCATGACTCCACATCCATTCGCAACTCAACTTCAGATGTTACCCAATAGTCATCAGGTTCCTGGGTCTGAGAAGTGCCCAGACAAGCATTGGCAAAATTCCTCAACATACTTTGAAAGAGAAACAAAAGCAAATAATTTACAAGAATAGTCTCTCAATCAGTTATTAGGAAAAAAAAACAAACAAAAAAACAACCCCAAAATCATAGAATCGCTGTGTGTAGGAATCACAGTGGCAGCCAAAAAGGGAAGTAAGATGTTAGGAATCACTATGGAAGGGATAGAAAGCAAAATAGAAGACAGCATTCTGCTGAATACAAGTCGATTGTGCCTCCACAAATTTTGAATATTGTGCATTTCTAGTCTTAACATCTCTAAAAGGATACAGTAATGATACAAAGAAGGGCAACTAGGATGAGCAGAAATACGGAACAGCTTCTCTATGAAAAGAGATTAAATAGGCTAAGACTCTTCAGCTTGAAAAACAGATGGCTGAGAAAGAATATGATAAAGGTTTATAAAACTGTGATAGTACAGAAGGTAGATAAGAATGATTATGTCTTAGTTTTCATAATCCAAGAACAAGAGGGAAGCACATGAAGATATAGAACAAAAAAATTTAAATGACCAAAAAGAAGGGGTTTTTTTCAGATGATTCATAATTACTCTGTGGAGTTTGTTTTCCAGCAAAGTTGTGGGTGCCAAAATGAAAAAAATGTACCCTAATACTGAACATAAAGGTGAGCTCATTGAGAAGGGGCTGCAGACATTACAGAGCACACGGTTCAAAATTATTAAACATGAATGGAAGAAAAAAATCCATCAAGGGCTGTTGTGCATGAAAACCAAGACTAGCACCTTGGGCCTAGAAAGCCCATAAGCAAAGGGCTAGGAAAGGAAGGAAGAATACATCAGGGGAGGTAACCCTCAGTGTTTGCACCATTCTTACAATCTTTCCCTAACCGTCCTCTTCTGGCCTCTGGACTAGCTGAATTCTGCAGCTGGCCATCATGGCTGGTTCTACTCTACAGACCTGTCAGAAGACAAAAGAGGGCAACCATGACAATAAAATGTACTATTTCTTTCCCAGACCTTCACTGTTGCAACAGCTTACAACAGTTGAAAGAACATATTCTAGAACTAAAAAGCAATGAAGCATTTGCAGAGAAAAAAACACAGAGGTTACAGAGTCCGTCAGCAGCCAGGAGCCACGCTCAGGCAGAAGCCCAGCAAGGATGGAGCCTGAGGTAAAGTGTATTCCGCTGGCTCTGATTATTGCATGCTCTTTTTTCACTTTATTCGTAGCCTCAGTACACCCTCTTTCAAAATAGTGACTGACTGTGTGCAGAGGGGAAGAAAAGATATTTTTTAAAATAAGCCTTTTATTTTAATAGCAGTCATTGACACTACTGTTTGGAAGAGGAGAAAAATCTCAAACATATTTTAGCAGAAGACTTTGATACATTCAAAAAATCCCTGAAGCAACAGTAAAAATAAAAATACACAAAGAAGCATGCTTTGTAACATGGAAAGCACCCACAGAAGATATTTTAGCAGAAGGTGTTTAACATTTGTTGCCACATTCTGGGATGTGGTCTATATGCGATGCACATAACCATGCAAACTGTGCATCACTTATATCATCATTGCACTGTTATTAATAAATGCTGATAAAAGCCCTACTGTTGTTCACTACAGTCTTGAGGGCTGATAGTGGTCTCAGTCTAAAATATTAAGAAGTCCTTGGTTTATATATCTGTCATGGTTTGCGCCAGATTAGCCCAATCAGGTGGAATGACAGATGCTCTCTCTCTCCTGCTCCACTTCCGAAGGGAGGCAGGAGAGAGAGAGAAAAAGAGAGACTTAAGAGTTTAGAAGGAACTAAACTACTTTAATGAAATATTAATAATAAAAAGAAAATAACGAAGTATATACAAAACCATATTAAGCACCCAGGATGACAATCATGTCACCAGCAGGCACTGGGGAAGTCCCAGACTGGACTCAGTGACGGACAGGAACTGGATTCCAGATCTGGATTCAGGATCAGGATCAAAGGCAGACGAACAGACAGAGTCCTCCTCAGACACCGGCCATTGAAGAAACAGAGCTGACCCTTTGATCCCTCAGCTTTCATACTGAGCATGAGGCAGATGGGATGGAATACCCTGTTGGTCAGTTTTGGGTCACCTGTCCTGTCCGCTCTTCCCCGCATGTGTGACCCCTCTACGCTTTTCTGCTTCTGACCCTCCAATGGGGCAAGTAACAAAGTTGGCTGCCCTTGGTTGTTATAGCAATAAGGATAAGCAGGAGCCTCTCTGCATCCCATTCCTTGGCATCAACTATAAACATGGGTCTTATCACTCTGAGAACGAACTGTTGCTGCACAACATGCTGTTAATTTCAGTAGTTAGAAGAGGCCTAGCTAAAAAGTAACCGAACAAAATTGGTCCTGTTTTACCTGTGAAGTGAAAACTTTTTTTGCTAATCCTGATTTTATTTCACTGTATTTTTTCTCTTTACCCTTCAGTTCACCTAAGCCATCTGCTTAATCAACCATGTTGGCTTTGACTATATTATACTCTGAAATCTTCTGTCTTTTCTACCCTTAAAGTAGTTCACCCGGTGTTAACTTTACTAGAGACAAGGTAGCAGTACTTTAACCACTGTGTCATCTTTGGAAAGCCAGTGTCAAAGTGAGAGACATAGTGGTAGCCACACTGTATTGTCTTCACCAATTAAGCTGGTAAGATGAGAAATCAAATGGGGGAAGTAGTGTAGATAGAGCATGCCGATTTGGGAAACTGAATATGCTAGTCCAAAAGGGAAAAACCCCAACATTCTTATTCTAGAATGAATGTTTCCACAAGTTAGATTGCTTAAGAGTACCTATTCCACTTTCTATTCCCACCTATTTCATTCTAGGACAACTTCCAGATGGAGCTTCAGGAGGAGGGTGCAGCTCTGCAGGTCTAAGGCTGCAGGGAGTGCCTGGGGCCCCTCGCTGGGGCAGGGGCAGCAGGAGGTGATCTTTTAACCTGCAGGAGATGTACCATTGTTGAGAATATGTCACCAGTTGTTCTGGGATAGAGTTACTTTTCTTCCTTGTAGCTGGTATAGTGCTGTGTTTTGGATTTAGGATGAGAATAATGTTGCTAACACACTGATGTTTTAGCTGTTGCTGAGCAGTGCTTGCACTAAGTCAAGGACTTTTCGGCTTCTCATACTGCCCTGCCAGGAAGGAGGCTGGGGGCGCACAAGAAGCTGGGAGGGGACACAGCCAGGACAGCTGACCCCAACTGGCCAAAGGGATATTCCATACCATATGATGTCACGCTCAGCATATAAAGCTGGGGGGAGTTGGCCGGGTTGTGGTGGCAGCTGCTCAGGGACTGGCTGGGCATCAGTTGGCGGGTGGTGAGCAATTGCATTGTGCATCCCTTGTTTTGTATATTCTTTTATCATCATTATTATTATTACTATTTTCCCTTCCTTTTCTGTCCTATTAAGCTGTCTTTATCTCAACCCACGAGTTTTACCTTTTTTCCAATTCTCTCCTCTATCCCACTGTGGGGGAGTGAGCGCACGGCTGTGTGGTGTTTAGCTGCCTGCCGGGTTAAACCGCACCACCGGGTAAAGGAGCTGTGAGAAGATGCCACCAGACTGTGCAGCAACATAGGAAACAACGTTTTTACTATAAGTGTGATTGTACATTCGGCCAGGTTGCCCAGAGAGGTAGTGGAGTCTTCATCCTTGGAGATGTTCAGAACCCTACTGGACACGGTGCTGAGCAGCCTGCTGTAGCCGACCCTGCTCTCAGCAGTGGGGTTGGATTAGATGATCTCCAGAGCTTTCTGCCAACCTCCACAATTTTGTAGTTCTATGATTGCACTGATTAAGAAAAAGCAAACTGTTCCTTTTTTTTCCTTCCTTTTTCTCTCTTTTTTTCCTTCTCTTTTCTAATGGTATAATTACTGCTGTAACATTCTCCTTCTTCTATTTCTTCAGTCACTTTCTGTCTAAAATATGTTTCCTACTGCACGTCCTTCAAATGATAATCCTCATTTATAAAACAAAAAGATGATCTGCACTACTTTCCAATACAGGACCAACCGGTATGGTTTCAGCCAAAACTGTACATTATCAAAAGTGTAAAATTATCAGATAATGGGTCAGTCTAGTGCTGCTTTCTGACTATAATTTCAACATAGGAAATACATTGCTGGAGAATGTGGTTCTCACACATCACAGACCATATAATCTTGTAATATTGATCACACCGTTTCCTGAGGCACTCTATTTTAAGTACTGAGACTGTTAAAACAAATGTGAATTTCATTCGTCTCAAACCAGACATTTTTTAAAGCCTACTAACAATTATTTAATAACCTGACTAATTAAATCTTATTTCTTGATACCGAGTGTTACTTAGCATGTCAGTTCAACAATTCTTTTCATGATACACTCCAGCCAGTGCTTCCATTTTCCTTCCCAGCAGATTTGTACGTTACCAGATGAGCTGACGCTACAAATTCACTCCAGAACAGTGGGAGCATGCAATTGATTTTTTTGTTGAACTTGCCACAGGATACAATGCAATGTTTATATTGGGTTTATGTTTTATGCTGGCCTAGGGAGGACACGATACGTGATCCAGCATGAAGCCCATGGAGAGAAGGTTACCCTTCCAAATGCTTTGAACAAATTAGAGTGAGGGAGTTGATACTAGCTCAGCTCTGTACATCATATGGATGTGGCTTTATTAAATGGATACTTAGAGCAGTTTTACGATGTCACTGGACCACGTCCTGGTCAGGCTCCTTCTTATTTGTTCTCTTTGTCCACAGAAATCTTGCAAACCTTACTGCCCGCTGTGTTTGTTTTAATAGAAAGCGATAGAAACCGGTCCTGTTTCAGGTCGCCTCTGGCACTTTCGCTGGGCAGAGGAGTGTGAGCTCCAGACGCCTTAGGTGGAAGAGGAGTTTGATCCCTCTGTTTCAGTGAATGTTGTAAGCGCTCAATTATTATGTAGATGTTGGCTGTTAGCATGAACACCTCCTTTTGAATCCCTCTTTTGTTCTCTGAGTTAGGCACGGGCTTCAAAAGCCTGGAAGGCTCATCTCTACCCGTCTCGGTTCCTGCTGCTAAGGGAGCTCTGCCCCGGCTGCAGACGGGCCCTGGGGTCCCGGTGGCCCCCGGGTACCGCGCTGGGAGCCGGCACGGGAGCCCGGGCCCCGGCAGCAGCGGGGCTGCCGGCTCGCTGCGGGTGACCGGGCTTCTTCCCGAAACCGGCATCCTGCGCCCGCTTAAAACCTGCCAGAGGTCTGCCCCTATTGCTTTTAGTGTATCGTTGTCTGCTCCTTGAATGTGTTTCGAATGTTACCCAACGCAATTCTAGTTCAAAACGCCCGAATTGCGATTTATATCAATTTCCCAAAATATTCTAATAATTTATAGTTCTCTAACACTTGGCTGATAGTATTCCTTATAATCCATTTGAAATCATTGTGAATTCACGTCAGGGCATAATAAATATCTAAACGGGGTAATTTAAACACATTCATGTTTTTAACCATTTTCGAGAATATTGTTATAAAGAAAGAATAAAAATAATTGATAATACCTTGAGAACTGGGCTTTTAGACTGTATGTTTTAAAATTAAAGAAAAGATTCTCCGTAGCCGTAGATACTCTTCATTTCAATACAGACACGGTGACTGATACTAGCTGAGGTTTTGACCCTATGCATGATCTGCATTATTATAAAGTCTCTCCTCAAAAGACAGTAATATTCAAGGCAAGTTCATTCTTGGTGAACCTGCGACGGCTCCAGGTGGATGAGTAGGTCATTTACTGGTATTTTAAAATTATCTTTTAGAAATGCAGTGAATTACTTAATATGTTTATTGTCACAGAGCCATACACATATTATGAATTAAATATGCATTAATTATTTTCCAAAATACACAAGTGCCCCAAACTTTCATTATAAAGTGAAAATGTTGTCAAAGTTAACAAGTCGTCCATATTCGATCCCCATTCCCCTCAACTATGTTTGGAAGGTTCCTCCAAATAAGAAATGGTAGTGGTTTAATCTTTTACTAATTTAATTAAACCCATGCTAAGCCCTAGTGCGGTAAATCGCTCCAGTTTGTGGGTGGCGTATTTCAGTTTATTTTATACTGGCTCCTATTCAATTTAAGCTCAATGAGCCATTGTTGCTCCCATTTAAGAGTACCCACATAAGGGTTAGCACTGGTTTAATTAAAGCCATCTAATTAAGCCAGAATTTTCACTGCTATTAGCATTCTCTTACATCTGCATTTTGAGTCGTACGTTTTTGACACTAGGAGCCTGAAGTTAAAGTCCCAGTGGATTGTGTGGAGGGAGCTGCTCAGTGCTCAGCATTTGCAGTTCATGGCCTGAGCCGTTCATTAGTCCCTCGCAGCCAATGAACTGCAAATGTCCCATCACTTTGCAAAAAGTGGTCATTATTCAGAAGTGTAAATGAAGATGCCAGAGACTAACCTCAAGTCCTGTCTGAAACAAAGACTGGCGTCTTTAGTCTCTGGACTGTACCAATGGAGTGGACCTATCGTAACAGAGAAATACTACATTTACCCTCAACATTACATAGTACATGCACCAGAACTATTTTTCCTTCCGTATTCCTCATACTCTCCATTCCTTTTCTAGCTTCTTCCTGATCATCCCTCCCTGACTGAAAGCTGAATCACTGAAATTCCTGCTCACTTGCTTCCTGCCAAAATGAGCCGGTATTTCCAAAAGCACCGCTTCCTCCCAGTGACTAATATCTTACAACACAGGTTTGTTTTGCTTGCTGCGTGTCCTGGTTTGTCCCACAATGCTTACAGAAGTAAACAATTTAGTTACAAAGTTAATATGATAATATGCAGATCTTGGTATGTACATGCCATGTATATGACAATAGCAAAGGAAAAACAAGTCAGGAAAGAAACAATAGAGAAAACTGAAAAGCTGAAACTCCAGGACCGATGTAAAAATTATCAGTGATGAAGAGTTGAACCATTGCTGAAAATGGTTGCCAGATACATTCTGTATTTGTGTGAAATATCTCACCAAGGCAGAGACTATAGAATGGCTTTCCCCAGTGGCAGGCCTTTCCTAGCAGAAAGCTCTTGTGCTAGGAGAGGTTAAAACACGTGAAGATGGACAGCTGGCCAATTATAGACAACTGGAAGGATTAGAAAGTGATTACAAAATGAGCAGAGAAAGACAAGCAGATTGCAATGGACTGGCTCACCTGATGGCAAACTAAATCAGACGCATTTTAAATTGCTGAAGTGTCTGATGTAAGCTGTCAGGGTGGATACGGGCATTTCATCTATTTATCTCCACTGACTTTAGAAAAATGTTATGACTAGTTTAGATGGGAGTCCTTATTAAAGTGAAATTAATTCTATCACAGGCGTAAGTATGTTTTCATTCAGAACTGACCGTTTCCTTCATCCAGTCTCTTCTTTAAATTAACCTCCATCGGTTATGTGATACCTAGAGCCGAAGGGGAGAGATGTGTAGCAAAAACCAAATTGGGCATTGCTAAATCAGTTCAGCTCCTATGCAGCCTTCTCCAGACCCTCCTCATGGACTATCTTCCAGTACTTTAGCTTTCCTAGAAGTCACTCACCACTTCATATTTGTGTTCAAATCCCTAGTTACTTCCAGTTTGAACAACATCTCCAGGTTCTGATCCAGAGATGCACCATTTAGTTACGGCCAGTAAAAAAGGCATTATTTTCATCTGTATGTCATGTGCTGATATTAAAGATTAACTGTCCTGGTGCCGGCGGGGATAGGGTTAATTTTCCCAAGGATTTGGCACGGGACAAAGGAATGCCATTCCAAGAGAAGCCGTGCCCAGTCTATAGCCGGGGAGCTGGCCGGGGCAGGGGGCAGCAAGCCACCGCGTGGGAGGGGGCTGGGGCTTCCCTGGGTCCGGTCGGTACATTGATCGTGTGTTGTACATTCCTCTGTCAGTAGCACTGTTGTTGTTTTCCTCTTCTTCACTGTTCTGTTAAACTACCTTTATCTCAACCCACGAGTTTTGCCTTTTTCTTCCGATTCTTTCCCCTATTCCACAGCTGGGGTGGGGGGGTGAGCGAGTGGCTGCGTGGCTCTTTGTTGCCAGCTGGAGCTAAACCACCACATGAATGAACCCAGAAAAACTAGGTAAAAGAGTGTTCACTGAGAAGCCGTTTGGAAATACAGCTCCTAGTACAGACTGGAGCTACTGGTTATCTGGCACATCCATGTTTGACTTCTAATTCTCCCATGATCACTTTTCAATGCAGTTCTCTCAAACTAGTGCTAATATAGTGTAAGATTCCTTAAGTACAGCTCATTGGTATGACTGCATTTTCTAGACCTGACTAATTATGCACTGGTAGAAAAAAAATGAGCCATGGTCTCCCAAAAAAATGTTGTACACCCTGAACTGTTGCTCACTTTGTATTTATCACCAAAATAACTCCTCTGAAAATCCCGAGGTCTGTGGCAAGATAAAATATCTTTGAAATATTTTATATATGTTTTATATTTAAAAATATTTTCAGGATAAACCCCCTCTTTTCTGCCCAAGCTCAGTTGACATGAAAATATACTTCATCATGGGTAACAGCTTCTGCATTTGAAATGCAGAGCTCTGTAAGACAACGTGAATGGTGTCAGGGAGCAGCACGGATAGGCTGCTCCACCAGGGAAGGCGTGGAGGCCAGGAGCTGAGGGTGACAGTGGCGCAGGCAGGAGCACTGCCTCGCCGATGAGGCCTTAAGAAGTGGAGTCGGCGATCCCAGATCAGGAGCAGGTCTGGAGGCAGTGATCAGTCAGCCTCAGGCCACCGATCAACTGGGAGATCTGTTGTGATGAAGAAGGTCTGAGGCCAAGCCAGGGAGTCAAGTCAGTGGGTCCAGGGCAGAACAAGCATTAGCTTAGAAGCATTAACTTAAAAGCAGCTCTTAAGGGAAGGAGGGGCAGGCTCTCTCTCTTCATTTCTTTCACAACAGGTCTTACCAATGACGAAGTTGAGCTTGACTCAGCCAGCTAAACTCCTCGGAGATGTGGGAGGCACTGAGGTCTCTGACAATGGTGTACTGGGATAGACTGAAGGTCCATCTGTGATAGTGGCCAGCTGTAGAAAAGAAGTGGCTTCACCCACTTTGTTTTCTTTGGTAGGCCAGGCACAGCCACTGAACAAGAAACTCTGCTCCCAAATGTCTTTCTCTGTATTTTCTTCTCCCCTAACACCCAAGTAAAGAGAGGTAGAAACAAGGAGAAGAACCACCACCACCACCAGCATCAACAGTGTGAGAATTGTCACCACTGCCACCACCACCTTCTGAAATTTCATCTCCCATTATGTTTGGGAAGAATCAAGGACTTTGTGCCTACTGCTGCACCCAATACCTTCACACAGCATAACTCACAATCATCACCTGAAGAAATAGCTCCCACCATTCCCATTGAGGGCTATCAAGAGCAGCCTTCTTGTCTTACATGTATCACTACCCTTCTCAGCTACTGCTTCTCCCTTCCTTCCACTTATTGCCTCCTTTTTTTAGCACAAACAAAACCCATTCACCTTTCATTTCCTCTCTATAGTGTTTCTTTTGCATGCAGTTCCTCCTGCACTCAATCTGTTTTCATTTTCTTCTTTGTCCCTTTTTTTCATTTTTCTTTCACCTGTTAACAAACCATGTCATTCTTTCCACTTGTCTACAGGCAAAGAGTGAGTTGCATTGTAGAGTGCACTTCTTGGCTCCTGCCATTTGACATGGTTAGGTGGTGGTATTGGTAGAGGTTCAGCCAGCAGTGGTAACAGAAGTGCTGCAAATTCAGCTGCAAGGTGGAAATTGTGTAGTGCTATGGTGGTGCCCCTCTTTTTTTTCCCCTGTGCAAGGACTGTGAGGGCGCAAGAAAAAAGTTCCAGTCTACTCGTACATGCCTCCATTTCCCTCTGTTTGTGCTGGATGCTGAGGGAGAGGAGATCCTCTAATCACAGGTGGTGGCAAGTGGTGGCCAGCAGCTGGGCTAGCATCCGCACGAGGTGGAGTGCTGCTGCTCTGGAGCAACTGAGAGGCCACAGAATTCTCCATGACTGTGCTCAGGCTTCCTCTAACACGTGACTTTTTAGCATTCACAACATAGAATCATAGAATCATAGAATGGTTTAGGTTGGAAGGGACCTTAAAGATCATCTAGTTCCAACCCCCCTGCCATGGGCAAGGAGACTTCCTACTAGACCAGATTGCTCAAAGCCTCATCCAACCTGGCCTTGAACACTTCCAGGGATGGGGCCTCCACAGCTTCCCTGGGCAATCACCTGCCCAGGAGCAATGTGGGTCTCCCATGAAATGAACAGTCTGGAAACCAGCAGCTGGGGTTTAGATTACTCTGGAAAGAATTGCAAGGAGAATGTTTTAAGGAGACCTACAAAAAGGCTAAGGGCAATAGTCCAGAAGAAGCTAATTTTATGAAGAAATAGACCTCATTACTAACACCACAAACTCATGGCCTAAATGTACCCAGTGCACAGCAGAGGGTCAAAGGCATTATGAAGAGGAGGAGATCAAGAGTGAAACTGGATGTGTCGCAGTGGGTTAACCAGAAACATGCAGTTCAATCAGTCCTTCTTGGAAGGAACATTTGTAGTTGCTGTTGGTGAAAACATTCTCCCTAGCTTCACAAACATTGTACAAAAGACGTGATGCCTCTAAACAGCTGTGGCCTTCGTTGCACTGCAATGTCAACTGCTTGGAAAACACCATGGCAGTAGTTTCGGGTAGGCAGCAGTACACACTTCTATCATCCCTTTGCTAAGTATGTATTTGCACAGCATGCAAGCAAATTTCCTGAAATAAGATTAATCATAGCCAGCCAGTGAGGGGCAAATCCTTTCCGGGCTTGTGTTTGAATTCATTGGCTTTGGTGTAGTGCTGGACTGCGTGTTGAGGGTACCTCTTCTCTAGCATCTATTGTCACAACTCTTCCTAAATGTTTGGGTAGCACGAGACTTCACAAACTGCGGATCAAACATCCTCCTCTCTCCAAGGGGCAAATGAGTCCAGGTGATACATTATTTAAGTGAAAAGGTATTATTAGTAAAGGACAGGAGACCAAAATAGAAAATATCAGTATGTGACTATAAATCTGTGGTGCACCCCTTTGAATACAACGTGCAGCTCTTCTCAATAGCTTTGGTATAGCAGACCGAGAAAAGTTACAAGGATGAAATTTAACATGGTGAAGAAACAATGGGATGGTTTCTGTACAAGGAATGACTGCGTGGACATTTAGCCTGTGAAAAATAGGCTTATGGCAGACAGAGAAAATCACGAGTGCATGGGAATGACAAATGGGGAATGATTATGTGCTGTCTCTCATAATATGAGACCTAGAAGGCATAAAATCAAATTCTCAGGTGGCAAACAAAAGAGACACTTTTCTATGCAGTGCATAATTAAGCTGTGGAACTAACTGCAAGATGCCACGAGTTTCAGAACTTTACATGATTCAAAGAACAATTAGACAAATTCATGGCTGAAAATAATCGACCAAGCACTGTTAAATGAAATCATACCACAGGATCAGGCCTTGGTCTGGATATGCTAGTGAGAAGCCTGGTTGTCTCCCCAGGATTAAGCACAGAGGATAGCCTGGAGATGCTCATCCTCTTCCAGGTACATAAGTGGCAGTTGCTGTACTGATGGTGATGAAAATAATAATTAACATTACAGGGCTAGATAAAATTATAGTTCTGAAGGATACTGCAACAGGGTGGACCTCGTTTGGGGGTGGGAAGCATGGCAGAGACAGAGGCCCAGGGTTCCCCTTTAGCATGTGAAAACTAAACCCTGTAAGGAAACTTGTGATTTTTGCTTACAAACTTTGCACTTATTAACTTTAAAAGTAATAAATATTAGTAAAAGGCATCTGTCATGATTGCTGTAACCCATTAAGCAGGCCTCAAAGACTATAATTACAAGGGGAGGGGGAGCATAAAAGGAGATTCTTACCATAACCAGTTTTAACTGGGAATATGTTAATACAAAGTGGTACCTGCTGAATGAAGTAGTGTAACAAGAGGAAACAGAAACCTAGAAGGCTGATAAAAATATCCAACTTGTCTTGTCCTAATGCAGCAAGTGAAGGATGTAATCGCATATTTATTTTAGGCATCTAAGTTAGATGCTGAAATGCCCATGGAAAATGCATAACTCAAAGAAAAAAATGTGGCCCTCTAGTTTCAGATGCTCTGAATTTGAGTTTAAAGTAGGCTAAGGTAGGTAGTGTGCCTGCCCCAGGATGGCATTCTTGTATTTTTCCAGGCACTTACGTACATTGTACTCTTCCGTTTTCTAAGTATTAGCTGTACTCAGGTGACAACAAGGGAATTCTTCTGGATCCACTACAAGCAGGAAAAACATTAAAGGCCAGTAATGAGACGGTCATCACACTTCACCCAAGACAAATGGACATCAGGATCAGCACAAAACAAAGGGAGAAAAAGAGATACCACCCTGAAGAGATGCCTGTCACTTTCCTAAAGATTTTTTGACAGAATGGGGGCCAACCAGGGACAGGTGCTGTACAGATACTCATTCTAGTTACCTGTGGGAAACACTGGAAAATCCTGGAATCGGGCATCCTGTGTGCCAGGACAGGCAGATGTGTCCTGGGCCATCCATCTGTGCACAGTAAACCTCCCTACACTGAGTGTTGCTCTGAAACTAAGGCCACCCTTAAGATACTGTGCTGCAGTTAACACCAAACAGCTGCAATCCAGTTTTGAGTTCAGCATACGCATTTCTGGCTAGCTGTCTGCAGCTGGCTAGCTGTCTGCCTGCAAAATTCCAATAATATCAAGATTATTTTATTAACACTGGATTTCTTAACGAATAGATTTGGTTATGTGACACATGGCTGTATGACCACTTGGAAAAAATGCAAGGCATTGAATCCAAACCATAAAATAGCAACCCATCTTAAAGTATCATAAAACAAACATCAGACAAACAGGAATAAGACAAGTGACTGAAAAGGAATGGCAACATGCCCTTGTCGTTGCACAGCGCTGTATTCCTCCACTGCAGTCTATAATGTCCTCATCTGAATTCTTACCATTCGTCAGCAAGGCTGTGAGCACAAGACATTCCCTGTTTGTGTTACCATCCCTGCCCAGCCCGTATGAGTCATTTACCTCCTAACTGCGTGTTGTACATTACTGATGCCTTAACCTCACCTGCGTGCACAAATGTCTTCCTTCTGGTAGGTACTTTGGAGGTCACTGCATGCAACAGCAATACAGATGACATTGGCTTCACTACTGCTGGAGGCAGAACCATCCCACCTTTGGCCCAGCCATACGCTCTCCCGTCACTGCAGAGTGGCTGAGCACAGTAAGACCAGGGCGTCCCCCACGCAGGACAGCTCATCTGTCCGTGCCTGCCCCCGTGTCTGGCAGGAACCGACTGAAGGCAGGAGCATGCCCATGTGGAAAGTCCTTGGCTGAATATGTCAGCAAGCTACACCCACTCCAACCAAACCCAGCCAGACGGCAGATATTTTCTCTTTCTAGAGGGAAATAACCAGCTTCTCTGCTTTTCCTCTCTTTCTTTTCTTTGGGAGAAAACAAACTTTACAGCAGGCTTTTCTTCAGTTTAAGCCCACCAAGTGAGTGCTCAAGAGCCACATCTCCCCGCAAACCCTTGCACTGAGGCTCCCAGTGAGTTCCAGCTCTCCCTGTTGGAAATAAGTTGTTGTGCCCTCACTGGTATTTGGGGTTTCTTCCGTACCAGCGAAGGGCCACGACTACCTGCAACTTAGCAAATATAGTCCCTCTCCCATGGCCGGTGACGGAGGACAGGGAGACAAGAAGGGCAGTGCCACCACCAGCTCCAAAGGGTCACTTCATGCTTCTACCTACCCATACACATTTTCTGGAAAGCTTTTTAATCCAAGGAGGCTTGTTTGGGTTTTTGGTATTATTCTAATGTATTTAAAACTTACTAATGGAGGTCTAACTTTTTAAATTTCCATCTTTCAACTTAAAACTAGAGGTTTCTTAAAACATTGAATTTGCTCCAGAAAAGTCTAGTGTTGAAACTAAATAATATTGCTGACTGCATACCATTCAACTTCATATTGTTCTCCAGAAACTGTGACTTCTCCTTTTTTAAATATCATTTCCCATAAGTCACCACGCAGTTCTACTGGCGTGCTTTTCTTTCTCTTTTTTTGAATACAGTATGACTTGGATCCCTTCTCATGTTAGTGGAAAAGTATTTATGTTTCATAACCATTTGGCTTCTTTTACTGAACTTGATAATATTTGCTGTATCCCTTTTGCTAAGATCTTGACTAGGATCTTCACATCTGAATTTAATAATAACTTTGTCTTGTACTCTGCTTTCCTGTATTAGGGATAACTATTATCTTATGAGCTTGAATAGAAGCCGGCTCATCAGCTCCCCATCAGATTCGCTGGTGCTGTGAGGGTGCAGAGTTTTACTGTCCTTCATGGTGATATTCTGGCAGATAATATTCTGTCATAGATATCCCATTGTGTCTAATAACTGGAGTGACATTAGCTTTCATTTATGATGAAAGATTTTTACTCGAGAAGCTGTGGAGAGAAGGTGGCTGCACAAAAGCAGAGGGTTTGAGGAAAAAGGTTAGGCTGGGGGCGGGGCAGGATTTTAACACCTTCGAGTTGATGTCCGGCATCCCACACGGCAGGCTCACTATTTCTGGTATCACTCACACAGCCCTTCGTGCTTGGGGTGGTTATCTGATTCAGATAGCAGAAGAAATAAAGTATATAAGTTCCTCAAATGTAGCCAATGTACAGCTGAGAGAAGGGAGAGCGCAGGGCTGATGGAAAGGTTCGACAAAAGCAGAGGCGGTGCTCGTGCATGCATGTAAGGTAGGGAAACATTTTGCAGAAAATAGAAAGACAAAAAAGATGGAAATGAAAATGGAGTAGAGATTCATGTTGCTGGGGAATTACAGCAGCCAGAACCAGCCCCAGCATCCGCAGCCACCCTGTCAAGCAACGCACATTCTTCAGTGCTGATTTCAGACCGACCTCGCATGTGAGAGAGACCCATACGACAGCGGCCTTAAGATGTCGGCGGTCTCACTGGTCTGTGCGGCGCCCCTGGATGAGTGAGTTTTGCCATCCACCCCCAGCTGTAACCCCTGGCAGAGGCAAGTTGGAAAGTTGTTGCACACCACCCCAGGTCCACATCTGAGCTCCTCAGCCCAAGCTGTCTGCTCAGCTCCGGCGAAGCCTTGGCTCAAAGTGCGGTGGGCAGCTGGTGCCCGCACCGCTGACGGACTGAGCTCTCACACAGAGCCTGACCTCGGCAACAGAAGTCACTCGCTCTCCTGCTCTGCTCCTCTCTGCCAAGTCGTGTCCAGAACTGGATTTAGGGGCTTATGTGACACAGTTTACATGGCGACTTGGTGGGATGTGAAAGCTCTGCCAATGCTCATTTTGGATGACACGTGTAATTGTAGCACAGATTATGCTAAAATCATGTCACCAACTCTCTTCCATAAACACACAAATACTTCGCATTTCCATACTGTAAGGATCTTAAGTTACTTCTGACATTAATGAACAAAAACATACAAGAGCCTCATGGGTAACATTTGGGAGCAACGTTATTCTCCGCATCCTGTGGATGAACAAGAGACAGAAAGCCAAAGACCTTCCTTGCAATCGAACTGGAAGTGTGAAGAAGATCCAGATCCATCAGCTCCAAAGTCTCCTCATAAAAATTCTTTGTCTTCCAGTTTTATTTCTAAGGGACATGAAAATAAGAAGGAAGAGGACGCACTCTTAAAAACTCCCGGATAGAAGGTATAGCTTTCCCCTGAGCCTATTTTCCTCACCCCATCACCACAGCAGCTCGGGCTCCTTGAAGCGGGGACCTTCCTTGTGGCAGCAGGGGTGCGCTGCCACCCCGCTCCTGGTGGCACCCAGGTAGCGAGGTCCTGGCCCCGAGTGCACAGGTCCCTGTCGCGGGACGGGGACAAAACCCCGTGCGTCCTGGTCCCGGACTCGGGGGACCGGAGCGCCCCGTCCCCCGGCCGGGAGCCCGCGGGGCGGCGGGGACGCGCGGAGCCGCAGCCGCAGCCGGAGCCGCCGTGATGTTCCTGCCGGCCCAGCAGGTGTCACCACAGCACCAGGGTCGCCTCTGTCCCGGCGGCATGACGCAATGCCGGCGCGAGCTGGGCGGGTGGTGACGTCACACCGGCGGCCGGTGACGCAGGCGGGCGGCGGCAGCCCTAGCGAGCGGACAAATGCAAAGGGCGGCTCTGGAGAGAAAAAGGGTGTAGGAGCGAGTTCGTTTTGCCACCTTTGGCCAGGCCGCTGTTGCCGCTATTTATGGTGGCGCAGCAGGGCACCCGTGCCTGGGGAAGGGTGAGGGCCCCGCTGCAGTGAGTGAACACAAGGTGCGCGCCCAGGAAAGGTTACCCCCTAAATTGCCTAGGCAGAAAATTGGGGGTGAGGGGCATGTCTTTGGATGGGACGGCAGGTCAGAGAGGTTAGGTACCAAAGCTCATGCACAGTGAAGTCACGGAAGAGTGCTTGTTGTCAACAGCGCAGCTGAAAGGCCTAGGTTCATGCCAGCTAACACAGTCATCGCAGATAGACAGACAGCTCCAAAGGCTGATTTAAATCCTTCTCTATGGGCTGAATCTGGACTTGTGTTCAATTTCCTGGCAAGTTACCGTGCCAGAAATTGCACACGCATCTCCCCATGTGCATCAAACATGAGACCTTCCCTTCTCCCTGACTACAGGACCTGTGACGGATTTGCTTATCTCAGAAATCCACAGTGTTTCAACGTACATAATTTGTTTAAATGGGATTATCAGACTAATTCAGATTCAAACAGATGTTTTTTCCCCCAATCACTGGTGAAGAGAATCCTTGCTTTTTGTACTCCTCCTTTCATGGAATTAAGGCTGGATAATGGGATAATGCCAAGTCCCTTTGAAATGACTGCCAACACAGACACTGCCACCTTTGCACATGCACCCTGTGTGCATAAAATCAGATCTTTCCTGGACCTCCAGTATTCTTGGCTCTGCATTTTTCATCCCTTGATTAAATAGAACCCTAATTTTTATTTTTTTTTCCCCTGGACATTGACCATGCATTACTTAAAGTTTTTGCTAATTAAGGATGGCTTGTATAGTCCACTGCTCTGCATACATGTTATCTGCCATAAGTTATCTGCCATAAGTATCAGTGAGTTAGTTCATGGTACTCACCTCGCTGGTACTGGGGTGGTGGTAACATCTTGCAAGCTAAATCTGGGATTTAAGCTCAATCAGCTTTTGACATACCTTTACTCTTAGCAGATGGACACTGCGGTGTCTCGCTGTTTATCTAAGAGATATTCAGGGAGTTAAACGAACTCAGCCGACACTGTTCTTTCCTGAGCTATTAACACAAGCATCTCATGTATTGAGCACGTCACAGTCAAGCCATGGTCTTCTGGGTTGCTTCCCTTCATTAACACCCTAAACCCTCAACTCCTGAACTCCCAGAACACCTTTTCAAAGGTCCCTTTCATCTACAACTATTGTGATGCCAATTACTTGAAACAGAGGCAAAAATAAGGAAAAGAATGAACCAAAATGTGGTTGTCTCCTCCAGTGCTCAGCCTGTCAAGACACAGGAGTCATTACACTCTTCTGAGGTTCACTTTTTGATGGGATGAAAGTCTGAGAAGCCCCATCCTCTGTGCAGGTGCTGATGCCCAAGGGACTACGCAGCCTTGTGCCAGCAGGTCGCCCTTCCTCACGGCCAGCTCTGTGGCACTGATCCAGTACGCATCGTCCTTGTTCTTAAAGACCTGCTTCCCACCACATCTGCAGCCACTCCTCAGGGCCAGGCCCTGTAGTTCCTGGCTATCCCAGTACCAGCAACTTCTGTGCCTACAACTCTGCTAAGTGGCCTTCTGCGGCCCATTAGGGGAATCAGCTCTTCTTGAGGCATTTTCAAAACACGGGCTTCAAAGTCACTCATTCATTTGGGTTCACTACACATCCCTAATATCAATCACTTCTCCATGGAGGGAGGGCATTCTTTATAAAATGTCCTTCTCTAGAAGAAAGTGCCTTCCTAGTCCTCCTCCTCTGGGCATAGCAGGGATTCACCCTCAATGCATCTATTTTCTTCTCTTTAATGGAATCCAAGAAGAGCCCAAGGACAATCTGGAGTATTTTAGATCATCTGAGTGCAGTGAGAGAATACCCTCGTGGTATCCTCCCATGTGTTCCTCATGTCTATATCCTTATTCTTGTCAACCTACCGGACATATTGGGGTACTGAGGTACTTTGGAAAGACTGCAGCATCTGGTCTATCCAGTATTAGGTCACCCTCTTCAAGGAGGAAAATTACATGATCTCAGCCAAAGCATTTTGTTATTGGAGGCACATGGGAAAAATACTGGGAAAGAACATCAGCTTCCCAGGGAAGAACAATTGCACCCTGCTGGGATGAAACACAAGGCTCCTGCATGTCTGCCTCATTATGTGAATTTAGGAAGACTTCCCGTAGCTTCTGAAATGCATCAGAGAGACTCTGAATGCTGTTCAAGAGATTAATATTGTGGCCTATGTCTTTTCAGTAGCTGATAGACAGCCAGGCGAACAACTACAGAGAGATCCAACTCAATGCCCTGCCTTTTTTCAGCCTCATCGCTGCATTGCAGGCAAGCTGGCCTAACAAAGCCTGGAGGTACATCAGTCTGACCAATGTACTTGGGATCACTGTGTCCTACATGCTCTGGAAAGCATGATCTGGCCATCTGCCACATTTTAACTGCAAAAATAAGAGATACAAAAAGTTTCTATCACACCTATCTAGCTGATACCCGAGGTGGCGTGACTCTGGCTGAGTCGGTGCAGAGACAGACATTGCTACCTTCCCTTTGGGCTTTGGGGTGCAGAACTGCAGACCGAGGGAGAATAGGGGACAGCTTACTTTCGTGGGCACAGCAGCATGTGAAGAGCAGGCTCTGACCAGCACTTTGCAGCAGTTACTGCCTTCCACCAGGGACCAGGACAGTCCCACCCAAACTGGGCTAAGGTACCATGTCCTCCCCTGCTGAACAGCTCAGGCTTTGGGCTGCAAAAAGGAAAAGACTAAAGAGGCTTCAGAGAAGTTTCCTGGAGAGCCCTGGCTTTCCACTGCAGGCAGGAAAGTATGGGGACATGCATTTTCTAGGCAATGTAATATTTGTGATGGTAACTCAAGGAATCCTAAATTACATGGGATGTCTGGCAATACCAGCTGTTTTATCTGGGCAATGCTCCCATGTTTGCCTTTAACCATCCCTAGCAGACATAGACAATGGAGGACCATCTATACAGACGAGACTGCCACATGATGAAGCACTAATATCCACAGCATAATGCTGCCCTCATTTTGTGTGTAAGGGTTGACACCTCCCATCCTACTGGTTTCCAGCTTTTCTTTTCATTTCTCGGAAGCAAGTGTAGAAAGTTTCAGGTCTGAATCTGGCTTTTTACTCATTGTGGTTGTGCTGGCTGGCTGTCGAGGCTTTGATTTGTCTGTAAAGACAGAAGCTCTATATTCCAGTGTGAGGATAGGCGTTTATTTAGCAAAGCTACCACTATGATGAGGTACTGTCTCCTGCATATGAAGGGCTGTCACAGATGCAACCTCAACACCCCAATGGGATCCCCAGAACTCAGATGGGATCCCCAGCCTCCTCCTGAAAGAAAGAGACCTGCCCACAGGCTCTCCATACAAGGGATTCAGCCCTTTGGAACGAAATCCTCTTATTCAATCCAAAAAACCCCCAAATGTGGGGATCTTCTGGGCACTCTGCTAAGGCCACCTGCTAAAGCTGTTGGAGAAGGTTAAGGGTATGTCTCCAGAAAAGATCAGGCTGGGAAAGAGCTTTCTTTGTAGCTGACTTTGTATTCAGCTAAAGTCTGTGGAGCAGATACATTCTTACTTGAATGTCTTTTTAGTACTACAAGTATTATGACAGCAGATCAATTAGCCCGCAGGGTGCCTGGAACTCTGGTAAGAAACACTTTTGTGTGTAAAGGATATGTTACTTCAATATAGAAAGAGAGGCAATGAGGTAGTTTGAAGAGAAAGCATTTTACATTACTCATTTAGAACAGCAAAATACAGAAATCCTCTGATAAAAGTCTACCCTTACACCACTCCTATGCAATGCAAATGTATTTATCTCCTCACAGACAGGAGGATGCACCAACAAACAAGCATACAGCTGAGCAAATTGTCAAAGATTAAAAGTAATAAATACCAGGATGGGAAGATAACACAGCAGCACAGTTCAGAGAGATTGTCTATGTAATGTAGTCTCTGGGCAGCAAATTAGTCTCATTATTTTTGGTGTCAGAAACTTTCAAAGACTGAGGAAATCCTATCTGTATCTTACATTTAGGAGTACTTAATATAATGCTATTAGACTAGAGGTCTTGTAGGAAACTCCTTTTCTTTACATTTCTATTTCTGACCTCTTTCATTTCCTCTGTCAAGTCCCAACACCACAAGATGATGCAATATTGCATCACCACCTAATACTGAGATCTCTGACAGCAGCCACAAAAACTCATGAGTTTCCCCACCCCTTATGAATAACCAGTGGTCTTAAAGATCTGCTTACACACACTCTGCTACCACAAGAAGTACATCTCTCTCTGACAAACTCACACACATATGAACAGACAAAAATAGGTATTCAAGCCAGTAAGAGGTATTACGTGAGTTTTATATCTCAGCTGATGTGTCTACGTATGTGGTATGGAGGAAACAGCTTGCACTCCCACCCCTGTGCTTTAAATACCTATTCTGAAGTATGAGAGCCTAAATCAGTAAAATGGGAGACAAAGCCTTCAGCAGATGTATCTCAGAAGTTTTCTGAACACCTGCTGTTTTCTGTTGTGAAAGCTTTAGATGTTTGAAGTGAGGGATTTTGTGCAGAATCTTGATCACCAGGAGCACCGACCTAGCAGGAGAAAAGGAAAGAGCATGTCTTTCTTGGAGGAGAAGGGACTAGAGATAGGCAAGACTCCTCTTTTCCTTCTTTGAGCTTTCCTGACTCTGCTCTGCCTACAGATGTTCACTGAGATCATTCTGGATCAGGCCACAAGGCTACTTGCATGCTCAGCAGATCTTAAAAGATTCCCCTGGACACCCCTCCCTGGGAACCCAAGCTCTCGTAGGAGACATCTTACAGAGGATTTAACTGCTCGCTGGCATCCCTTCAGAGGGATGCAGCAAGACCCCAGCCTTAATTTGCTTTTCTTCTGGATCCCACCCCACTCCCCCAAGGCCTTCTGCTGCTTCCCCAAGCAAAGACCCAAAACCGGCATAAAAAGAGATGGGCTGCCTTTCCCATCAAATAAAGCTGTGAATGGAGGACAGATCTGCAGGCAATGCTCAGCTATCAGTTATATCCATTACACGAGCAGCCCCCAGACCTAGAACATGATGCAAAGACCAAACTAAAATCCAGCTTACTCCTCCTCTGCTTGTTGGCAAGTTATAGCAAGAAGAAAAACTTATTTTTGATACTAAAGTAGCCATATGATTGTGCATATGGACAAAGCAACTGCAATGACGTTAATGCAACTGATCGCATATTTACATAACCAGTTTTCAGAGCAGAGCTGTAAAATAAAGGGATTCTGTCAATCTATTTTAAATCCTGCACTGAATGCATCATAAAGTGCTTACAACCCAATTAGATAATTCCAACGTATAAATTCTGCAAGAAAGGAGAAAGCTACCTACCATTCCATCAGGAAGCACAATATATCCCACAATGTTTTTTTCAATTTTCTTTACATAAGGAAGCGATTATAAAACTGAATGTAGCTATTGCTGGGATTAGGCAAGCAGGCTCTGGCTTTGTTGGTACAGGACTTAATTTTTTTCTCTGCTGGCAATATAGAAAATAAAAAACAACCCAAACTATTAGATACTACTTCCTAAATTGCAATGAACCCAGACTTTCAATGACAACAGAACATTTACATCCAGATCCAACATATGTCAGTATATAAAGTCATTGCTGAGCATTTAATGTGGCTGTTATTCTTTATCGCACTTCTCCATGAAACAACAGAAAAACTGATGTTTGAGTGTGCAGAGGACACAAAAGATACCATCATACATTTTTCCAACCTCCAAAACTCACATTTAAGATCATGACAGCAATTCTTTGTCATATTTTTATTACAGCTGAAAGATAAAGGAAATAATTGCGTTTTGACTGCACCCCACAAGATTATATTAGCAAAATGATTGCTTCTTCGCATGACTAATTTTCATTAAATCAGCTTCATTTAAATACCAAATAGTGTTCTTCACCTTCCTTCATTAAGCTATGGTATTCCTGACTGTTTTAAAGTTCCATTTTTTATATGGTAAAATGTGAATTTCAATTTATTGTACAGGCTGTTCTTGACTGAAAAAAAAGACCAACAGATAACTTAGGGGAAAGGGTTTAAGTCACATTTGGAAATCAACAGGAACAAAATAATGTTAAAATGTGTATTTCCAAAGAATATACAACCTATAAGGAGTGCATCCTTGGCAACAGAAAAATTTGTATTACTTGCTTTGCCACAAAAAGCAATAAAGAAAATTGTGCTGTGTATACAGGAGCTGAAGATTAACTGCAAAAATGTAATATTTTATTAACTTACTAAATCCTGAAAAGACAAAGATTTTCAGTTTACCTCCTTTTCTCAAATATAATACATAAAATAAATTATTCTTTCATTGCAAATAACATTATGCTGACTTACAGCTATTTAAAAAATATTTTATGCAATTCTGACTGAAGTCAACATGAAACATGTCATTTGCTCTGGCTGTAAATTATTCCCTCTATAACTGTCTTTTGACAAATGAGAGTCTTTTTTATTCAGCTGCTCGAATCTCTGTATGTTTGTGCATCCTCAAATAAAGTCCACGGATTCTAACAGGATTAGTTGCAAAACTGGCTACACTTGTCTTCCTGGAGTCATCCATTTGGGGATTCAGCCAACAACAACAAAAAGAGGCTTCCTATTTTGATAAGGTTTTTTAATCTCTTTTAAAGCATTCAGTAATACACGTGCTGTGCAAAGCTGAACTTCTTTGACCGGTATTACCCATTATATGAGGCACAACCAAGCACAAAGTGAGTAAGTCTTCACCGTGTTTCCCCTATGCTGCACAGACATCACGTGAAGGTTGTTAAATGTTTTTACTTTGCTTTCATCTTTGTAAAAAGGGGAACTTGAGGCCAGTACAGAAGTATGATTTCTTACAGCCACAGTTCAGTGTAATGTATATTCATTTTGAAACTCCGTGTTTATACAAGGCTGGTGTTACGATTCTTAATGTTGTCATGCAAACAATTTTTAAGTCAAAAGAACCCTACCGCTATGACAATTATCTGACTTTTTATAATGGCATCTGTATGCGTAACATACTAGTTATTTCGTTCTGGTATTTTCTGTCTGTGAAAGTTAATAATATGTACCTGGAAAAATCAAATTCATTTTTACAGTCTTTGTGGTAACCCAAAGCCTTGCAAACCCTCCCTGAAGATGTAACCTTATGTCGGTGTGGCTTTCAGGGCGAGCGTGCAGGCTCCGTGCCATGCAGGGTTCACCTGTGAATCTCATTTCAAGCTCAGGGTCAAAAAAGCATAATCATGGAAAGAGTTTTGCTGTTCATTCCAAAAAAGAGCTGCAGAGATACAAACACGCAGCTCCGTTCAGAGCCAAACAGCCGGCAGCCAGGGTGGGGAAAGAGCGGTGAGGGGGAGTTGTTTGTTTGTTTGAATTGGAAGTGAATGGTTATGCCTGAGCTGCATTTGGAGTCCTGGCACCGTAAGGCTGATGAATTAATCCTCCTGCTGTGGGCAGCCTTGGCAAGGCCTTAGCTGGAGTACTACTATGTCCAGCTTTGAGCAGTGCCTTCCAAAAACAACGTGGCCCATTTGGCAAGAGCCTAGAGGCGAGCTGCAGGAATCACAGGAGGTCTAAGGAACATGACCTAAAAGGAGAAAGCCAGGACTGCCCAGTCTGGAGATGGGAAAACAGCAGAAAAACAAGAACGCAGCAGCTTCGAACAAAAAGTAGCTGGGGAAAAAAAAAAAAAAAAAGAAAAAAAAAGAGGAATAAGACAAGTAAGAGGCTGAACTTGTAGGAGTAGACATTATAAGACAGCATGAAAATCTTTCCGAAGGAGAAGGCCGCTGCGGGCTGGAGTGAACTGCCATCTCCAGCGGTTTTTGAGGACAGCTTACACAAACTAACTTTGTCCTGACCGTATTGTGTGGGGCTGGACGGGCCTTCAGCAGCGCCTGGCACGGGCCTGGCCGGGCAGCCGTGGCCTCCGGCACCCCCGAGGTGGTGGCCGCTCAGCAGCAGCAGCAGCCCGCCGCCGGGCCCGCCGCCGTCGGGGCCCCTGGGCGATAAGCGTCTCTTGAAGCTGCTTCCAGGGAGGTTTTGCAGCCTGTACTGACACCAGGACAGGCCCTGCGTGCCTTGCGCTGGCGATTAAACCACACTAAGTCTGTGGTGCTTTACCCGAACAGCGGATATAGCCCCACTGCGGCTGATGTGGCCGTACCGGGCCAGCGGGTGCCCGCTGCCTCCAGGCGGCCAGGCCGGGCACCGCGCTCCGCAGACCCGCGGGGCGTCCCGGCCCAGCGCTGGCCCCTTCCCCGGGCCCACGCCTCGCTCAGGGGAAGGGGCCCGGGCCCGGGCCCGGGCCCGGCGCCCGGCTCGGCGGGCCGCGGCGGGGCCGGGCGGCGGCGGCCGAGCGGGGCGGGGAGGCCCCACAGCCGGTTCCCTCTTTGCCCGGCGTGTGATTGGCGGCGGCTCCGGAGCTGCCTACCGCCGGCCATGGAGCCTCCCCTCCGGCCCCCGGCCCGCTCCGCTTCCTGCTGAGGGAAACACCTGTCCGAAGCCGGAGCCGGGGCCGCGGCCGCGGCGGCGCCGCTGCGGTGAGTAGCTCCGACCCGGGGGCCGGCGGGGGTCGGCGGCGGACCCTGCTCCAGGCCGGCCCTGCCCGAGGGCCGGGCTCGCAGGTGGCGGCGGGGGCGCAGGGCCGAGGCGGCGCGGCCCGGCTCCCCGCGGTGGCGGTGGGCAGACCCGTCTGGCGGGCGCGCCGGCAGCAGGGTGTCCGCGGCCCCCGGTTGCCCTGGCGGGCTGGGCGCGGCGAGTTTTGCCCTCATGCGGCGACGGCTCCGCTGCTGCTCCCGTGGGCGCTGCGGGGCGGCGCGGCCCCGGCCGCCATCTCGGGGCGGCGGGCCGGCAGGGGCGGGCGCGGCCTCGGGGCCCGGCCGGTGGGCTGGGTGAGGGAGGCAGCTCCGGCTCGCTGGTCCCCGCCGCGTCGCGCCTCCCCGGGCAGGCGCGGGCGAAGGGCTTCGGCCAGAGCCCCCTTCCAGCAGGGCATGTGTGGGTGACCGGAGTCGGCACCGCAAGTCTGCAAGGCAAGGGCTGCGCCCCCCGTACCCTGCCCCGTCCTTTGCTCCTCGCGGGCTTGGTCCCGGCTCACGTCCTGGCCCAAAGAAGAGTCACAGGTTTGATGCAAAACCTGCTGAGGAAGCTGTTAGTATGTTGAATAAAACAATGTAAAGTGAGGGACCGCACTAGGCAGTGGTAGCAGTTCCCTCTGGTCTGAAGATCTATGAGTCAGCTCTGCTATAACACAGCTTTTACACAGTAAATAACTGTATTTCCTCATCCAACAAATAACCTCTTGTGTCTGTCCGGTACGTGTAGACCATAAAACCTTCCCCCACCACAAATTGTCTGAAATAATAGCTGAGGGCATTCAGAAGTTGGTTGTTGGTGGAGATCAGGTCACACTGTTAAAGGTCGCTATTTGAAAGGACAGGCAGTATCCAGGTAGCGAGCGTGTCCCTGCAGGACCCATAGCTGCAATCTCTGTGTTTTCAAACTACGTGAAGTGTTGGTTTAAGGGTAGATCACCATCACTTGTATAACTCCAGTTAACTAGAACTTTGCCAAAATTCTTATCTAAATTTTTGGAACCAGCTAGAAGTTATTGTTTGTTGCAGAAGCACCACCAAATAGATGCCTCGTGTAGAAACAAAAATATGCAAAGGTCTGTAGTGAAGGCAGGTGGGTCCTGAAAATATTACAGCCATAATTGCAGTCAGATTCACGGTGCAACCTCCTGGCGGAGATATTCAGCTGTAACTGCTGATTCGTACACTTTTTGATAAAGAATATGACTATATTATCTGTGAAGTTTTCAGATAGGAAGCTGCACTGATTTAATTCCCGTGAGAGCTAGTAGTTGCTAGAGGATTTGACAGAAGAACTGAGCAAAGCAGTTTTTGTTGTTGTGTTCATGCTTAACATGTTAGTCCTATATCTTGCCTGTTCAGCCCTGGATCATTGTAGATGTAGGGAAGATATATTGCACTCCTATCCAGCAAATGCAGAGCGGTCTCCTGCTACAGGATAGTGCTGGCAAGCAGATTTATTATGCTGCTTGGAAAACTTTGGGTCATGTCATAGGTGGATTTTTTCATTTATCTTAAAGTGAATGTAAATAGATTATTATTCTATTTGCATAATGTGTGCACGAGATGATTCTTACTCTGATAGAGAGTGCCTGTTTTCTTGCAGGTTATGTTGTCTGGGTAGGAGCTGACACTAAAGTGAAAAGAAAATTTAAAAATAAGGTGTTCACATGGTGGATTAAACCAAAAGCAGAAACTAGTATAGAATAAGCATAAGAATAACTGGTGGAGAGTAAGTAACTGGTAAAACTCTAACAAAGCAGTGATGTTTGACAGATATATTGAGTTTTTTGTAGCAGAATACATGAAGTAATTCGTGATAATACCACATTGTCTTTTTAAAGCACATTTCAACCGGTGTTCTCAAATCCTTTAACAAGTTTACTCATTAATTTATGTCCTAATCCTGCTGTGAATTGTGTTTCAGTCTCAGTTATCCTAAACTGCGCTGGCTCCACTCCCTTCCCTTCTCTTCCCTTCCCTACCATTCCTGCAAGTGATGGGTCAGATTAAGGAACTGATCCAGCTGAAAATTAACCAATTTTTTTGTTGTTTTCTCATTACGATCAGTTTGCTGATCTGAGTGATGAGATAGGAACACAACTGGAGACAAAGGCAAGCCTGTTTGCTTGTCTTAGTTACCTTTTACGGGCCCACCTCCTCCTGCTCCACTGGACCCCAGCAGGATTTGTGGACCAGTGGTAGGACAGTTCTCCTAATACAGGGAAATTTTGGCTTAGAATTAAATTAGAATTAATATTAAAAAAGAATGGCTTTTTTGATTTTTTTTGTGGTGTTGTTGCAGTAGGCGTATAGAAATGTCAATACTGTAAGTAATGCTTAGGCGTGATAAAAGTTTTAGGAAGTTATTTTAAATGATTTTCAGTTACAAACATCCAAGTTTTTGGATGCATATGCATGAGGAAATATGGTTTTGCCATGCCTACACATGGATTAGCAGGAAACAGACACAGTTTGGTGTCATCCTAAGAATGGGGACACTTTGTGTCTGTCATTGCAGAGACAGGTTAGAGACAGTCATCGCTCCAAGAATTGGCTTCTGAAGCTGATGAAAAGGGGTCAGAGCTGAACTAGAGATGGGGATTGGGCTGGATTAGACATGGCAGGTCACAGCCCAAATGAATGTGGGAGAAGAGACAGTCTTGTACGGGCAGTTACACAATTGTCATGCATTTTGCATTGTATCTGATGCAGTTTGTGGAGGAATATTTGTACCTTTCACAACGTTGCTCTACCAGTCTTTTTAAGTGGATGAAAGCGTCAAACAATGACATTCAATGAGCAGGGTACAGGGTAGTTCTCTGCTGCACAAGGTAGAGATGCTGCTTTTGATTTTCTTGGTGATCTTGATAAATGGAGTAGTACCAGCATAGCTTAGCAGGAGATGGAATATTTGTGTGTATATGTATTTGAAAAATTAATCCTTAAATGCATATCACATGGTGGCAAGATGAGGACATTTTAAACCAGCATGCTTTCTTAGGTCTGGCAAAACCCAATGAAACTGTGATGAGTCCGGGTTGACTTCATAGGGTCAGCACAACGACTTCTAGAACGAGGGATATTTGCAAAAAACATATGTAGCCTGTTGGCATGAAAAAAATCCTCACTGCTTGTGTTTAAATGAAGAAAAATATGCGACTGTATTACACGTTTTAGAAATTATACTTCAAAATACAGACTCTGCAAAAGCGTTGCAAAGTCAAGCTCTCCAAAGTCAGGGAATTTCAAAACATAGGTTTTGCAAAACACATTTTCCACTTCAGCATTGCTCCTTTTTTTCCCCTATACCTCCAGCTCCTTTTCCTTTTTATGTGAAACTGGGTGTGTGCTTCTCCTCTGTCATCTTGGGCACTGCTGTTGAGGTTACAGGTGCTCGAGATTTCCAGCAACGGAGTGTTTTTTTCATATGAGGGGAGGACCGGAGAGGAAAGCGGTGTGTAGTGCTGAGATGCCGCAGAGACTGTGCCCGATACATGCTGACAGGCTGCACATGCGCAGAGGATCGGTGTTGGAGATGTCTTGGCCAGGATGGGTAGGTTTCATGGCAGTGACTAAATGTTCAGGGCACCTTCACCACTTCAGAAATTTTTAATACCGGCTCTAAAAGGTAGAGGGAGCTAGGACAGAGTGTGTTTCCCCCAAACTCACTTCCTGAGAAAAATAACCTCTAAAAAGAAATCAGTCTTAAGCTGCCAAGCAAAATGATGCTCTGAGAAAAAAGAGCTATGTCTGTGGTGGAGGGTATTTTCTTTTTTTAACCTCGGCAAAGTGTTAGTTTCAGAGATTGTAAGTGGCACATTGGAGGCAGGTAAGAAGACTATCAGATTTTTTTTGCCAGTACAGAAGGAGCTTTTTTTATTCCCCCCCTTTTTAATACGGAAGGTGTCTTAAGAGTTAGGAAGCATGCATATGTTAAAAAACAAAACAAAACAAAACAAAACAAAACACTTCACTGTTGCTAAAAGACTTTTCAGTTGTTCTGTATTTTTTTTCTCCTTCTCAAGGGTCATCATTTTTGTAGGATAGGTACTGATACAGGATGTGTGTTACTTACTGCTCTTCAAAATGGTCAGTATTTCACTGCAAAAGTCATAAGGAAAAAGGATAAGATCAGAGGCTTTTCTCTCATTTTTTTCTGATTTTTACATGTTTTCCCAAAGCTTTTCCTGTGGGGATTTTTTTTTAGTAAAGGAACAGCTCTTCAGGTTGAAGTTAACCACAAGAATTAGTGTTGAAAGTCCATGGTTTAAATTCTTCCCAAATCTTAAGTCATAATTTCTAGTGTGTGGTGTGTGAATTTAAGTTGGAAGTCCTTGAAGGGCTATCACCATGAAAATAAAAATCAGGAAACATTGTAGATTTAGTTGTGTTTTGTCTAATATTTTTATTTAACTGTTTTATAAAGTAGTTAAACTTTCTAAAAAATACTGGTTTTAAAATGTTTTATT
Organism: Burhinus oedicnemus; assembly: GCA_008921705.1. NCBI lineage: Eukaryota > Metazoa > Chordata > Aves > Charadriiformes > Burhinidae > Burhinus > Burhinus oedicnemus. Next base: position 1,743,041 of record VFFE01007054.1, on the reverse strand, counting down.
TGGATTCATTAGATTCATTCCCTGGATTATTCTTAGCTATTTTTAAAAGGCTTTAAGCATATTTTCTATGCAAGTGTGTTAAAATTAAATTGGTGTACTGTTAGTGTATTTGTACTGTTGTAACAGGAAAAGCATTCTGACTTTTTTTTAAATGAGCAATCTTATATATAATCAACTTGGTTAAAACTTCCTTCCTGGTAAGTGCAGCACTTCCTTTGCATCTGGATATGAGGGCGAGCAAGAAAGGCAGAACAGCTTAAACAAAGAAATTTTGTGTGAATGATCTTCCTTTAAAAAAATAGGAACTTCAGAAATTAAACAAATGAGTCGTCTTCAGCAATTCAGCCTTTATTTTATAAGCAGGTAATATTTCCTTGTGCTTTGTCAATTATAGAGGTGGTATGTCCACAGTCGTTGCTTTCCGGAACTTGAAAAGAGGATTTTAGTTAGTATACTATGTTGTTTCCATTTAACCTTTTATATTTTTATCTTCTTGTTTTGTTATCTGGTAGGGCATCGTTACATTGGTGTTGTTTTTTCCAGCAGAAAGAGAATGATTTTATGAGAAACAGAAAAAGATTTTATGTGTAAAAAGCGTTGTCTGGAAAAGATGTTCAGTATGTTGCTGTAACTTAGCTTGTGCGAGCATGCTCAGTCAGCACTGCCTTCCTCTTCCAAGCTCTCGGTGAATAATTTCCACTTCATTAGTGTTCAATGGAGATTAACTGTGAGCAACAATATTTTTTGCTTACTGAAAGCTGATAAGGTAGGCTACTAGTGTTCAAAGTTGTTTTACAGGTGTTTTAGGTGTGATTTGATGTGTAGGGTAATCAATCGGCATCAGCTTGGGAGTTTTTTCTTCTCTAGCAAACTAATACTTTATACTGGAAGTGTTTACTTTTAAAATGGAAGGATGTTATCAGTCTGGTGAATTGATTTATTTAAAAGGAGCACATCTAAGGATACTAGGCTTGAGTTTAGATGCACATTAACTATCTATCTTCAGAAGTAGTCGCTGACTTTTGAATCCCAAGGGCTTTATTTGATGTAAGTCCTTATTCCTCATTGCTAAAGATCAGAGGAAAATGGGAATAGACTCACTCCTGTCCAGTCTGCAAATAAATTGTTTTGTTATGTTCTGTCACGCGTGGAGCTTGGTGGGATCGTGTTTTCCTCATACACTGTAGCGTGTCTTTTGATTTCTGTGAAAACCCACTTATGTTAATATCAGCAGCATGAAAACATGAGGCAGCAGAAGAATCAGTGCTCGATCAAATAGAAGCAAGAACAAATCAGTATGGAGGAAATAAACAGTCATACCGCTTATCCTCGGTGAAACCTAGGAAGGCTGTTTAAAAGCTCTAATTATTTAATCATTGAAGGGTTGTTGGTTTGGGTTTTTTTTATATTTGGTGTTGAATTGAATAGATTACATCTGAGGTGGTTTATGTAAATCAAGTATTTTTGATCAGAAATGAAGGGGAAATATAAAAAATACACATAGCAGGATTATGACTGACCTGTGATTTTAATTAAGAAGGGTTAAAAAATAAGAATAAAGAAAAATGTAAATGAGAAAGTAATCAAGTATTTCTGTGTTTTGCTAGATTTCTTCTGGCATGGAGTTGGGTGATGATGAACAGCCCGTTGTTATGAGAGAGGAAAACAAACGAAGGAGAAGAAGAATGAAACCTCATTGTACATCAAGTAATTTGTCATCAATGGAACTGATATCCATTGAGTTCATTTTACCTACAAGCAATAAACATACTAAAGTACCGGAAATGATGTTACTCGAAATAGCTGGCAACTGTACGGTTGAGCAAATGAAAGCACAGATCTGGATGCGTGCAATAGAGATGAGTCAAACCACAGACTTCTACCATGCATTCACCCCAGATCAATTTATTCTGCAGTATCAGAAGAAAGGGCAATGGTATGAAATTTATGATAAACATCAAGTATTACAGACATTGGACTGCATACTGTACTGGAAAGTGTTACAGAAAAAGGTAGGCAAGATCTATGTTGTCCAGAAACAAAAACCATCAGAAGAAGTTCAGGAATTTCAGCGGCAGCTTAACGATTTAATCGGTTATGATGTCACTGATGTAAGCAACGTGCATGATGATGAACTAGAATTTACCCGTCGCAGACTAGTTACTCCACGTATGATAGAGGTAGCCTGTAGAGATCCTAAATTGTATGCAATGCACCCATGGACTACATCTAAGCCACTCCCAGAGTATTTATTTAAAAAGATCACTAATAACAACATTTTCATAATCATACATAGAGGAACAACTAGCCAAAAAATTAAAGTGTCAATAGATGACACTCCAGATACGATTCTCCACAGCTTTTTCACAAAAATGGCAAAGAAGAAGTCTTTGATGGACATTCCTGAAGATCATAGTGAACTAGATTTTGTTCTCAGGATTTGTGGCAGAGATGAGTACATTACTGGAGAGACACCAATCAAAGATTTTCACTGGATAAGACAGTGCCTTAAGAATGGGGAAGAAATCCACCTTGTCTTAGACAGTCCCCCTGACCCAAATGAGGATGAGGTTCAGAAGGAAGAGTGGCCCTTAGTGGATGACTGTACAGGAGTTACAGGGTATCATGAACAATTGACAATAGATGGAAAAGATCATGAGAAAGTCTTCACTATCTCTTTGTGGGATTGTAATAGGAAATTTAGGGTGAAAATAATTGGCATTGATATCCCAGTCTTACCAAGAAATACTGATCTTACAGTGTTTGTGGAGGCTAACATTCAACATGGGCAGCAGCTCCTTTCACAGAGGAGGACTTCATCGAAGCCTTTTACTGAGGAGGTTCTGTGGAATATTTGGTTGGAGTTTGATATCAAAATCAAGGATTTGCCTAAAGGAGCACTCCTGAATCTTCAGATATACTGTGGCAAAGCACAGGGACTGTCCACAAAGACAAACCTTCAGTCACATGAATCCCCCAACTCTGATTCAAAATGCAAAACTCAGCTTCTCTATTATGTAAATCTTTTGTTGATAGATCACCGTTTCTTGCTACGAAGCGGGGAGTATGTGCTCCACATGTGGAAAATACCAGGCAAGGGGGAAGAGCAAGGAAGCATCAATGCAGACAAACTCACATCAGCAACTAACCCGGATAAAGAAAACTCAATGGCTATCTCCATTGTGCTGGACAAATATTGTCACCCAATTGCCTTGCCCAAGCACAGGATAACATCAGACTCCCAAGGGGATAGGACGCGAGCTGAAATGCCTAACCAGCTTCGCAAGCAACTTGAAGAGATCATAGCAACTGACCCACTTAATCCACTTTCTCCTGAGGACAAAGAACTGTTGTGGCACTTCAGATATGAAAGCATAAAGCACCCCAAGGCGTATCCTAAGCTACTTAGCTCTGTGAAATGGGGACAACAAGAAATAGTGGCCAAAACATACCAGTTGCTAGCTAAAAAGGAGGTTTGGGATCAAAGCACTTTAGATGTTGGACTCACAATGCAACTTCTGGACTGTAACTTCTCAGATGAAAATGTCCGAGCAATGGCAGTTCAAAAACTGGAAAGTTTAGAAGACGATGATGTTCTTCATTATCTTTTACAGCTTGTGCAGGTAAGGTGTATTTGCATTCTTGAACTCTGCCTTCCGGGAATATTTGCATTAGCCCATCATTATTTCCATCTTAGTAGGTCTAGTTAGTAATCCCTGGGTTTGAAGTCTTCAGTGTTTAGTCAAAGCAGTGGTAGTAACCAAATTAACCCAAACCATACTTTCTACATCCGTCTTTTGCCTATGTTGTTATTGTTGTGTTACCGTTGCCTTGTGTCCTACAATTTGCATCTTGTGTTTACAGTAGTATTTTTTTCTGGAAGTTGTCAACCCTAGCTCAGCAATGATGGGAACAAATCCTATGCTGTCTGTAATCCTAATCAAGGATCCTAATCTAATTCAAGTCTGAATCACATAGCACTTGACCAGTTTTGCTAATAGTTTAGAAAGAGTGTAGACAGAAAGAAAGTAAAGGCAGATGTTGACGTGGGCAAGGCCTGAAGAAAAATCTGGGATTGGATTTTAAGTCAAGAATAACAGTGTAGTTACATAGTAGATGGCAATGACTTCAATCTTGCACTGTTAAGGGGACCAGATATATCTAGAATCTTCCAAAATTTTTTTAGAAGTAAATAAAGTGTTGCTAGGACTCCATAATAAGATTAATTTATTCTGGGAGATTGGGTGAAAAACTGTGTTTTTAATGGCAATGAATCACTGCTGTATCGATTTGAAGCACTTTGTGTGCGGATCTGCCAGATGAAACACCAGGAAAGGTTATATCAGTTATACAAGAAAATTGGTTTGTTTGCTTTTTCGCAACACAGTGCAGGAGCTGGGCAGCCTGTCAGCAGCAAAGTTACATCTGATGGCTGATGAAAGGTGTAACCCTGTGGTTCTTCCGGGTAAACGCATCCCCTAAAGCAAGGCGACTCCGCAGTCTTCCCACACCCAACAGGGCTCTGGTTCATGCGGCAAGGCTGTCGCCCCACAGAGCAGGAAATACTTTTTTCAAAGAATCAGAGGACAAAATTGGGATTCAAAATTAAAAAAAAAAAAAAAGAACTGCTGCAGCCTGGGAGCCTGTGGGATGGGGCTTTTAATTTCTGTGGGTTCAGAGGGAGACTGGGTTCCCAGGAAGATGAAGTTAGTATTTCAGATTTTGCTGCGCATCAATAGTGCTTTAAACAAGGCCTTTTTAGCCCTGTCTTTGCTTGTCTGAAGATTAGGCTCCCCAGGCAGAATTTATGCACTTCTACATTAACCAAAGGAGCCGCTACGGTTACCTCATTGGGCCTCCCACGTAGCTGCTTCTATATATATGCTTGGCTTGTGAGCTTTTGCTGTCTGCATGTGGCTCAGCAATTTTATTCGCTTTTGTATCCAAATTTGGGGTTTGGGATGGTGATTGGTTGATATCAAAGTGCCTGAGAGAATGGGAGAAATTTTTTTTTTTCTATTTGTTTTTGAAATTATTTGTTTTCAGAAAGTACAAATCTGGAGAGTTTTAAGAAGAGTAAAACTCTCTAACACTAAATTAAATTACTGTAGCATAAAATCATAGTAGCATAACTTCACTATGTCATTTTTAGTAAGACTTGTAGTAAAAAATTAAAAGATCGCCATCCCCAAAAAGGAAAAAAATACTAGATCTCAACTTTTATCTCTCTGTGGCTTCCACGTTTTTGCTTCCTTGGCTAACAATGGAGCATAGGCCAGCAGTGTCCTGCAGCAAAGTATTGGTACCACAGTGTATTTCAAAATCCACATTTTTCAGAGAATGGATGTCAGCCATTCCTCTGCTCTGATGGACACATCTGAGACGTCTCTTCTGCAAACGGTCATCACTTTTCACATGTGTGCCTTCATGAAAGCTTTATGCTGTCATGAATCCTCTGATTCTTTTTCACTCTGCACTGGATATTCCCATTTGACCTCCCAGTAGAGTTAGACATCAACCAAACATTTTATTTCCCCGCAGGTTTATCCCAAATAGAAGCAGCCATACCATAAATAAACCTATCAAGCTTCCTATAAAGGTTTGTTGTTCTCTGTGCAGTTCATAAAACATGGATAGGATAGTTAAAATACAACAAAATCCATTGTCAAATGAACACCAATGCCTGCTTGTATATGGCAGGCAGTAAAGCTCTTCTGCTGAACTGACAAGGCAAAGATACATGCAGGGACCTGATGAAGTGCCAGCAGACTTTTTTAATGGCTAGCTTTTGTTGTTGCTATTCAAATGTTGATATTTGCCTCTGTGAAGAAAAAAGAAAAATGGGATTGACTTTTTAAAATAATTATTTCTAAAACATAAGCATAATAAGGATGCTTATCATACATTTTTCTAATACTCTTTTATGTTAAAATATATAATTATATATTATAACCTTAATATAAGGAGGTTTTGTTTTGAAGCAATGGCTGGTTGTTTGGCTGTATTTCATTATTAAATTGTTTTTCAAGGATATGCACTGAGAACATTCAGCAACACATATATCAGAATGAGGTTTTTAATAGGCTTTCTTGGAACTATAGGCAAATCCATTTGAATTTATGTAACAATTATTGCTTTTGGCTGCCTTATTGCAGTGAAAATTAATTTTTATTAAAAACCCCTCGTACCTCATAATCTCGTACACAAAGTAAAAGGATCTGTATTTTTAAAAATCAGTTTATATTTGTGAGTTCTCATCATCTGTCCTAAATAAGATTGTGCTGCTTGGGAAAATAAAACCGTATTGCAGAGATGGTCAAGACAGTTCTTGCAGAATTACAGTGCTGTAGAAGGGCAAGTCTGGTGCTTGGCTTCCTTATCTGTCTCTTAGCCAGCAGCTGGAAAGAACAAGTCTTCATAGCATTTTTGTAAGTTGGTTCATTCTAGAAGCTTGACTGAAAAAACTTGATTTTTTTTTTTTCTTTTGAATAAACCCACAGGACAATTTACATTTCAGAAATAGTGTTGATATTTTAATAATAAAAAATACAGCTGTGTGCGGCAGTGCTTTTAAGAGTTTATAAACCCTGTGATTTGTTTGATGAATTTAGTAGACCTCTGCTGATGGCTTGGTTGCTTCTTTGCAAGCTGCAGACCACAGTGATCTTGAAAGAGCCATTATATTCTGTTGAATAACTATCACTAGAGGTTTGCATACTTTGTTGCTTCTGAAAGCTGAGTGTAGTACGTGCACCCGGCTCTCTGCACATCCCTTTGTTTTCCCTTAATCTCTCTCCATGCTGCTTCCTGGCACTCTGTTTCCAGAACCTGAAGCCATTCACTAGCCCCCTCCATCCACAACAGGAATTTTGTGACTCTATTGCAGAAATTGAATGCTTCTTATTTCTCTTTTCTTGCCATGGGATATACATGCATACCTTTTTGCCCCCATTAATCTTGATACAAACCTCCTATAAACTTGAGTCCCCCAAACAACAGGAAGGAAGCTGCTGGAAAAACCACTTGAAGTGGACAAGTTCCCCTGGCACAGCCCAGTACTTGGAAGTGTGATAGTTTTCTGGTAGACCAATTCACTTGGTTATTGCGATGGGGGAGAGAATAACAGTAAAAAAAATCCACTCCTGACAGTTCAAAAAAGTTGTTGACTTTTTGTTTCCACCCTTTTTTGGCAGTAGCTTGGAAATATCTGTGGGCTTTGGTGGAGGGGAGCGGCTGTTGGAAGAGAAAAAATACATCTGTGCTCACAGAGTCATTAAAAAAAAAAAAGCACTGGCGAACTTTTCCTCTTAATTGTACTCCATTAATACAGGATATGCATTGGAGTCTTTATTCTATTTTGTTGTTCGTTTAGGGGCGAAAGGCCAGAATGCCTGAGATTAGGTGCTCTGAAAAGCTGCTCCCATATCCCGTGCTTGCTGGAGAACCCAGCAGTGAGCGCTGGTGCCCCAGTCCCAAAGGATGTTGTAAAAAACCAGTCCTTTATTATTAAAAATTTTCATTAAAGAATGATTACAAATACGTCATTTCATTTGGCAATAATATTTTCAAGCCTTCTCTGTGTCAATCAGACTGTTTTCTGATCTTGCTGGATTTTACTACAGCCTGTGAATGATGTTGCTTTGTTTACATGCCTTCATGTGCTCAGATCACTCTCACTGGTTAGCCACTCCCTGCGTTGCTTTATTTGTCACATTAATAACATGTGGACCTGTTGCAAAGAAAAAGTGCTTCTTGAATCACAGAGAAGCCTTGCTTTGTTTTTTTCATTTCCTCGAAAGACCTGCTTTATTACACATTTTCTCTAGCGTGTTCTCTAGATGTCATCAGTAAAATATAAGTGCAACAGGATCTTAAATATGTTAATAACATGCCTTCTATGTTTGTATTACTCAGGCTGTGAAATTTGAGCCATATCATGACAGCGCATTAGCCAGATTTCTGCTAAAACGGGGTTTGAGAGTAAGTACTTCAAAATACAGCCAACTTAGGCTAAAGTTACCGGGATTATTAAAACCCTTTGTCAAGAAATGTGTGCCGATCATAGTGTTTTTCTTTACCTCTAGAACAAAAGAATTGGTCACTTCTTGTTTTGGTTCTTAAGAAGCGAGATTGCCCAGTCCATGCATTACCAACAGAGGTTTGCAGTCATCCTAGAAGCTTATCTTAGGGGCTGCGGAAAGGCAATGCTACATGATTTCATGAAGCAGGTTCAAGTAATTGAATTGCTGCATAAAGTCACAATGGAGATAAAATCAGTTTCTGCGGAAAAGTATGATGTCACTTCTCAAGGTATTTACTAACAGGTGTTTCTTCGTTTGTAATAATATTGTTTTTTTCTCTTTGGGAAAATCTAGGCAGCAAAGTATACTGTTTACTTAGAAAATTCATGGGTAAGTTACTGTTAAAGGGCACCATTATTACTTCTTATAAAGTGCCAGTGTAAGTTGATAGTGATTGTTTGCTTGTTCCACCCCAAAGAAGATGGAATATCAGTATTATAGACACCCACTACATTCCTGTGCTTTGGCTTATCTTCTTGAACCTCACGCCATGCAACTGGGAAGGTTAAGTTCTTATACCTTTATCTGAATGCCAGCACTGCAAAAAGAAACAATCCTGGGACACAAATATTAACTGGAAATAAAGAGAAAAAGCGACAGTTGCCAAGGAACACAGCCTTACCCTAAGCAGTCACTAAAAGACTCTTGGCAAGAAAACCAGGGAGGAGTCCAGTACAGCCTCTGCTAGGGCACAAAAGTAGCTGGTGGATCTTCAGTGAGTACACAGAGCACATCTTTGGGGCTTTGCGATGTGCTGAATAGGAGTCCTGAGAGACACAGATGTGGTATTTTTATTTCTAGTTCCTGTAAGCACCGCTTTGGAAGCCACAGTAGGGTTATGCAATGCCCGTTGACCTCCAGGTTTTGCCTGCCTTTCCCCACCTTTCTCCCTGACTTCCTTAAAAGCTTGTTTGTCATCATTCCTGTTAGTTGCTTGGTGTTGGGAGTAAGCATGAGAAGACATATGATCATATCCAAATTCTAAAAGCTGTAGAGAGACTAGCTCTTCCTATGTTCAGCCTCGTGTATTCTAGTCCAGGAAGTCCTTGGTTCTGAAAGCCGCTCCACTCTGGTTATGCAGAACTGGCTGTGGTGGTGTTTCAAAAGAAATTTGAAGGAAATATGCATTTATTCTTCAATATATAATGTAATATCAGTTACTTTACTACGTAATGCGGGTTAAGGGATTTACTGAACCCCCATATAAAATATTCTTTCTGAACAACTTTCTAAAATTTATCTTAAAATACTCTATAATCTAAATATATTTGGTCAGAATCCCATGTTTTGCAAGGAAACTTTACAGCCTTGCAGATGTACAAGTCTGTAACAGCAGTGGTTTCCATAATACATTATCTTTGAAGGATATGTGGGCAAAGAAGAAAAGTTTCAGGTGAAAGCAATTGCATTAACACCCACCAGGTTTTGAAGTTAAAGAATCTTTGTATGTAATGTACAGCAGAACACTGAAAGATGACTTATATAATTGACATTTTCACTGAATAAGGCTTCCTGAAACTGTGGAGTGCCCTACTAATGCTGTATCTAATTTAATTTATTCTCAGATTATTGAGGATATGATTTTTCTTACAGGCACCCTCTGCTTCTTACATTTTAAAAAATGTATGTCCTAAAATTTCTTCTGTAGTTTATTGCTTCTTTTTTGCCCCATCATTTCTAATATTCCTAGTTGTTTATATTCTCAGTCTGAATGTTTTGGACTGTTTGATTTCATTCCGTCATGCAGCCTCTTCCTCCAGTATTTGTGGATTTTATAAAATAATAAATTCCTCCCTGTTAGGCCCATACTAGTCCAGTAGCAATCGTGCTGTCAAACTGTTCCTTTCACTTTCATGTAATCTCTTTGCTTATATTTGAACACAGCCAGTAATAATAAATAAATAAGTTCTTAAGGTCATAGTATTACAGCTCACACAGGATTATCTACTTTCATCACTACTCTCTTGGATGATTTGTCTCCCAAGAATGTGTCTATACAGCTGTTTCTTCTCTTAAAATGCATAGTACTTTGTTGTTAAGCCAGGTGAACTTGAAATTGTTCTAGCAAGCACCTTCACTTGCATTTTGAAATCAGGTAATTCCTAATCTCTACTAGCTTCAATTGGTTGGTGTACAATTTTCAAATTACATTACATTACAATGAGGAGACTTACTGAAATCAAGCTAGATTTGTGTAGGAAATCAATAGTTACATTTTAGAAAGCTGTTTCATGACCCAAGTTACTACAACCTAGGGGTGTTTTTGGTTTAGTTTGGGTGGGTTTTTTTTCATAGAATCATAGAATCATCTAGGTTGGAAGGGACCTTTAAGATCATTGAGTCCCACCATTAGCCTAACACTGCCAAAACCACCACTAAACCCTGTCCCTCAGCACCACATCTACCTATATTTTAAATACTTGCAGGGATGATGATTCAAACCACTTCCCTGGGCAGCCTGTTCCAATGTCTGATAACCCTTTCTGTGAAGAAATTTTTCCTAATACCCATCCTAAACCTCCCCTGGGACAACTTGAGGCCATTTCCTCTTGCCCTGTCACTTGTTACCTGGGAGAAGAGACCGACCCCCACCTCGCTACAACCTCCTTTCAGGTAGTTGTAGAGAGCAAGAAGGTCTCCCCGCAGCCTCCTTTTCTCCAGGCTGAATAACCCCACTTCCCTCAGCTGCTCCTCACCTGCTCTGCAGGTGTGCTCTAGACCCCTACCAGCTTCATTGCCCTTCTTTGGACATGCTCCAGCACCTCAATGTCTTTCTTGTAGTGAGGGTCCCAAAACTGAACACAGTATTTGAGATGCAGCCTCACCAGTGCCAAGTAACCTTCTGAAACCTTTCGAAACCTTTCGAAAGGTTTCTATTTATAAAGTCCACTTAATAGCTCCTGTATCTTGCTCTCAGATTTATTTATTTTTTACCTGGAGAGATACCACCTTTGTCACCTTGCGCTGCTAGGTAGTTCTTTTCTAAAAGCCTTTAGGATAGGTGTAACATTTGTGTTCTGTGAGTTCTCAGGTAATTCTATTGGCTTGACTTTCTTAATTTGATAGCAGTTTTTGAAATGTCTTCATTTTCTGGACATGAGCTGACAATGTGTGCTTGCAGCCCAGAAGGCCAACCGTATCCTGGGCTGTATCAAAAGAAGCACGGCCAGCAGGTCGAGGGAGGGGATTCTGCCCCTTTACTCTGCTCTGGTGAGACCCCACTGGGAGTACTATGTCCAGCTCTGGAGCCCTCAGCACAGGGAAAACATGGACCTGTTGGAGTGGGTCCAGAGGAGGGTCACAAAAATGATCAGAGGGCTGGAGCACCTCTCCTATGAGGATAGACTGAGAGAGTTGGGGTTTGTTAGCCTGGAGAAGAGAAGGCTCCAGGGAGACCTTATTGTGGCCTTTTAGTACTTAAAGCAGGCCTACAGGAAAGACAAGGACAAACTTTTTAGCAGGGCCTGTTGCGATAGGACAAGGGATAATGGTTTTGAACTAAAAGAGGGTAGATTTAGACTAGATATAAGGAAGAAATTTTTTACAACAAGGGTGGTGAAACGTAGGAACAGGTTGCCCAGAGAGGTGGTAGATACCCCATCCCTGGAACCATTCAAAGTCAGGTTGGTGGGGACTCTGAGCTACCTGATCTGGTTGGAGATGTCCCTGCTCATGACAGGGTGTTTGGACTAGATGACCTTTAAGGGTCCCTTCCAACCCAAACTATTCTATGATTGTATGATTTTGTATATTAAGTGTCCAGTTCCATGTCTAGCTTTCTCATAACAATTTTTTTTGCTCTTTAATTTTTATCTCCAGAATTACTTTAACATGTATATGCAGCCTCTGCTGTGTAGCTGCAGTTTCTTTTCGAACAGCATTCAGGCCTTTGTCCTAACGAAGGGTAATACCCAGTGTATTGCTTATGCTATTAACACCTGCTAGCTGAGATGAACGAAGTGCATCATATGTAGTATAATGCATACTGTCCTAAGCTGAAGATTCAGAAGCCTGAGGTTTTATGAGTGAAAAGATTCAGTTTGTATATGAACATTAAAATTCTTGTTTGTATAAATATAGTGCAAATTTTCCTCTTACTGGAATGTGAGATTAACAAGGCTGCACTATGAAACCAGTTTTAGGAAGAGAGGAAATTCAGTATCTCTATAATTGGAGTCCTTATGATTACAGTATAATTGACTCCAAGAATTCAAAAGCCACAAGTCTGTCTGCAAGAGCAATGAGGTAGGTCAAAATAATACTGGAAAATGCAAGGTGCTTTTAATTGCCTCCTCCTTCTGAGCCTTTGGGGTAGGTTGTTCAACATTTCTTTGGAAGTTATAAGGGCAAAATATTTTTTGATATGTTGTGCTGTGTTTTGTTTTGTTTTTTAAATGAAAGGTAGCATTTTATTGTAATCTCCTGAGTCTTCAGAAGAACACCAAGCATTGTGCAGTGTTTCTAACACTGTGTAGAAGGCACATGACTTGTGAGATGCTTAAAGACTTTACCTTTGGGTATCTGTAACAGCCCAGACTGTTAATAGTGCAAGTTAAAGGGTCCTCCTCCATTCCTCAAATCAGGACATCCTTGAGGAAACCAATTTAAAAAGTAGTTAAACAGAGGAGGTTTTTAGCTAACTCATGATGCTTAAGAAGTTTGATTACCTGTAACTTTTTTGCCTTCCAACTTTTGATTTCATTATGTTTTCTGACTTGTAATTGCAGTTATCGTGCAGCTGAGACAAAAGCTTGAAAAACTACAGAGCAGCAAACTTCCAGAAAGTTTCAGAGTTCCTTATGATCCTGGGTTAAGAGCAGGAGCCCTAGTGGTAAGTATATTCTGAATTTCTACAAATCCTTTTAGAAAAAACCCTCCTGTTTGTAAGTATGTGTGTCATTTGGTAAAAATTTTTGCTAATATGTCTAAAGGTCTTATTTCACTGTGACTATGATGACGTTTCATGGACTCAGTAAGTTTTTGTTCCCAAAGCTATCAGCATTTTTCTAAATGTCATGACTTGCCACCGTGCACTAAAAAATGCAACATCCCGTAAAATCCTAATCATTAAATGGCAATTATTATTTTTCCATTAGTTTAATCCAGGATTTTACCAGGTAATTGACTTTTTTTTTAACATTAAATACCTGTATAAAACTGGTTTATCTGACTTCAGGGGATTTGGGATACTCAGTCTCTGTTCCTTCTGTTACCCTGATTCATGTCTGTCATTAAGGTTTAGGTCCAGACCTTCATCTTACTAACAAAAATGTCTATCTTAGCTATTTCTGATTTTTCAATATCTTTATGTTGCTTTTGTTGTTTTTATTAGAAAATACATTAAGATTTTGTTACAAATACATTAAGAAACACTTGGATTTTTCTGTGTTGCTGCCTCCAGTTTTGTGGTGAGATTGCAGTGGCTTATGTTGACTCAGAGTTAAAAACAAGATTAATAAATCAGCAGATGTGTAGTGAAAGGGAATCAGCTCATGCATCTACTATGCAATGTGAGGTTTGGGTAAAGAAGCACAGTGAAGATCCTTGAATTCACTTGATGTGCAGCAAGGAGCCTAAAAGAAAAGAATCCCTTGATTTTTCTCTTGGCTAAGGACAGACAAACCATCCAACCTAAGGAATTGCCAAATGGTAGGGTACTCATTTGGGTAACTCATATTAGTTGTCTAGATCTGACAGTGTTTCTGTTAAATAAACCTGTGCCTTGATAGACAGGCTATAAGCTAGTGTATCTTCAAGCTGAGAGAGTTAGATACCTCCTAGTTGGGCATGACTGAGGTACGGTCAGTACAGAAGTCAATTCAAACATTGTTTACTCAGAATTTGTGGCCTATTAAATATTATTTTCTTGATTGTATTTCTCTCTGTTTAGTCTTTTGTGTACAAAAATCACCAACTGCATGACAAAAAGTGGATTTCAAGATAAAAGATCTTTCTGGATTTTCTAGTTTTCCTTCACTTAGGAAGTATGTAGCCCTACCAGGACCTTCCTAGATGAAGGAAGTGATAGATTTACAAGGAAAGGTAGCTATGTCCAAAAATAGATGGCTTAGAGCCCTTCCCCCCCGCCACCCCAAACTATATGAACAAAAACATTTGATATAACAAACTGTATTGGCAAGCTTTCATTTCATCTTCATTCTAGCAAGTGCTACTTGTCCATAACCTTCAAACTCTGCAATTTGACTAGTCTAAACCAAATATTAGAAGGAAAATCAGTGTTTCTAGTAAGTTAAAAGATTTAACAACTTCTTTCCTTTTTAAAAACAAGGATGGTAAAAACTGTTTTGTTTTAAACTACAAGCTCAGAACTTCAATCTATGAAACATGAATATTCCAGAATACTCTTCTCTGATGCCATCAATTCTGTCAGCTCTCAAACACTAGTGTGCAATTGCTTCTGTTATTTTAGATGGCTTTATCGTACATAGTAATGTTCAGCAATGAACCAGCAATTCCAGAATAGAAAGTATTACATACTACAGTTGTATTAGACATAATTAGTTGAGAAAACATTTGAAATAAGGCAATTTCAGTAGTTTCAGTGCTGAATTTCTCAAGATTAAAAAGGTAATAAAACTAAATAGAGAATTAATTTTCTTATTTTATGAATGATTAGGTTAAAATTAGTTTCACAAATGCCATTTTTCCCATGAATTTGAATGTTTTGCTAAGGGAATTGAATCAAGCAATCTGGAATAACTGAAGATGCTAAAAGTCACAAAGGTGGACGATGTGGTAAATTACATCGGACAATGTTTATGTTCCGATTTTGCAGAGCACGTGTCAGAGTGCTGTTGTGAGGGTCCATTATTCGTCAGTTTTGTCAGAATCTCTTGTTCCTGGTTTAAAAGTTTTTTTTCTGTCTGAAGCAGATTTACAAGCTAAATCCAGTTTCAGAGAGTCAAGGCATGCTTTTTACTTTATCATGGATAGCATTAAAAGTTGTGCAGGTTGAGTGAGGCTTTATGTGGCAATTGAATACCATTCCTTACATGTGCTTTCAGTGTGCTTCTTGTGGTATAACTGATTGGAAGCTGGTAAACTACTCTGTAGCTGGTGTGTGAAAAGGTTAGTTGTGTTGATGTTGAAGTACAATGGCTAGCAATAAATGTCTTTTTCACAGATAGAAAAATGTAAAGTAATGGCATCTAAGAAGAAGCCCCTCTGGCTTGAGTTTAAATGTGCAGATCCAACAGCTCTATCAAATGAAACTATAGGCATAATCTTCAAACATGGAGATGACCTCCGTCAGGACATGCTTATTTTACAGGTATGATAGCTAAAATGTATAAAATTAATAATGTGAATATTTTGAAATATTTTAAAATCATTTTACTTTTCAGAAGTGTGTATACTTTATCTTTACTGTCCATATGAAATCTGAGGTTGTCTTTTGTTTTTTAAGCGGTGTATGGGAAGGCTGACTTCAAAACTGGATCTTCTTTTTTGTACTAGTTTTTCATGTTACTGTGCTGTGGGTTAACCCTGCTGGGATGGGGAAAGAGGAAAGGAAGAGTAAAAGCAAGAAAACTTGTGGGTTGAAATAAAAATTGTTTAATAAGCAAAGGAGAAGTTGAAGAAGAGAGAAAGAAAACAAAGCAAGTAATGCAAAGGCAGTCACTCACCACATCCTATGGGTAGACCAATGCCCAGCTAGTTCCTGCGAAAAAGATGGTTAACCTACTTAACCCCCTTCCTCTCAGTTTTATTGCTGAGCATGACATTATTCAGCATGGAATGTTTCTTCAGTTGGTTCAGGTCATACGCCCAGTTGTGCCCTTCCCAACCTCTTGTGCACCCCCAATCTATTCACAGTGGGGTAGAGTGAGAAACAGAGGCAGCCTTGACGCTCTGCAAACACTGTTCAGCAATAGCTGGAACATCAGTGTGTCACCAGCATTGCTGTGGTCATCAGCCTAAACCGCAGCACCATACGAGCTGCTCTGAAGAAAATTAACTTCATCCCAGCCAGACCCAGTACATACTGTTGCCCTCTTTTCTCCTGCCACGTGTCATACATCACATTTTGGTGTTCTACAGAAAGAATTTTACTTAGTGCAAGATGGCCTGTTTTTCTGATGAAGTATTTTTATCATTTATTTATGCAATTAGAAATGAAATTGGTAAGTAGTATTACTCTAGTAATATTTCAGTGATTGTTCTGACAAACTGGTTTGTTAGCACTTTTGGGGATATTTATGGGAAAAAATGGACACAATTGCTAATGTATTCAATCTCAGCTCATGTACAAATCATAAAGTATATTTATTAATACTTTATAAAACAGTAGAGACTGCCTGGGCACAGGACAGATGAGGAGATATAAACCCTGGTTCTGTAACTGATAATCTTGAGTGGCTGCACACCTTCTGCATCTATCTCTTAATCTGTAAAATAGACAAGTGAGTTTAGCCCCATCTCAGAAGTCTGGGTAGTGTTATTTGTGTGAGTGATAAGTAATGTCCAAGTAATTTGAAATAACTTAGCATATACGTTTGTTTTTACTAGATTCTTCGAATTATGGAATCTATTTGGGAAGCAGAGTCCTTGGATCTCTGTTTGTTACCGTATGGTTGTATTTCTACAGGGAACAAAATAGGTATGTGATCATACGTACTCTGATTAGAAATTCA
The DNA here is from genome assembly GCA_008921705.1 of Burhinus oedicnemus. Taxonomy (NCBI): domain Eukaryota; kingdom Metazoa; phylum Chordata; class Aves; order Charadriiformes; family Burhinidae; genus Burhinus; species Burhinus oedicnemus. The sequence continues at coordinate 1,726,306 of VFFE01007054.1, read as the reverse complement.
AAATACCATTCTAGAAGTTGCATGTGGAAGAACTATTCTAGTATGCACTGTGGTCCTGACATAAACAGCAGTTTATTACACCGTCTGTGAGCAGCCTTCAGTTGCGTCTTAGCAATGGTTTCTGCCCTTCTGATGAGTATCCTTCAACTGCTGCACTAGCTTAACTGACTGATTCCTGTGCAAGTCCAACTGTTTGGATCCTGCTGCAAGTTTCTCTTTAATAACAATATTCAGTATGGAAAAGTGGTGAAGGTGAGTGACTTATTCAGGATGTGTTTTAATGTGTTGATAAGAACAAAACAGAGAGAAGAGTAAAAATAGCAAAACATTCATGTTTTTTCCTGACCTAAAGCTTCATACCCTATACTGCATACAAGCAACAGCGGTAGTCAACAGGATGCTCAGGCAATATTTCTCAGTGGGCATTGGTTTCTGCAGCGCAAATGATCTGTTTTCCAGAATTCATGGTGGGAGAAATCGAGTAGTTGCTTACAAAGCTTCTGGAGAACTGTGTGATGGTGTGTAGAGCAACCTGATCAGCTCTGGAAGAGTCCAGTTACATCCAGAAATGCCAAACTGATGTATAATTTATACATCCTGACGGCTCCAAACAGACTCTTTGTGGTTGGATTTGCATATATTATGTACCATAGCACATCCACGTTGCACAGTTTCCTAGTATCCAGATAATACAGAATTGACTGTAGAGTCAATTTTGCTGAGCAGTTCTTGAATGATTGGCTGGAGGAAAGCCTCCTCAGTGTAGAAAAATTGGCCATGCCCAAATAAAGCTATTGTGCTGAAAGAAATGCTTTGGCTGGTATAAACAGCGCGTCAGTGAGACAGATTGGCAGTACGGCTCTGCCATTTACTTTAAGCTTGAACATATGTAAAAAATTAGCAAGTTTGTTAATTCCTGTCATTGGTGTTGCTGGCAGTATGATAGTGACTCCATGGATTGATAAAATAATGATAATATAAATATTGCTATGTGTTTCCCATGATCTCCAGCTTTTTAGTTCTTTTCTTTTCAGCAATATATTTTGCTTTATGGATAGAAGAATAATGAACTGAGTCCCAGTAAAATTAAAAACTTTTTAATATATATCTGTAATGTACCTCCTCTCTAAAATACATTGCCACATGAAATTTTTATCATCCTTTCTTTTGACTTCAAGGTATCTTAGCCATGCAGAAACCCCCAACTCACTGATAAAAGTGTGACACAAAAGAGCTTCTTTTCTCCTTACAGAAGTGTTTTAAAATTTAATAAATTGTGTTGATAGAATTCTAATAGTAAAGGAAATGGAACATTATATGTCAAAATATGGTAAATATAATGAGGGTTTGTTTTTCTCCTCTCCTTTAGGTGTGTTATAGCAAACTTAATTTTTTAGAGAGATTTTTAGGATTTAATTTAATTTTGTTTAAAATAATCTTAAGACAATGTATTGAAATAATGGAGGAAGGTGGAGGAATTCTGCCAGTGATCCTAGCATTCTTATATTCAAGTTACAGACTTCATTATTCTTTCATTTTCATTCTTAATTGACTCCCCATTCTTTTATCTCAAGAAAATAATTGTTTATTTTCCTATACACATGGGGAAAATGTAAAAATTTAGCATCCTTTCAGCACCACAGTAGGGGCATGGTTAATCACACAAAGACTCCTGCTCAGTTTGCTGAGAATACCCGCAGCCTAAATTAGTAATACCCAATGTGGGACACTTTGATGTAGAGTTTATGCTTGTTTGGAACAAAACCAGAGTAGTGGAATGCAAATGTTCTTTCACAATATTCCTATGCAGTCTTCTTCCACGCTTCTTTTTCCCTTCCTTTTAATATTTCCATGGAACTTGGGGCAGTTTCTGTGTATTGACACAAGGACAGTACCCCATGCTACACTAAGCACAGGGAAACAGCCAGGTGTCTTATACCTGGGGCTGGCATCTCCTCCTGTGTCGAGCTTTCTGTCTGTTGAAGACCTCTGCGATCAATGCAGTTCGCAATTTTGGAAACATCCGTCCTCTCCACTGCTGCTGCCAAATAGACCTCTGTAGGAGGAACTTTCTCTTCCATGTATCACTGGTAAAAGATCATACCCTATTCTCTCTCCCTTTGACATGGCCATATGTTTCCAGCTCTGCGAGGCAATTATCAGTACTTACTATGCTGCACCACTGCCAAATCTAAGAAGTTCAAGCTGGCACTTAATATAAGAGTCACCTGCTTTAGTACTGCAGATCCCCAGAAACATATACACAGCGTATTTACTGCTGCACTTCCAGTTGAATACAGCCCAGCCTGTGACTGAAGCTGTCCTGATTTCAGCTGGGAGAGAGTTAATTTTCTTTCTAGTGATTGCAGTGAAAGGAATGTCAATAATACGTGTTGGTTTTAGTTGTCACTAAGTGATGTTACACTATTCAGGGACTTTTTTCAGCTTCCCATAGAAGCATAGACAGAAGGATGGAATGGCCAATGAAATATTCCATACCATAGACGTCATGCTCAGTATATAAATGGGGGTTAGCTGGGGGGCAGGAATCTGTGGTCACTGCTTGGGACAGTGCCAATTCACTGGGTGGTGAGAGTGACCTGTGTAATTATTATTATCGTTATTAATATTGTTATTTTTCCTTTTCTGTTATTGTTTCTATTAAACGGTCTTTATCTCAACCCACGAGTTGGTTTTTTCCCTCCCTTTCTACTCCTTTTTTTTTTTCTCCTCTTCTCCCCACCGTTCTTGGGGGTAACGATCAGAAGGGTTTTCATTAGCAGCTGCTTTAAAATCTGTGGACTTTTCACACTACTGATCAACATAGCTATGCTGGGAGAAGTTTTAAATGCAAGGGGAAGCAGAAAAATGCCTCCTGCAACAGCTCCTCTCCCCTGGAATCAAGGAGCTGTTGGCCGGTAGAGGGAGATTTGTGAGCACAAGCAGAGGAAGCCTTTTCAACAGCTGGAATGTGATCTGGAGTTCAGTCCCAGGAGGAAAACAACAGCTTGACAAGCACAGACCAAAATGCAGAGCTTTTTAATTTGGTGGTGTTGGCGGTGGGTTTTGGAGGTCATATTTCCACAATAGTTTTATTACAAACAAATCCAGGCCACTGTCAAGACAGAAGAAATACCTCCAGGGGGTATTCAGCCATGAATTCAGCCTTGCATGGAAGGCAGGGGCAGGAAGAGATTACTGCATTGTTACTGTTACTGACAAATTTGTACATAATTCAGTAATTGCAAAAGGATAGGACTGTGAATAGAGAGAAATTAATCCATTTCAGAGAGAATGTCAAACTGAGACAGAATCAGAAACTGTTTTGAATCACTTTTGGGAGAAAGGAATATTTTTGTTTGCTTGCTTATCTTTGAGCTGGAGCTGAAGCCAGGCTTTTACCTAGAAGACACTGTTGAACTTGAACCAGAAGAAGAAAATACAATATTTTCAGTTATCAAATAAGTTCAACTAAAATCTGACCTTCCCCCATACAGGCATGCCCAGTATGAGGGCAGACTGCGTTTCCTAGTCTTGGCTACAGTGCAGAGTTGTGTTGCAGCCTCTGTTTCTGCTTTTCTCTCTAGCTTCCCCTTCATTGCATGCATACTAGTATGGACAGTACAAGTCCTTGTTTCTGCACCGTATTGCTGTGATATGCTGATTTGCCTTTGTGAGGATCTATTCAGGCCTCTGGGCCCTGACAGCCAGAGCTTTGCACCAGCAAGCCCAGTGCTATACCTGACTGTGTATTGGTATTTCTGAACCTGTCTGTGCAGGACAGGAGGTAGTTCTTATCCTTGGGAAAAGCCTTATGCAGAGGGTCACCACTCATCATATGGTTCTTTCCGTTTTAAAAGGTTTTACACTCTCATGGAGGACTTTAGGATGCCAGGCTAGTTACGAGCTCTGGCTGGCTTCAGCTGGGAACGAACAAGAACTGTTGCTTGTAAAATAAATTTCTGCTCACAACCTATGAAGTTCTGCAGTTGATTTTAAAAAACACAGTTTTAAATTTAATTTTGCATATTTTTAATATGCTTTGATATAAGTTTAATAAATTCTTCTGACTTCTTCCTTGTTTTCTGTAGGAATGATTGAAATTGTGAAAGATGCTACAACAATTGCCAAAATTCAGCAAAGTACGGTTGGCAACACTGGTGCATTTAAAGATGAAATACTAAACCAGTGGCTTAAGGAAAGATGCATGATTGAAGAGAAGGTGAGTTCTTTGAATTTTTAAGTAGGATTTTTCAAATGCACCCTACTAATTTAGGAGCACAGAGCCCATAGGGTTGTGTTTATGTTACGTGAGTTTGAAAAATCCATTCATTTTCCCTGTACTCAGCCGTGGGTGTCTGTGAAAGAGCCTTTAGCATCCAGCTGGCAGCCAAGCTCCTGAGAAACAAGATGCTTTAGAAATTACTCCTTTGTTAGTGGTATTTAGAAGTGATACAGGAGGAGCTGATTGAAAGGACATCTAAGAACACTGAAAGGCAGTGTGGTTTTAGAGGGTTTAAATACAGTTTGGGTACTCACGACTCCTTTGCTTAGGTGAGTCCACTGACCACCTAGAGCTTTCTGCCAGCTTTGTTTCTCAGAAAGCATGGACAACTGTATGTTTATTTTATTTGTGCTAAGGGATAGAGCCTGCTCGCGCAGTACAGCAAATGCAATGCAGGGCTGTGATATTAATCTCTGCTGTGCAGTGGTGTGTTTTATAAGACAGTTTAACTGTTGATAGATACATGTCGACAGGCATATGACTTTCAGAATGGCTGAATTTAGTTTCTAGCATTGAAGCATTTAACATGTCTAAGATTTATTTCTAGTTTCAGGCAGCTGTGGAAAGATTTGTTTATTCTTGTGCTGGATACTGTGTGGCAACCTTTGTACTTGGAATAGGAGACAGGCACAATGACAACATTATGATTACAGAAACAGGTGAGTTATTTTTTGAGAATTTCATAGGAGAAGTGGGAACTGTCTATACTTCACTAGGTTTATCTTTTATTTTAATAAATAATGCATTTAACAATGAATGAAGAGACACAATCCAGTTCTGTCAGCATTGCTTACAAGTTCAGGTCCTCCTGTGACATTGAAATGTATTGTTACCCCTTTTGGCCTTCATTTATATTTATCTCTATATATTTATCATAAATAATGCCACTCTTTTCCAAGGACGAGTTTGTTACAAACTAAGTCAGGAGGAGTGTAAAACTGGCTTTTTTTAGTGTCTAGATCTAAGATCTAAACGGCAAAAAATTTTAAAAACCAGACAGCTGTTCACTTGTCTGGAGTGTGGATGTGGTTTAGACAGGGGGCAGTGGAACTGTATCTATGTTAGAGTTCAGATGTTACTGGACTATTTTCAGTTCCAAGGAACATAATTGCATTATATACCTTTGTAGAAAATCCTAGAAAATAAGTGTACATGAAGTGTATTGGTTTTGCTACTGAAGTCTGTGGGATGGTTGCAAAACTCCTGAAAGAACCACAATTTTTTTGTATCACAAACTTTGGGAATCATTTCTGTAGCTGCACAGTGGTTCATCCCTTATTTTACTTACCTATGGAAGCCCCAGAAAGGACCCCAGAATGAGCAGTACATATGGAGGAGTTTTATTTGGTCTAAGAAATTCACTTCCAGTTTCATAATCCTCTTGCTTCATAATTAGTCTTTATATAATGCTAAGAGACACAAAATACTTTTGGGCTTAGTTAGAAGGCTGTATATGTAATATTAATCACACTATAGTTAAAGTTTTACCAGTTGAAGGCTAGAGAGAAATAGCCTGAAGGCAGAAATGAGCCAATTGAAGAGTACAATAAAAAAGTTCACCAAAAGTCCTTGATGAAAAGAAGACAAAGAAATGCTTTAATTTCAGCATTATATATAATATAATGCAACGTTAGTGCCGATTGGCAGAAAATGAGGGACAGGCCAGTAGAAAGGGAGACAGAGAAAGGAAGGTTATTCTGTTGTGTTTAGGAGCAGGTTGTCCTTAGCGTCTTTAACGGGAGCCGTCTTGACAACACAAGCCAGAAGGGTGTCAGTCTGAGAGGTCTGCACAGAGTGTCAGATTTGGGGTAGATTGGGAGGACTTGGAAACTGGCTGAAATGCTGGAACATCTAAGGATGTTCCACCTAAGGATCACTGTTAAGTATCATCTTACGTCATTTGATGTTTTATCTTTTTGTATACATGTACCACTATTACAAGTCTGTGTTTTTAAGTAACCACACTCTTCTATCCTCACATCTTGTCTGCCAGTGAAAGTAATACAGTAATCTGAAGAGCAGCAGCGCACTCCAGTCCTGTAGGCGTAGCAATTCTTAAAAGGGGAGTTTTTCATCGCTTTCCTGGGACCTGATACCCTAGTACAATCTGAAAGTTATCCAAAGGGTGACAATGCAAACTTATTCTGCACAGTACAGGGTGGTTTAGAAATTGGTAATGTAGGCCTGTGAGGAAGAAACCTGTTCTAGTGAGTGACGTTAGCCAAGGAGCTGGATAGCACCAGAATCCCATGGGTATTTGAAACATAATCCACAAGCCTTTTCCGTGTAGTGATGTGCTGGGAGCTGATTGTTAGGGATCAGAGGCACAAGCTTTTCTTGCTTGATTTTTTAAAAGCTGTGAGTATATGTTTAGAAAATACAGCCAGGTTTTTAACAACTGCCAAAGATAAATAAAAAGTAACTTTGCCAAGAGGACAGAATTATGTATTTCAAAAAAAGAGAGAGAAAATACTCTTTTCTGCTGAACTAAAGAGTGATCATATATACCCCCCAAAAAAAGTTTTTGGAATTATTGTGAACACAAGTAAGTGTTCTTACCGGTTATTTTATTTGAGCCTAACTGTGACTTCTTCTTCTCTTTCTGAAGGTAATCTTTTCCATATTGATTTTGGCCATATTCTTGGAAATTATAAAAGCTTCCTTGGAATTAATAAGGAAAGAGTTCCTTTTGTGCTGACTCCAGATTTTCTGTTTGTCATGGGGACTTCTGGAAAGAAGACAAGTCTCCATTTCCATAAATTTCAGGTAAAGAGTGACTATCTAGCTGCAAATCAATTAAGCAATGTTTTTTACCATCTGAAATGAACATTAGTGCCTTAGTTTTCAAAGGTCTAGGTTCCTGGGTATTATGTTAATAAAATCTACTGAATCATAATACAATTCTGGGATATTTTAGGCCCAACTAAGAGTGAAAATTATCTGTAGGATTATGGGAACTAGAATTTAAACATCCACAAAGCCACATTGAAAAACTGCAGTTAGCAGCAGACCAGGGAGGCGGTCCTTCTTGTTTCTTGTCTTGGTTGAAAATACTTCGTAGAGAGCTTCAGTATTTGTGCAATTAGAGGAGATTTGTAGCACTAAACAGAGCCTTCTGTGTAGTACAAGCAGGTGTGAGGCATTCCTCAGCTGGCTTTGCCAGTGTTATTCTCTCTTGATTCTGCCGTTGTGTTCTGGGGCTCGGACTACTGCATCCGAATATAAATCTGCAGTGACCCTAAGCTATGTCAGATTCTGGTTTTGTGAAGCGGATGGACTTAATGGTCTGCAAGAAAAGAAGGGTGTTAAAAATCTATTCTATTGGAGCTTCTATTTGAAATTGAGACCCTCCAAAACACTTGTGATTTTTCAAGTTTGTTTAGGGCCTTGGCAATGAGGGAGCAAAGCAAAATGCTGTTCACTATGTTTAATGAAACGGCCAAGAGCATGGCTGAGCCGAAGTAAATTGATGTCTGGGGTATTATTCCTGTGCTGATCCTTAGGGATCTTAAGTAAGTGCCTGATTTAGAAAGCAGGTTCCCTATAATATCAAAAGTCTCATCCAGGGTGTGAATCAAAGCAAAAGCCTAACTTAGATGTTCTGGATTCCCTGGGGATGAACCAGTCTCTCTGTCCTGGTAAGGGAGTGTGGTTTTCTAACCTCAGTACCTAATTAAGGTTTTATTGTTGGATAGTGAATATGTCCCTTGGAACATAAACATGATTGTACAGCAAATAACAAGGCAATTGTCATCCATGAGCCCAGACTTCTGAAAATAACTACAGAACCATGTGCAATTTTTGAGTCTTTGTTTTGCACAAGGACTAGCTTTATCACGGTGCAGGTGTTTTGAAGGGGGCTTGTAGCTCAAAAGATTTAAGAGCAGGGTGGATTTTGCTATGGGAGGGGAATGCTGAGCCCGTGCTCTTAGAGAAGCCTTTGAGCTGTGCTGCATACAGGAAAGATGTTGCTGCCGCAGCGGTAAGCCATGGGCGAGTGTGGGGCTGCAACACCACTCTAGGGTATGTCATTTCATAGAAGACCTCTGTTCTGGAAGCAGAAAATAGTTGAAAATGTGAAAGCGTGCTAATGGAGAATTGGAAGACTAGCAACCTGTTAGTGTCTGCAGGTAATGTTCTGTTCATATATATGGATCGTCCAGCTTTTTAGAGAATGTCTTACCTTTACTTCAGCAGCCCAAATACCAAAAGCAATAGGAGGTGATTTTGGTCTTAGCCTCTCTTCAATAAGCCGTGCCTTCATCATACAGTCCTGGGTTTGACTGAATACACATTTTGTTACTCCAGTGTGAATTTCTGAATACTGCTACCGTCCCACTCATGCAGACGGTTTAGGAATGCCATGACAGTGCCAGTGTCATTTACACTAGTGTCATTAACCAGCTGAAAGGTGATTAACGTGCTTTACCTTTGTGAACTGTGACCGTGATATGTCACCTGGTCATTTTAAGTGGGATGATTTAGATCCAGAAAGCAATGACTGGAAAAATGTAAGTTCATGTACAATTCTGCTGCATTAGGTACTGTTCATAAACTGCTATTCTGGCAGTACATTAAAAGGCTTTTCTGTCTCAAAAACCAATAAAAAGAAAGTTAAAATACTTCCGTGCAAGTAAAATAGTAACACAGAGCAAGATTTGCATCACATATTTTTCTGTGAAAAATATATGTTTTAATTATATGGTCAGCATATAAAAATAAACAAAATTATAGCTTCACTTTTCAACTGACTGGTTTCATTGTATTTCCTAATATTGAGGGATTTATTCAGTGTGCCTGCTGAGTCATTCATGTATTAATGGAAAAGTCTCAGCATTTATCCTTCAGTAATTTTTAAGAGCATCTCTCATTAATTTCTACTTCAACTACATTAAAATATGTTGTACTTTAGAGGAACACTTTGTTTTTTACAGGGTTTGGTGTTTTTAATATTTTAAAATATTTACCTTTTTTAAAAAATTTTATTTCTCTGTCACCTGTTGGATACAGTCCATACATATGTGTTAGCCATAGCTCACATTCCAGGTGTCAGAGGAGGTTAATTAGACAAATAATTTTGACCAAAGTTCACTGCAACAGACTATAGTTTGTTATTGGTGAACTTCTAAAACTGTCAGTGGCCCAGCAACTTTTCTGGAACTAGCAATAGAGCTCATTCCTATTAGCTCTTAATCTAAATTTTGCTTCATTCTTTATTTGCATTCCTTGTGATGGTTTAATGAAATTTAGAGGCCAGAGGTTATTAATGACATCACAGAAATGCTTAGTAGGAAGCAGTATTTGATGGTCTTTTGTCCTAATTGCAAAAATGTATTTAAGCATGACTTAATCTCAATGTGACACCCATCTACAAGAAGGGCCGGAAGGAGGATCCAGGCAATTATAGGCCTGTCAGCCTGACCTCAGTGCCAGGAAAGATCATGGAACGAATCATCCTGAGTGCATTCACACAGCATGTGAAGGACAACCAGGGGATCAGGCCCAGCCAGCATGGGTTCATGAAAGGCAGGTCCTGTTTGACCAACCTGATCTCCTTTTACGACCAGGTGACCCGCCTGGTGGATGAAGGAAAGGCTGTGGATGTTGTCTACTTGGACTTTAGTAAGGCCTTTGACACAGTCTCCCACAGCATTCTGCTAGAGAAACTGGCAGCCCATGGCTTAGACAGGTGTACTCTTCGCTGGATTAAAAACTGGCTGGATGGCCGAGCCCAGAGAGTTGTGGTGAATGGCGTTAAATCCAGTTGGTGGCAGCTCTCAAGCGGTGTTCCTCAGGGCTCAGTTTTGGGGCCAGCCTTGTTTAATATCTTTAGTGATGGTCTGGACGAGGGGATTGAGTGCACCCTCAGGAAGTTTGTAGATGACACCAAATTAAGCGGCAGTGTTGACCTGCTTGAGGGTAGGAAGGCTCTGCAGAGAGATCTGGACAGACTGGATTGATGGGCTGAAGCCAATTGCATGAGGTTTAACAAGGCCAAGTGCCAGGTCCTGCACTTGGGTCACAACAACCCCAGGCAACGCTACAGGCTTGGGGAGGAGTGGCTGGAAAGCTGCCTGGAAGAAAAGGACCTGGGCGTCCTGGTCAACAGCTGGCTAAACATGAGTCAGCAGTGTGCCCAGGTGGCCAAGAAGGCCAGCGGCATCTTGGCCTGTATCAAGAATAGTGTGGCCAGCAGGAGTAGGGAAGTGATCGTGCCCCTGTACTCAGCGCTGGTGAGGCCGCAGCTTGAGTACTGTGTTCAGTTTTGGGCACCACCGTCTAGGAGGGACATTGAGGTGCTAGAGTGTGTCCAGAGAAGGGCAACAAAGCTGGTGAGGGGTCTGGAGAACATGTCTTGTGAGGAGCAGCTGAAGGAATTAGGATTGTTTAATCTGGAGAAGAGAAGGCTGAGGGGAGACCTCATTGCTCTCTACAGCTACCTGAAAGGAGGTTGTAGTGAGATGGGCGCTGATCTCTTCTCCCAAGTAACTAGCGATAGGACAAGAGGAAATGAGTTCAAGTTGCGCCAGGGGAGGTTTAGGCTGGACATTAGGAAAAAATTTTTCACGGAAAGAGTTATCAAACATTGGAACAGGCTGCCCAGGGAGGTGGTTGAGTCACCATCCCTAGATGTGTTTAAAAGTCGTGTAGATGTGGTGCTTAGAGACATGGTTTAGTGACAGACCTGGTAGAGTAGGGTCAATGGTTGGACTAGATGATCCTAAAGGTCTTTTCCAACCTAAATGATTCTATGGTTCTATAATCTGAGAAGACAATTATTTTTCTGTTTCATCTATGAATTTTCAGCTGCCTTAGTACTGTCCAGGCTTCTCTTGCTTTAAGTGTCATATGTGGTGGCATTTCCTTTCCAGCCTTTGGCTGAAACCCATACAACTCTCTTACTCTTAAGTACACGCAATTTTTTACGTCTTACTTGTAGAAACCTTTGAGAGAGCCTCATCTAAGATCTTCATAGTCTTTTGAGCTTTGTCCACCTACCTATTATTAGTTTGCCTAAAATTGTCTTTGCTGGTTTTTGAATTAAATTTTGAATGCATTTTTATTCATTCTGTTTAGTGTATTTAGTTCATTATTTTTTCATTACTCTGCTGACTTGATAATACAGAGATCTGTATTTTCAGTACTAATCAAATTCTTCTGTACCATTTGTTTACAAAATCTCACGTATTTGGTTGTCAAAAAAAGATGACAGAAAGCAGAAGGGTGTACAATTCATCATTGAAAAATACTTATTTATAGTATACTGTACAGGAAAGGGATGGTCTATGTAACAGAACTTGGAACACTTTATATTCTAAAAATGCCTGACCTTCAGGATACGAAGACTTAGGACAGTTTCAAGCTCTCAGAATAATTATTCTTTGTTGTCTGTTGGACAATGAACCTTTGGTTTCTCCTCAGCTCTCCTCATTTTGCCTATGGCTTTAGATTAGTTAGCAGCTTCCTTCTTCATGGTAAACATCTACATATCCTTGACACACATGTATGTGTTATTTTTGGTTCTCTCCACCTCTCTCAGAAGTGTAAAAATTAGTTTTCTTGGAAGCTGTTAATTTAAAACTCCATTCAGTTCCTGTCTGAATTAATAACTGTAACAGGCAGATACAGATTTTTTTTAAATCTTTTGAATTCCTGGAATGACTGCCTTTGAGATGCAGTGATGCCATGTTCTTGACTGCGTAATTGTTTTTCTGTCTCGGATACCTGCAATAGTGAGATGCATCATCCATAGAGAAATGTGAAACCTTCTTTGATATAACTATAAAGAGCTTTCATCTCTTTCAAGGGGAACAAAACACACACTAGCTCTTGTGACAAGATATCCCTGTTTGAAGTTGATAATACATAAGTAGAATTTCTTTCTTTTATTTTTGATTTTTTCCCCTGGTGTCATGGAGAGAAACTAATCCCTGTGATAAGATGATGGTGTTTTCTGTTGTAAATTGTGCTTTGACCAGTGCAATTTATCTTCTGCTTCTCTAGAGCTAAACTAACATTAGAGTTCGTAAGTTTGATGTTATTTCAGGACAGAATTTCTTTGGAAACAGAGTGAACGACTTAAGGGCCCAGGCAATAGGAAGAAGAAACCCTACAGACAGATCTTCAACATATCATCTTGCTTCCTTAGTATCTTCCTAACCTGCCTGGTTGGTTGTCCTGGTGTTGCTGATGAGAACAGCAATAGATGTTAAGATTATTTGTGCACTTCTTACTTTTTCTACGGAAGAAAGAAACCATACACCTTGTCAAAAATAAACAGTATTCTAGAGGGCTGATGAGACTTGGTGAAACTTCACATGAAAATATTTGGATTTCCTAATAATTTTTTAATAAATTCATATACAGTTGTGGAAAGGTTGATTTGAATATTTAATTGGGTAAAAATTAGCATTGCTTCAGCTTTGGTTTGAATAGCAACAACCTTCTTGGAAATATTTTTCATCTTTTTACATTACTGCATTGCAGGCTCAATTTAACTTTCTAATATATGGTTGATTTCTTCATTGCGTTGTCTTCCTTATGTTACTTCTAAAATTAAATGAGTAATAAATTTAATATAAGAAATAATCATTTCAGTTTATGTATTAGTCACTTAGCATTAAATATTCTTTTAAAAAGCATTGCGTGTTTTTCCAAGCTGCAGAAATTTCATTCTTCTAAAGGTTATGTTGTTAAGCACAAATTACTTACATATGGATGTGAAAAAGCTATTAAAAAAATCTGTGGAATCCAGTATGACAGTACATTAACCTAGAAGTCGTACAGCAAGGCAGTGTGCCTGAAAACTAGAACTGTCAGCTAGATAAATTTCTCAGAACACCAAGCCCAAAAAATCTTCCCCATTAAATAAGCCATCACCTCTGCAAAGTTAATAGACATATATATAAAATGAAGAACAGTCCCCTGGAGGTGCTGCTTTATTCAGTATCACTTGCCAGCCATTGTCTTTAAATGGGAACATACCAATTGGAAAGGAAGACAATGAATTATTGCTCTTTTAATGGCCAGAGAAAGAGATTATATGACAGGGAAATTAATTTGAAGTTTTGGTGAAGCTAAGGTTTTATGCTTTAGTAATTAATATAATATTATTAAAAAGGGCCTTTAGTTTGTGCAGCAAAACAGTACTTGTTGCCCCAAGGTGTGGTGATAAATGAAGGGATGCCGAGCGATGGATGCAGAAGTTCGCTTGACATTTCTGCCCAACTGAACAGCTCTGTTGGTTCTTCTCTCTCAGATGTACTCAAGTGATTGAATAGTGTTGGTTAATAGGAGTCTTGTGAAACTCCTACACCATCCCTCTCAGTTCAATTAACAAAATCAATTAACAAAAAATTCTTCTCTCCTGTAGGATGTATGTGTGAAGGCTTATTTAGCTCTTCGACATCACACAAACCTGCTGATTATCCTGTTCTCCATGATGCTAATGACTGGAATGCCCCAGTTAACCAGCAAAGAGGATATTGAATATATCCGGGATGCACTGACAGTAGGGAAAAGTGAAGAGGATGCCAAAAAGCATTTTCTTGATCAGATAGAGGTTTGCAGAGATAAGGGCTGGACTGTGCAATTTAACTGGTTTTTACATCTTGTGCTTGGAATCAAACAAGGAGTAGAAAAGCATTCTGCTTAACGTTATATGTAAATTAACTGTGGGTGTGAATAGGAGGTTAGTGAATCTACATGTTATTTATGCATTCCAAATAAATGAGCAGTCAAAATTGCCTTTACTTTGCTGGCAGCTTAAATGGATCTTCTAAAATGGCAAGGACTTTTGCTCTGCCCCTCCAGAAGATCTTCCTGCAGTTAAGATTTTTTTTTTTTTCTTTGTAATGTCAAATGACAGTTCAAGTTGCTGGATTCTTTTAATTAGTTGCTTTGCTGATGTGGCCTACATTTTTCTTGTTTGCTTGTTTTTTAATTTCAGAGAAATATGAAGGAGGAGCTTGAGTAAGATGATAACCTGCAAATTCAAATAGAAATCCCCTATGACATTACCTTAATTGTCAGTAAGGGTGAAGCCCTTCAAAAGCAGAACAATCTATTTAAAATCTATGGTTATACTGAAATGCCTGTAGGCAATTCACATCTTTCTCAGGATCGCTTACACTCCAGTGTTCTTCACCCATATCTTTCTCTTTTGTCCCTTCCTTAACACTTTGTCCTTTTTGGATTTTTAATATGTTGTCAGTAGAAAACAGCTTTGACTCCACCGCTAGAGGAAATTACCTTACTATTATTGTAGCCTCCTGACATACACAACTGAGCTTGACTGTCCTGCCAGGAGAACTTCATCATTACCTGGAAGTTCCTCAGGTTTAAACCTGAAATTCTGAAGGTTTAATTTTGAAAAGTTTTAATGGGGAACGTCCGTATTATATTACAGATTATATTCTTACTGTAAAGTTACTAAAATTCCACCTCTATAGTAAAAGCTTTGTAGAAAAAACAATGGTACTTCCTTATTCCTCAGAGAAAACTTCTTCTGTAAGAGCAATTGACATTTTACCAAATATTTGAGAAACCCAAAGTTATTTATTCTTTGGTGATATATTTTCAGGATATACCTAGAAGGAATTAAATGTAATCTTTGAAATTGTGTATATTTTGCTATTTATTTTTAAATTCCTTAAGAGACTATACTACTGAAAAGCTATTTATGAAAGAAAAAAAAAATCCTTATCTTTAATTTCAATATTTAAAATTAAAAGAGAAAAAAATGGGCAGTGTTAAGTAGAATATTAACTTCTGTACTCTTAGATGTCTGCAAATCATCAAGTCTGCCAGTGGTAGGAAAGGAACAAAAATATATATCATGAATTAGTCTTTGACTTGAATTATTATGGTATACTTCCTGCTAATTGATTTTTACCAAAGAGAGAAGATGGCTTACAATATTGCTTTTTTGCACTTGTGCCTGTGTAATTTCTTCTTTCATTGTAGTGTTACATGGGTTCTACATTACATATAAATGATTAACTGAATTTTTAAATTCTGTTATCATTTGCTTTGATCATTTCACAGAACTGTTAAGATTTTAACTACTGCTGCCACTGTTACTACTGAGTGTATTCTTGAAGAATTTTCAATAAATGTACTGTAATTGGTGTCTCAGTTACGAGATACAGCCAATCTGTTCTTGAAATGTAGATGTTTGGTTACGTGCACAACAATATTTTTGATGTATATGGTAGATTCTAGTTAAGGAAATCTAAAAAGTTAAAATATAGAATGTTTTGTTGTTCTGTTACATTATTATTCTGTGCAAGATAGGCTTAAGACCATACTAAAATGTAAACTAAATGGTGAATATTGTCTGTAAAATGATATTTTTAGATTTGTATTTTATAGATCTGAAATAAATTGACATGTTCTATTCATTTGATTATCATTCATGAATAAGCAGCTTAGCCCAAAATACACGTAGATATTTCTCTATCCAGTTACTTAAAGACTATGTAATCTCAGTAAGAAATCATATTCAGAGTTCCCAAAGTCACTTGTTTTAATTCCATATTAATAACTCCATACAATGTCAGATACCTTAAACTTTAATAATCCACAGTATTAGAATTGCAATTATTATAATTGTAAAACGTGAATAGACTATTACGAGTTTCTAAAAGCATTTTATTCATTCCTGGATTATTCTCTAAATTAAAATCTGAAGATTTTAATGAGGTCCTAGTTTTAAAAAATAAGTAAACCTACTGCTAACTTTAACTCCAGCATGGGGAAATAAATGCTAATCACAACTTCAAGGGAAATGGCACTTCCGAAGCAGCCTCCATTTGCAGAAAAAGGTCTATGAGAGATCTGCACCCAGGGGAAAGCAGTGTAGTCCTGCACTAAACTTAGACTGATCATTTTTATCAGCAGTTTACAATGTGCTATGTTGAATTGTCTACCGTGTTTGTTACAGACATCTGAAATACCTCTGTGCTGAGCTAATTAGCAGACTTTTTCACTGCTTTCCTTGCCCATGAAGCCTGCGGTTGGGCTGCCTGGGCAGCGCTATGCTGCCTTGTGTCTTCCTTTGAACACCCTTCTCTGTGTCGGGCGCTGGGCGTTTGCCAGCCTGACTTCTGGGAGATCAAAAGTAGCTGCCAAATCTCCTTTTTACCTACAGAGCAAGCTGTTAGGCAGCTTACCAGCACTTTATTTATAAATAGCTGTGCATTCACACGGCTGGTTATCTGTTGGCTTTCCTGTGCCTCTGGAAACCTCCACGCGCAACTGACTTTTTCTGGCTGGGAAAAACAACAGAGAGATGTGGTTTGAGGCAGTCCAGCTTCGAGGTGGAGTGGAATTGCTTTGCAGGTGAGGAGGTGGGCACGAGCACGCGTCTGCCTGTCCCAGTGCAGAGTACAGCCATTGCTTTCTGGAGTGGCGGCTACGGACCCAAGGCCTTGAAAACTGGAGCTTTAGCACAGCCACCACTGCTGGAGCAAGGAGCCGAACCACAATTTCCTGAGTTGGGGCCTAATGTCTTCCAGTGCATTAGCACACTAACCCTTCAAAATAGCTGGGCTATTATAATGGCTATAAAACAGGAAATGTAAATTAGTCACTAACTACATTTTTCACACGCTCTAACATAGCATGCAGAGAGACAAAATTAGGACATTGTCTGAGTAGGTCTCAATTATCATCCTTGTCTCCTGTTAAGATTATTTTTTGAAAATTCTTTTTGAAAATTCTTTTTAAAGGCTACTTTTTCTTTGAGTTGTATTATATTCTCTTGGTAGTCTAACTGCACCTAAAAGTGGAAATTTGCATCTGTTGTTAGAGTCAGTGCCTCAGACTCGGTTGTGACTTGACATATACTTTGGCTCCAGCAAGGTCATTGAGATGTTGGTTAGCGATGAGTGTGTCCCCAGGGCTCCAGCCTAATTATGTTCCAGGATAAGAAGAGTTGAAATGGAGCTAAGGTGTACAGCGTGATTATATTTAGATCTTCATTGAAGACACTGGTTGCACTTGTTAGAGGTATTTAATCTATCATTAGCAGAATATTTAGCCTTATTTAACACATATTTAGCAGAATTTCCTCTAAAATGTGAGCAATGGTACAGAAATACAGATATGAACAACTGACTTGAAAAAAATATCAATGGAAATTATAACTCTTTTAGGGTAGTTTTCATTATAAACCTTTTTTACTGTTTACTACCAGCGTTCTGCAAATATGCATGAGTAGTCCCAAGGATTGTGTAGGTTAGAAACTCTGCTGATGGCTTTCTAACTCAGTTTGTGTAAAGTAGTCTTGAAAATAAGAAATTATTAAAATTAAAATCTGGGATACCAAACGGTCTGCAGGGTCTGGTGGACCCTTTGAGTATCCCAGTAACACCGAAGTATCTGAAAAACACTGATGTGCTTTCATGAATCTTCTAATTGCAACTTATATGTTGCAACTTACATGTTGGAACCGGCACTCCAGAAATCACCTATTCTCCTGGACAGAAGTCTGCAGGAAGAGGTTCCTGCCATGCTCATCCCACTCCACATTTTGGAGGCAGAATTGGCCAGAAAAAGTACTAATGTATTTTTAAACTGTGGCACATGTACAGAAAGTAAGATTCGTGCTAGAGAAGAGAAAGCAGTTTGTCTACAGCGACACCATTAATAATTAGGACTAATGAAAGATACAAATGGCATGGTTATAACCATGTGAGGTTCATACACCATGTTATGAGAGAAAAGAGGCATTGGTGACTGGTTCTAGTATGATACTGGAAGATGGTCAGAAGGACATGGTTTTTCTTGGCTTTTTGCACAACAGTGGGTCTCTTTTACCCAGCAAGAGAGGCTGGCATCCTGCCTGTTAACAATGAGCAAGTGGGCACTTGATGGCTGTGGTGGGTTGATCCTGGCTGGACGCTGGGTGCCCACCAAAGCTGCTCTATTGCTCCCCTCCTCAGCTGGACGGGGGAAAGAAAATAAAACAGAAGGCTTGTGGGTGGAGATAGGGGCAGTAGGATAAACAGAAATTAAAAACAAACCTTAAAACACCTTCCCCCCACCCCTCCCTTCTTCCTGGGCTCAACTGCACTACGGATTTTTGTCTACCTCCTCCCCCTGAGCAGCGCAGGGGGACAGGGAATGGGGGTTGTGGTCAGTTCATCACACATTGTCTCTGCCGCTCCTTCCTCCTCAGGGGGAGGGCTCCTCACACTCTTCCCCTGCTCCAGCGTGGGTCCTTCCCACAGGCTGCAGTTCAAGAACTGCTGCAGCGTGGATCCTTTCCATGTGTCCTTTCCACAGGGTGCAGTCCTTCAGGAGCAGGCTGCTCCAGTGTGGGTCCCACACAGGGTCACAAGTCCTGCCAGCAAACCTGCTCCAGCGTGGGCTCCTCTCTCCACGGGGTCACAGGTCCTGCCAGGAGCCTGCTCCAGGGTGTGCTCTCCATGGGGTCACAGCCTCCTTCAGGCATCCACCTGCTCTGGCGTGGGGTCCTCTGCAGGCTGCAGGTGGATATCTGCTCCACCATGGACCTCCATGGGCTGCAGGGGGACAGCCTGCCTCACCATGGTCTTCACCAGGGGCTGCAGGGGAATCTCTGCTCCAGCACCTGGAGCACCTCCTCCCCCTCCTTCTTCACTGACCTCGGTGTCTGCAGGGTTGTTTTTCTCATATATTCTCACTCCTCTCTCTGGCTGCTGTTGAGCAGGTTTTTTTTCCCCCTTCTTAACTACGTTATCCCAGAGGCGCTACCACCATCGCTGATGGGCTCTGCTTTGGTCAGCGGCAGGTCCATCTTGGAGCCAGCTGGCATTGGCTTTATGAGATATGGGGGAAGCTTCTAGCAGCTTCTCACAGAACCCACCCCTTGCTACCAAAACCTTGCCATGCAAACCCAATACAATGGGAAAAACTCTTTCCTTCCTACCCCTGGGAATGGGGGTTTGTTGTTTCAGAGGGTGCACAGCAGCACTTGCTGCAGCAAGAGCCCTCCACAGGCTGGGGAAGGCAAGCAGGCAGCCTTTAGAAAAAGATGTACCATTTCCCAGGTGATCTCCTGGAAATGCAAAAGAAGAGGCTGTCACTTTGGAAACAGCAGCAGCACAGTTCCAGAAACACATGCCAGTTAATTTTAGCTCACAAAAGAGACCCGCGTGTGGTAGAATGCTATATCTAGTAAGTACGAGCACATCCCACGCTTCGGTGCAATCTTTCTGGTGTTCAGCACTAGCAGTCACAGTTTGCAAGTGCTGGTCACGCCCTCAAAGCTGTAGTGTTTATGGTCAGAGTTTACAACCGGTCCATTTATTAAGTGCATGAAGAAACAAATGGAAAATAATAATCTGTGGATTGCAGCATTTCTTGAAAAGATAAACATTGAGTAGATAACAAAGAAAGGTCAAACCTAATGTAATGAAGAATAACCAGGCAAGATCCCTGAAAGGAGAAAGAGAAAGAAAATAGAAATGTTAATGGCTCATAGTACGAGACAATTTTAAAACTACAGCTCAGACTTTGTACCAGATCTTCCTTTGTCTTTGAATGTATCTTCCTTTATCGAGACTGATGGTCCTGCAAAAGGCTGTGAGGGCTATGACTGTTTAATAACCCAAGAAATCTGCTGCCACAATGACTTCCATGATAGAGTTCATTAACAATTCAAGATATGGCCAGAGCTGAATTTTGCTCGGACTATTTACCATTACATTACCTGACATTAAAAAAAAAATGCAAAGAAACAATTAGTCTTGTGTTTCTGCCCCAGCTGAACCAGCAAGTGTCTGAGATTGGCATTAAACTCATCACACAGGGAAGTTATTTCCTGTCATGATGGAAATGCATTTTTCTCTGAAGCATTTGGAGCTGACCCATGTCAGGGACAGGATACCAGCCTGGAGAGACTCTGGCTGTGATGCAGGATGGCATCTCTTCTGCTCTACTGTCAAACGTCTCTGTGCAAAAGAATCTTGGTGAGGTAGACAGGTCTCCTCAGGAAATGCTTTCCCTCCAGCCAAACTTATCCTTCATTTTGATGAAGTTCATGACAGCATCTCTGTTTTACAAACCTGCTTCTTTCCCACAGAATATGATGTATTTTCCGAACGTGATACAACAGTAATTCTGCCTGTCTGGAGAGAAAAATACCCAGAGATCTCAGTAACTCTAAAGGAGTCTGAAACCGAAACACTCTAGGCAGGGACCTTTCGATTCAAGGTGATGCCTCATGCAAAGGCAGGCAATTAGTCTTCATGCCACCACAGACCTTGTGTTCTAATTAGCTAAACATGTTCATTTTTCACAGGACCATCTCTGGGAACCCGTCGTTGTAATGGCACCGAGGTGAGGGCGAAGAGTGGCTTCTAACAAGACCAGAGACTTGAGGGTCCTGTGGAGACTGACACCAGCTTCATGGGGAGTAGGTGGCCACTGGGTGCAGGTGCATCTTTCCTAGGGCAACAGTGACCCAGTGGCAGCAGTCTTGGCAAAAATGGGTCTAGAAGACAGGGTTTAAATGCCAGGATGAGCTGTGTGCTTGGGGGCTTCAAGGCAAGGGTAAGCATGTTGCACTGAAGGTCAGACCAAAGCCATTTGATGACAGATTCTGCCTCCATCACTCAGCTTTTCTGAAAAAGAAAGGCAGACCCCTGACGCTCCGCCTGAGGAGGGAACGGCACTGCTCACCCCCCTCGAGGGCTCCCAGGGCACAGCCAGCACCGCCAGCAGAGTTCAGACCTCAGTAGATAAAAGGTACATTACAGAAAAGCCCCGTTCGCAGGATTCATGCAACTGCTGTGCATAACTGTAGTTCATTAACTCAATGTTAGTTAAATGTCCCTCTCGGGGATTTGAGAATGCATCTCTTGGAAGACTTTTTCCTAAATCCTCGTTTATTCCCACTATTCTCCTTTTCTTATTCTCCCCCTGCTTTCTTCTGTAAATGCTAACATGAGCTCTTCAGAGATTAGTCCTTATTTATGCTTATATAAAAGCTTGTTTAGTTTACCCTGTCCCCTGGAGTTCCATATTCCCACAAGCCTTCTAAATACAGACAACAATGTATAGCATTAGGACTTTAAAAAAAGAGCGAGAGGACCGTGTTTCACCATGTTGTTAGCACCAGAAGAAAGAACCAGCTGTCTTCAAGGGGGCTGAAACACAAGACCCTCACCCCAAACTAGAGATGAAAAAAACCCTTACTCATCAAGTGTATTTGTGGAGTATTGACTTTTTTAACTTCCTTCTCTTCCTCTGTCCCTGTGTGTACACACAATTGTCTTACTCTGAAAAGCCATCTGTGGATGAGCACATAAGCAGACGCCTCTCCGTGGCTGCTCTGGTGGTGTCTCCTCTAACCCTCCATCACCCCTCCAAGAAGCCAACCACCATTCATTCCCTGCTCTCTCTTAATTCTCTGTTGGACTGCTTTCCCACAGGGCCCCATAATCCTTCTCTATACCAGGCCTACAAAGCGCATCTGGAAAAAGAACAATGAAGATCCAAGAAAAATAAAGCATTCTTCTTCTACCTCATGTTTCTCAATAACAATTTACATGAGCTGCAGAGATCTGTATGTGAAGGAATATTTTTATGACATCAGCCACCCACATAAATGCTGGGAAAAACCCAACCTATGCAGAGTGGTCTTCAGTTTAATGCAAAACTTATCCTTACGGTCCTTAAGAACTGATATTACTAGGACTGTCCAATAAGAATAAATAGATTTTATAAAATAAAAACTTGCCTTTTTTTTTTTTTAATCAGTAGGTAAAGCCCTAATGTGAATGATTATTCCCTACTGCTGCTGCTCAGCTTCTTTGCCCAGTTCCTCAGTTCTGTTCTCTTGTTGCTGTTGCTTGGACCTCAAAATCTAAAACCAGAATAGACTGCCCACTTCTTATAGCCAGGAAATGCATAGCTGAGTGTTAGCAAAAGAACCAAATGTCAAAAATACAGGTAACTAGAGATGCTGTCAACACCTGCCCTGTGGGAAACTTGCTAAAATTCTCCTGACTGTGAATCCCTTTAGAAAAGGAATCTAACAGTAAAAGAAATCAGGGAAAGCTGTGTGTATATGCTTCAAGGTGCAAACCACTGGAGGACCAAGCTTTCCCCCGGTGTAATGCTCTGTATTCACCCTCATGACTACTATCATCAATAGGCTCAAGGTGGAAAAGGAACTATATAGTGGATACACATTTGACTGGAAAAGTGGAGAAATCTTACTGCGTTAGTGCAGTAGTAACAGAAATCCAGCCCTTCTCCAGGATGACCAAGACTCAAAGAAAGCAATAATGTGGGACCACCACAGCCTAGTTATCCCAACTGGTATCATATATGCATTGCATCCAAAATTGTAGTCAATCTAGCCAGTGACATCAGTGACTGGACCTGCTGAGAAGTGAATTAACTACTTTCAGTACTCCTCACAAAGCAATACTTCAGAGAGCGTCCTTTAGTATACCATCTTCACAAGAGAGAGGCCAATACAAAAGATACATGGAAGAGTCTTTATCATAATTGCAATATCTTAATTTACAACAGCATCTAAGATTAAACACAAGAAATATCTGTTAGTGTTAATAGATATAATAACCTGAAACTGAACCACATGAAAGCAATTAAATACACCATTTTGTCAAAAAGATGTGGAAACCACACTACAGATGGGAACAACCTGACAGGGTTTGTTTAAATACAGCAGATATCACATAGTTCACAGCAAGACCACCCAAAAACTCAAAGGATACCACAACCCTTGAAACCCAATTTAAACAGCACTAGAAGTAGGCAAGTTGCTGGTACCAGTGAGAACAGCACTGTTAGAGGAAGAAGCTCCATGAAGTGTAGACGAGGGCACAAACATCCATATAGCAATGTTTCCATTCAAACAGGGAAAGGAAGTATTTGTAGATGTCAGAAATCTCACAAATGCACAAAGGTCATGATTTAAAAGACATAAAAGTATGGCATGAAAACATATAGAAATCCAGAAGAAAAAATACCCTCACAGAAAGCTGAAAAAACCCTCAACATTTG
The DNA here is from genome assembly GCA_008921705.1 of Burhinus oedicnemus. Lineage (NCBI taxonomy): Eukaryota > Metazoa > Chordata > Aves > Charadriiformes > Burhinidae > Burhinus > Burhinus oedicnemus. The sequence goes on along the minus strand of VFFE01007054.1, from coordinate 1,702,998 downwards.
GAGAAACACAAACAGGTATTTCCCCCAAACTGCTCAGTGCCTACTAGAAATGAAGATAAAATGAGACCAATGAGACAATTAATCTTTTAGGATAATCAGTCCTTTAGGAGAATTTAGGAAATCTGGTTAACTTGTAGAATGACAAAGTATTCTTGGCTACTAAAGACTTTTGGAAGGAAGAAACAAAGTTGACTCTAGAGTATGGACTGCAGAAACAGAGTACCTAGTCATTACAACTAAGATACCTCAAAGGCTCTGAAAAAGATACTCAGGAGAACTCTCAGAATGGTACACACAGGGAAAAATGGGCTGTCCACTTCCCCAGCAAGAATGATCAAAAATAGTTAGAGACTGTTTCCTTCGTTCAAAACACCAGAACTCAAGGAGCTTCATGTCAATGCCCGATGCACCCAACAGAGCACAGCAGGAGTTGGCAGCTGCTCTTTCTTCACTCAGAAGAAACCATTACCTGCTGATAGTTGATTACTATGGTAATTTTTCAGACTCAATCAAACAACATGGGAGCCAACAATACAGCAAATCAGGCTGTGACAGAGCCCTACGAAGCTTCTGGGCTGTGAGGGGAGAGGTTTCCAATGTAAGAAACTTCGATCTTCAATACATTTTCACATCTGTGTATCCCATTTAGACTCTACAAATTGCTGGGAGCAAGATGTTTCTTGTTAATTTGCTGTGTACTTTTTCCTAAATGCTATGGTTTGCAAAGCCTTGTACCAAGCTAAACCGACCGTCTGGCATAGAACAGGTGAGTGTAGGAAGCCTAATGTTAGTACTAAGCCCAGTGGAAGAATCCAGCTCCTGCACACAGGCTGTACTGGTGTCACTCGAGCCCTGGCTGCCTGATTGAGAAACCAACTTGCAAAATGCTTTTCTGGCACTTTTACCAACACCTAACATTAACACACAGTGACTTGTTGAACTGAGTATGAGTAAGTGCAAGAAATAAAAGGAAGGTGCTATCTGTCACTAGTCTCAAAATTTTGCAGCAGGATCTAGTCCAGGAATTCATCTGTGCTCAATGGATTCCTTGATTAAAAAGGCCTCTAAAGAAGGGACAGCTGGCAGAGGAGTCCTTGCTAGAATTTGCTTCTAGTCCAAACGATAGCAAGGCCCTGAAATCTGAGAGCTGGGCTGAAAATTATAGAATCATAGAATGGTTTGCGTTGGAAGATACCTTAAAGATCATCTAGTTCCAACCCCACTGCCATGGGCAGGGACACCTCCCACTAGACCAGGTTACTCAAAGGCCCATCCAACCTGGCCTTGAACACTTCCAGGGTTGGGGCATACACAACTTCTCTGGGCAACCTGTTCCAGTGTCTCACCACCCTCAGAGTAAAGAATTTCTTCTTTATATCTAATCTAAGTCTACGCTCTTTCAGTTTAAAACAATTACCCCTGATCCTGTTGCTAGACTCCCTGATAAAGAGTCCCTCCCCATCATTTCTGTAGGCACCCTTTAAGTAGTGGAAGGCTGCTCTAAGGTCTCCCCAGAGCCTTGCCTTCTCCAAGCTAAACAACCCAAATTCTTTCAGCCTTTTGTCATAGGAGAGGTGTTCCATCCCTCTGGTCATTTTTGTGGCCCTCCTCTGGAGCTGCTCCAACACGTCCATGTCCTTCTTATGTTGAGGACCCCAGAGCTGGATGCAACTCTTGCTCCAGCTCCCTTGCTGTAACTTAGTTTCCTGACTGTTTTGCCCAAATAAAAGCATCTTTTCCTTAATGCTTACCGAGAAGTCTGTAAGGAAAACAGCAGAACTATTTCTGTAAAAGTAGGAGTGTGCATTAGCTTAGTCTTGAGCGGGTACCCTCCAACAACTGGTTTGTGGCTTGCACTTTTCTTAATGTTACTTTATTAATGGAAAAAGGGCTCCGTTGGAAGATGCAAGCAAATATGTTCCTGGCAGATGAATGGACTAGAGGTGGTTTATGACTTGGAGAATGTTCACACCCATGAGTCACCATGTGGCAGTGTTTGCTATATAAGGGATATGCAGTGAATTTATTAAAGTAATAGTCAACAACAAACATCTGAGGGTTTTAACAGATCTGTACAGGATGGATGTTTCAGACATGCACAACCTGCTCTCCATACTACTCTTGGCCCAATAGACAGAAAGCTCAGAAAGATGCAAAAATAGTCAATCAGCAAAGCAAATGAAGGTTGTCAAGACCTTTCCTCAGTTTACTGAATTACTGAAAATAAGCAAAAGCTGTGAGTTGTTTCTAATGCCAAGAGTTATTAATCAACATTTGTTCACTGGAGGATGAGCTAGAAATTGTACTATGATAAAAAGTGTCAAATCACTTAAAAGTTCCACAAGAAATGTCAGTATTGTGACAAGAAGCCTAACAAGATGATCTGTCCTCACAATTATTAAATCAGCAGAACAACCTAATTTTTGTGCACACAGAAGGGACATACAGGGGAAAAGGAAACTCCTTGCTCTTAGTCGTGCAATATGCTGCCAGCAATACTAAAACAGCAAGTGAAGAGAAAATGCATGCAATACTAGCAAGCCCTGAGAACCTCCTGCTTAGCATATAGAACAGAAAACTCCAATACAGCCAACCCAAGCACAGCTGATTTTTCATGTCTTGGCTACAAGAACCAAAAGCAACACTTGCTTCAGATGGAAGAGATGATTTAAATGCACAAGCAAAGGTTTATGGCACATTTTGACAATTTTTTTAAGAATACCTCCAAAATTCCTTTGCTTATGACAATGTGTGGCAAGACACAAGCGAATAGTCTGATGTATGGATTTTTTAAGCAAGGAAGAGGAAATTAGAGTCCTCCTTAATCTTTTTTTCATGTGCCTTGAGCTGAGTTGTTGTGAGCAGAGCGTGTGTTTGAAAAGTTTTGTTAATAAAAAGCCTGTTTAGTTTAGCTCATCCCATATGGATGGTTTAGTAGTAACTAGGCAGTGCTAGGTTAACTGTTGGACTTGATGATCTTATAGGTCTCTTCCAACCATAATGATTCTATTATTCTATGATTCCATTCCTTCACACAGCCTAAACAAAGTCAATAAAATCATGTTTACATTGGGATATTTGCCTTTTTTTTCCTCAAGAGGCAATTTCTTTCACACTCTTACTAACACTGCTATATATGCAAAGCGTAAGTAGAGAATAAATTTCCAGTTGAAAATGTAACTTAAACACAAACAGTAGATAACCAAGACCATAATTCCAATAGGCATGGCCTTCTGGGAGAAGTAACTTCGGATGCTCTTGTTGAACAGTGGATGTCCCTGTGGCCAATTTGGGGTGGAAATAAGTAAGAAATAAGATAACCCCATGGTATCACTTCACTTCTTTGGGAGGTTCCTGATGTTGCTGTTTCACAAGGGGAAAGAACAGAGGAGGCGGAATTCCACAGTGAGCGTCAGGGCTCATATTGCCTTCGATCTCAGGAGCTTTTTGAATGGTACATAGGCCATGTGCCCGTTGCCGATGACAGGCAAAGAGGGTTTTGGTAAGAACAACTGCTGCTGCTTTCTGGATCTCTGCTCTCAGCACATCTAGGAGCATATGTGCTTTAGGTAGCCAGGACAGCATGTGTCACCAGGGTAGCAGGAAAGGAGGTGGCTGCAGCCAGGGTTCAACAGAACAAGGAGAACAAGGTTTTGGATACCAAGATGTCTATCAAAATAGCCAGCTTTGTAGGAATCCCACCAATGCAAATCACAGTAAATGAGCTCTAACTCAAGCTGCAACACTGCAGGCCTGGGCTTGGGAGCAGGATGTACTGTACCCAGAGAAAATAGGAACAACAAGATTCAGAGATGGAAATTTAAAGCCTGCTTCAACCATGTCTTCTTCAGCTCTTGGAAAACAGCCTTGGTAAATCTCTAGTTGCATCATCATGACAATTTTCCCAGCTTGTTGGCTAAACAGTACCAATACTAAATATAGGCCTCTTTGGCATGCCAGCAGGAGCTTGCCAAACATGAAGGAGAGCAATTTGTCCTTCCTGAGAAGACACATGCCACCATCAGGCGTATGGTACCAAGCCAGATATAATTCGCCCCAGAATGGCAAACAGCCCACTACCGGCCTCAGCCTGACGTATTCCCACACTTCCACGTTATCGTACGTGGGGGATAATTAGGACATTTCAGGGTAGTATTTTTTTTCCAGGTAAGAGTCAGTCTTGTAAAAGAATTTACTGAAGTACAAAGTTAAAAAGTAATGTCATCATTTAAAAAAACAGGGAGTAATCTGATGAATCTTCACACCATGTTTTAAGGTCCTAAACCCACAAATAAGACTGCTCCACCTCCAGCTACTTTTAATATATAGATTGTTATGTACTAAGCTCTGACAAACAGATTGTCACAGCTGTCAGAGTGGGTCACAGAGAAATGAGCTGCATTTGAAAGGCAATTGGCTTATCCCTTAAAAAACAGGCCTGCAAATAAACAATAAACTGTGGAAGACCTGTTTAATGTAATATATGGATTTACTCTGCTCAGAGCTAATCCTGGGGAAAAAAACCAACTTATTTGTGAATCTCTTCTGATGGATTATATCCTCGTAAACTCAGACAGACTGGTCCAGTTTTTAGTGGCTTAGTCATCAACAAGGTCCAAGAACAGACTTTAAACTAACAGAAAAACATAACATTTCCATTTTTTCAGGACCCCTGATCTTTCCCCCAAGAAAAGTAATCAGCTGCAGTCTTAGACTGGAAATGGATTCTTTACAAAAATACTTCTGAGAAATAAAACATTAGACTATCATCCACCAGTGAAAGCTGGTCAGGCACAAAGGTCCATAGGCACACATCTACTTGCAAGATCAGGACCTAGAACAACAGAGAAAACCACTGAGATCTGGAGAAAGTAATTGCTCTGTTATTTCATATACAACAAATATGTTCAGAGATAACCAGAAGGAAGGAAGGAAGGAAATCAGCATTGACTAAAAGTAGGTCTATACATACATAAGGGGAAGACTCTATAGAGTTTCCCATGTAAGGAGCTATACTAGGTATATTTAAAGAACCATTTTTTCCAGTGCAAAAGCTTGAGGAGAAGGAGAATCAAGTGTAGTGGAACAATAGAAAGGATTTTTGTATTGCCCATTAACTTCTCTATGAGGGAACCACTAGGATGTGCTAGGCAAAGACCTCTGTGCTGGAGAATTTTTTTCATTTCCAACTTACAGCTAGGGAGTATCTACCACAAACAACAGATAAGAAGCAAGTTAGGAAGTTAGTTAATTATTTGTGGGATCACTATCTTTCAGAGGGAAAATCAGAAATGTCACAAAAAAGAGCAAAGTACAATGGGACCAGCAATTCAAAAGTTTAGATGCTCTTCCACAGGTTGAGAACTACTAGCTGCAATTACATTAGCTGTGATGTTTTGAAGGATTCAGAATTATGGACCTTCCTCTGTGGTAAAAGCCTTTTGCTACAAATGGCTTTGAAACTGGCCAGGTGTGGCAGAGTCCTCATGCAGGGTCTGGTCACACCAACTGGACTGTCCTTGAATCCTGGGAGTGGGATGCTGCCTCTTCTAGCAAACTTAAGTTGAAGATCAGCATAGAGGTGCTCACAACCAGAAAGGTGGTAGAAAAGGACCAGAGAAGAGAAGATTTATGGGTTTGGGGGATTTTTTCCCCCTTCAGTTGGAGTAGTGAAAGAAGAGATAGACTTCTGCAGCCTATTTCAATATTCTTTAATCACTGTTGAGCTGTGAGTAATGTTCCCCTTTAAAACCTCCTTGACACGTACCCTGGTTCTTAGCTGAGTGCTCTTTGTCTGGAAAACAGCTATTAGGCACTCACCCTTATCTCAAGAGTCAGGCAATCAGTATTGTGCTGTCCTGATGTGTTCATTCTCTTTAGGTTTCATACGTACAAGCTGCATTGCTTGGAATAAAAGTGCCACATAATACTTTTTTTTTTCAAGGATAAGGTCATTTTACTGTGCCAAGGAAACTCTTTTTAAGGCCACAGAATGAAGTAATTCCAAAAATGCACTGATTTTTATTTATGTTAATACATAGTTTTCATGCTTTCTGTCTAGCCCAAGGTATTGTTAATATTGACATACTTGGCTTCCAAACAGGCCTGCAATCACTGTACCTCATCTATATTAAACATAAAAACCTCTAAAAAAACCCCCGCAATTGTTAAGACATCCCTGCAGTCTAACCACTTAGCAGGAGGTTCTCATCTGTTTTCAAAACAGATTTCCAGTAGTTTTCAGCTGTGGTCACTTCTTTAAAAATCAGAGATGTGTACACTCCTGCTTGTCCTGTTTCATCAGAGAGTGAACAATCTTTTCCATATTTGAGTTATTACCATTTTAGTACAGGATCTCAGCCTCATTTTGTAATTTCTGCTGGGTGAGTAATTCCTCCTCCCCCAAGTAGTCCCATTGAGTTTCCATTTGAGCAAGAACTTGCAAGATCAGGACCTTTCACCCGCAGCACTGCCCCTTTTTAGAGTGTAACTATTTTTATTCTTGAGCTTCCAGGCATAGAAATGTTGACATCTAAACTGAGGAATGCCAATCGTTGAGACACAAAAAGAAAATAAAAGCCATCAATTAAATTACGTTGAATTTTTTCAAGACATCGTACTCTTAAGCAAGGGTTTGTTTACACAATGGAGTAATCTAAAAATATCTGCATGTTTTAAAAGTCAAAATCTTAAATACTGCACATGCTTAAAATGAAATAATATTTAATGCTTTACTAAGTAGTAGATATTTTAAAAGAGTAGGTATTTTAGTAGTAGATAATTCAGAATAAATTCTAGCACATATTAGTCTGTCTCCAATAAAATATGCTCTTCCATAAACAGTTAGAAGAACTCTTCTTATATTTCCATATATTTACAAGCAGAAATTAAACTCTTCCAGGGAAAAAATCCTTACCTGCTCCTTAAAACAACTTGGATAGATGTTAATCTGTACCTTCTGTCTAGCCAAAAATAATAACAATATGGAGGCCAGTCACAGGTGACATACCCCAGGGGTCACCCCGCACTAGGGTGCACCTATGTTAATAACCTGGATGGTGGGACAGAGTGCACCCTCAGCAAGTTTGCAGAACATACACAACTGGGAGAAGTGGTTGATACACCAGATGGCTGTGCTGCCATTCAGTGGGACCTCAACAAGATGAAGGCTCTCCAGTACTGGTACTGGGGCTCCCCAGTATGAGAGAGACATGGAGATACCACAGTGAGTCCAGCCAAGGGCCACTACCATTGATTAAGGGCTTGTAGCATCTGTCGTACAAGGAGAGGCTCAGAGAGCTGGGACTGCTCAGCCTGGAGATGGTTCCAGACTGTCCAGTGGTGCCCAGTGACAGGGCAAGAGGCAACAGGCAGGACCTGAAATACACAATCTAGACAATCTCCAGAGGTCCCTGCCAGCCTCAGCTGCCCTGTGATTCTGTGATTTTTTCTCTGTACTTAAAGGACTATGAAACATTGTTCTTATCTCTTTTTCACCTCTGTCGTGGTTGAACCCCAGCCAGCAACTTGAACCATACAGCCACTCCCTCACCCCCCTTCCCTTCCCCCTCTCCCAGAAGGGTGGGGGAAAAGAGGGTGAAAAAAAGGGAAAGGGAGAAAAAAAACAACTCGTGGGTTGAAAAAAAGACAATTTAATAGAAACAATAACAGAAAAGGAAAAATAACAATAACAATAATAATAATGACATGGGTCACTCTCACCACCCAGTGAATTGGCACTGTCCCAAGCAGTGACCGCAGATTCCTGCCCCCCAGCTAACCCCCATTTATATACTGAGCATGACGTCTATGGTATGGAATATTTCATTGGCCATTCCATCCTTCTGTCTATGCTTCTGTGGGAAGCTGAAAAAAGTCCCTGAATAGTGTAACATCACTTAGTGACAACTAAAAACAATAGGTATTATTGACATTCCTTTCACTGCAATCACTAGAAAGAAAAATTAACTCTTTCCCAACTGAAACTAGGACACCTCTAATTAAGTTACAATTTCACAGGAGAAAATAATATGAATCTGGTAGGACCTGACCCCAACACCTTCTGTAGTGGACAGCAGCGTTCAAGCAGCTTCAATGAGCTTTGTATCAGTTCTGTACGTGATGCACTGAAACACTGACAGGACATGAAAGGATTTCATTCATTGTAAAATGTAGCCATAATCAAAGCCCACTGTTTTCTGTGAATGCAAATCAGTTTTACTATGATACAGTCAATCCTGGGTCCGCACTGCCCTCCATCATTTAGGAGTGTTGTGCCATTTCCATGGCAGAAAGGACTGTGCACAGCTCTCTATTAAAGCTTCCCCTCACAAAGGGAGGGCTGCCTGGGGAGGCAGAAGCCTGCGACGCTGCACTCCTCTTGCTTGCCAGCTTTCACTTAGAGCATCTCCACTGCCCAAAGTTCACTGCTCTTACTTTAGAGATCAAACACTGAAAATTCACAGTTGCTAAGAAACCCAAATTTACTTGACAACTGGGCACATTAGAGCCCAGGACATGATTAGTTGCAGCTCTCCAGGATGGTCCCTGCCAGGACACGATGCCTTTCAGTCCTAGGAGAGCCAATACAGTGCCGGCTGTCTGCCGTGGTCTGTCCTCCCTCCCCATTTCTTTCCTCCTGTCTTGCCATCCAGCCGGGCCAGTGTTGAGTAGAGAACAGTGCTGCCTGCACCAGATATATAACAACACACGGAGATGCAGGTGGAGAAAAGGTCTGCAAGGAGTCAGCCCTTCCTCCTGGTCTGTTATGGTGCTCCCTTCTCTCTGCATCTGTGTTGAAAGGGCAAGATAGAGGGGGCAAGAAATGGTGGAGACTCACAGAGAGCTGTCTCTCTTCTGGGAGCACACACCAGATTTGCAGATGTGCCTGCTCTGGACCTTCCCAGGACAGGTGAGGAGACCAGTGCAATACCAGCCTACGTTCCTTCTCTCTCACCCCAGCTGCAGTCATGATTGGGCTTCTCCATGTATCTTAATCCATGCAAAATTGATTCCATGGGAAGGACCATAAAACTGGGTTAGCACATTCTGGATTAAGAAGATCTCAGCCTGGTATGTATCACATTGGAAGCTGGCCAAGGCAGCCGTGTGGCACTGATCACACACTGAGAATCTCTCTGTGCTCTCCCTAATCTTTATCCTATTCTACAACAAGGATAAGACCAGTTGGACCTTGCTGCCAGCTCCCGCAGGACAATCTGGCTGCCTAATGTTAGTAAAACAGGATATCCACTGCCTGCATCTTCCTTTTCTATTCCTATCTGTGAAGCATCCACATTGCAGTCTTTCCAGCCACACCTTGACATTTTTGAGAAGGACAAAAAGCTGAAGACTTACTATGAAAAATGACTGGTCCTGCCAGGGCTGTGGTTGATCAAGGGGAATTTTCTCACCCAAAGATTCCTACACTGCTGTGCCTGCATTCCTGCTGCATTCCTTCTTCATCACCTTCAGAAAACGAACATCAAAACAAGCATCTAATTATTGCAGATCATCAAAGACAGAGATTCTCCATGACTGATTCTTACCTTTCGAAGTGACTGTTCCGGGGCAATTTCACTCTCCTTTCTTACAGAAAAGGCAGACAGGCTATGTTTTGAAGTTTCTGCTAGTCTCCCCAGTGGCTTGTCCTAGGACCATTTGGAGTGGGACTACCAGGAGAGATTTGGACCTTTCAACCACATCTTTCAACCTCCTCAGGAGGAGGAGGGGATATGATTTTGAGAAGCATGCAGATCCATACTTTGGAAGCTGTGCTGTCTGCACAGATCCATTTGAGCTCAGAGGTCCTAGGATGCCTTAGTCAATTGCTCATGGCAGTTTATATAAACTGCATGAAAAAAGACTTGTCTCATTCTCAGAGCCAGGTCTCTTAATAGGCACCATCCTTTGAGGTGTTCAGAGCCCAAAACTTTGAAATATCTGACAGGTTAGAGTTGTTACCAGGGACAAACCTTCAGCCTTTGCAGTGCTTGGTTATACTGATTTTCTTTCTTTTTCATTTTGTTCTTGTTTTGGGAGGAAGGAAGTATTCTACAGCACATGCCTAATGTAGATGTCGCTTGGTCAATTGACTTAGTAGACCATCTTTGAAAATGGTTATTTTGGAGACTGACTGGAAGGACAGCAGTGTACCTGTCCTTGGTGGGAGTTCTTGGTTTTTCAGGGAAAAATACTTTTGGTGCAATGGATTCTGTGAAAGAACCTGGCCTGCAAGGCTTGTCTTGACATTGCCAGTTTGAGAGGCTCCAATTCCATGCCACTTCATGGAGATCTAGCTCCCCATAGGTGCCAGATTTGAAAATATTTGTCCTCTTTCCTTTATGAATTATATGGCTTTGGAAGACTGGAAGGTTGTCAGGCCTTGAGAGGGCTACTTTTTGCCTGGTACCTGCATGACTTAAAAGGCCTAGACAACAATATCAGTTGAGGAGACTTGCTACGGAAAAAGTGTGTTTCACTTTGCCACCTTGCAGTCTTGTCTCCTGACTCATTGCTACAGAAATGGACCACACTTTTGAGATGTAGTCATTAACTCAGACCCACGGAGAACCTTGTTGCCTTCCCTCATCTCAGTAGTCTGTGTGCCTTGCCAGCCGCTACTGAACCCAGCTGCTTCTTGTCCAAGTCCCTATGGGACAAGGAAGATATGCTGTCGTCTAGATGGCAGAAGGATGATGGAGAAATCCACAGGGCAAAGTGAGCACCTTGGCCCCAGATCTTTGCTGTATGTGTTATGGGGGGGAGGGTATAACATTCAGATAGGCCAAAACTCCAGAAACAAGTATAAATCAAGGCAGGCAGAAGAAGTAGGAAGGCCTACTGACCTAAATATCTGGCTTCGAGACCACATTTCCTCCTTTCCCTATTTGAAGGCTTTGCTGGACAATGCTGTGAGATAAGGGTAGGGCACTTACGCAGGATGTCAGGGTGCAGGTTCTGTGGTGCACATACTGCAGACGAGTTGGGGTTGGGACTAGTATTAAAATGTCTTTTACACAGCACACTTCAAGGGAGTTTGGGAGAGGTCTTCTCCAGTGGTGGCCCATTTATATACAGTCTGGACACGTCTAAGGCACATTGTAAAGGACTGTGCTGGGACTGCAACTGTGTATCCACCAAACACAAGAGACCTTGACTAGGCCATACAGTAACGATATAAAAAGATGGTTTGTATGGATGTAAGAATGTTGTCAAACTGATTTTAACACACAAATAAACCCTTAAGGTAAACGAGAAAAAAGTCCACTAAATGAAAGTTATCTTAGGGCAGAAAATTATGTTGACCTGAAAAGTACCATGTAAATTTGAGTAGATATGTTGACTAAGGACCATGTCCTTATTTAGGTAAGTTGTCCTTCTGGGGCAGGTTCCACAGCCAAATCCGCTCTCTTGTACAAGAGATGCATTACCAGCTTGAACCTCTCCATAGCTCCTTATGCAACTGTTATGTTGTAAGTCAGTCTGAAGCCTGATGTGTTCTGGCTAGCCCCAGCTCATGGATGGTTCCTACGGATTAATCTGCTATGAATTTGGGCAGCCTCCAAATCGTCCTGCAGTGTAGGCCAAGAGAGGGGGATTTCAGCAAAACATCACCATCTCCCCAACAACTGCTGGACTCTGTTACACTCAGCAGAATCTGAACAAAGCAAAGATTCTGCCCCGTTGGCTCCAGACACAGCTATGTTCACGCAGCCTTTAGGCAGAGTGAGTGTGAATAACAGCAGACTCTGAAAAAGGAAGAAGAACCGACTATTACCACCAGTGTGGGAGACTTCCACTAACTTACATGGATGCCCTTTCAGCTCCACATAAGTAACCGTTGTCCTCAGCAAATGGGTTCAGTATGAGCAAGGATTACTTACAAGATAAAACATGAAAAAGTGCTGTTGCAAAGTACTTGAATCTGAAAAAAGCACACTTGGAAATAAATAGGGGGCATTGGGAAATCACATTCTGGCAACTGCACAAAGTGTGTGCATTTCCCATAGAATTGAATAAAAATAGATCGTGCCGAAAACAACGATAAAAAACTCATGGGAATGCATGTCTGGCACTGTTTATATTCCACTCCTGGGGCTAAAGTTGGAATATTGAAAGGGTGGTGCAATTATGAATTTTACTTTAAAAATGTAAATATTTCTATTTCTTATAAAAATATAAAAAAATAATCACATACTTTCTTTGATGATCCATAAGTCTACATTAAATATCCAGTCTTAAATCACTGCAAGTCAACTAAGTTAAGATACTTACGTTGCATTTGTAGAGTGATAAATATGATGGGATCCTTAGGTTCTGCCAAAAGAGAAACAGTAATGTCATATACAGACACATATGTATGCATGCACACACATATATGAGAGAGAGATAGAAAGACAGTCTTTCTGTTCCAGAATCTGTAAAGGTCATTACATTTAGATTATTTTTTAATCAAATGCACATTTACAAGTTCTTATAAACAAACCATCTTGAGACAAACTGGAGACTTGGCACTCCAGTGCACAGCTCTGAAGCATCAACATTTGTCCTTTAAAGTCTGCTGGTTTGAATTAAGGTTCTTCTCTCAAATGTAGCTCTTCCAATGATAGGCACACATCTTCCCTCAGAGACTAGGCAATACCTGAACCCCTTTTCTCTGATGCCTTTAACACACAAAGGTGTGTCATACAACCCAGCGAGTCTACCCACCCGACCCAAGTTGTGTGTAGGTGTGCAGAGACACACAAATTGAGAAAGAAACACATTCTTCATGAGAGTCAGAATGGTGGTTTTACTCATTAATGCTCTTCTCAGTTTTCACCAGGGTGCAAGTCTGCAGGAACATTACCACTGCATTAAGGTTCAAACCCAGGAAAATATTTCAGCTGGTGCTTATGTGTCCTCTTTAACCAATACTTACGCAGACGCTTTATTCCTCCTGCCAAGAATAAACACTAATTTCTTCAAGAACATTAGTAACAATTAAATCTATCAGAAAACAAACAAACCACCAGACCCCCAACAGTTAGTGTCCACTGAAAAAGTTGCCTCTTCCCTAGGAGAAGACATCACTTAGAAAGACATCACTTAGAACTGCAGGCTCCACAGCTCCAAGCCCTCCTTTTGGATATTAGCTCCCAAGAAACCTAAGATAATTCTCATAATAGCTTTGTTTGGAGGAACATTGGCAGCTAATGAGCAATGCAAGGCATGGAACTGTAGGGTTGTTCTCCATCCAACAGGATTTCTACTCCTTTGCTCCCTGTTTTTGCCACACAGGAGATGATCTGAAGATTTCAGAGCTCAGCTCAGGCCTAGTAAGAGGAGAAGAGAGTTTGCAGGGAGAAAGTTAATTTTTCATAAATCATCAGATTCCCCAACTCCCTCAAGGCAAATGAAAAGCAAACCTATCCATTCACTACAGCTCTTTTGCATTTAAATAATACCCAATCATCCACAGATGACTGTAGGTTTTTAAAAGCATATTTGTACTATGATTTCTCACTATTACTTCATATTTCATAAGATCTAAGAACTACTGCATCTTTTGGGATATTTGTGCATTCCTCTAGAGATATGATGAAGATGTTGAGCCGTTTCTGATAAGCAAGACCAACACTATTCTTTGCCTTAAAAGGACTAGAAGGAACCACTAGACTATCTAGACTGATAGATCCTTCATCACTTACATCATTCAGTATAAGTCTCTTCTATTGAGCGTAATAACTGCTTAGATAAAGGCTGTGAACTCTCCCAGTCTTTTCACCTCAAGGCATTTCCTTCAGCTTATGAATAATTCCTATGTCTTGTTTCTGCACATCTCCTATTTTTCAATATTCTTTTGAACATATGAACACCAAAACTGTAGGCTGTACACTTTTACTGTTCTCAAGAGTGCTTTACGAAGGGAAGATCCCTGACTCCTATTTTCGGTCTCCCTCTTGAAACAACTGAGAATCTCATTAGCCCCTTTCTCTACAGAATTATACTGGGAATTCAAGTCAAGCTGTTTCTCCATATTGATCCCTAAACCCTTTTAGAACCACTGCTTTCCAAGATAAAGTCCTCCCATTTTGTAGAAACATCTTGCACTCTTTCTTCTGAAGTCAATGACTTAATACGTAGCTGTGTAAAGAAAGATTTTATTTAAATGGACAAGCTATCCAGACCGCTCTGCACTTTCCTGAGCTCACTGATATCACCGTTCTGACTGGTGTTATATCAGAAACATTTATACTTACTCCCAAGTGATTGCAGAAGGTGTTGAATAGAAGCAGCCTGGGGAACTTCTCCATCTGATGATGATTTTCTGTTGTCAACTACTTGGAGCGATGTCTCTGTTAGCCATTTAACAGGTTGTGTTGACAGTGTACAATGCCATTTTTATAAACAGAGTAGAACACCGTATGAAATAAATTCCTCAAAATAGCTGGAGTCTACTATATCTACACTGTCATTTTATCTCATTACTTTTAAAATCAGAAGGTTTACTTCTAACGGCAAATTCAGCACTCACTATATTGACTTTAAAAATCCTACTAATTTTTTTCTGAAATTACAGGTGGTTGTGAGTGCCCAAATTGAGGCACATAAAGAGGATTGATTTTCTAAGAGAGGGTGTTCAGTAGTTTCTGAATATCAAGGACCACAAACAATAGATTTCAATGGAAATCAACAGCTGTTCATTCACTGAATAATAACAGTTCTATGCAGAGTTTGCAATAAGTCACGAAACTCATACTTCCTGGAAAGCACAGTTTTGGGTTAAGAAGGACTAGGGTGAGTGGAAAAGTAAGGGACTTGAGGTCAGACGTGATACTCTGCAATTCTGATGAGGTTGCTTGAAGACTTGGTTTCATGACCAATGTAAGCCAAGCTAAATTTGAATTGCTGATGAAAGGATGGTCTAATACCATTCCTCCTGAGCTGTGAATTCTGCTGTCTTCTCTCTGTCACCATGATGATTCATCTCAGCTCTATCAGGTGTTTAATTTGACTGACCACATAGCCCTACTAGTGCTAAAAGGTGTTAAGAGGGAGAAGAGAGAAACACTTGTTCAAGGGTGCCATTTTGGTGGGGGGAACCCCCAAAACCTTAGATCAAGTTAAATTGATTGTGAATTGGTATTGAAAATGGCAGGGGCTATTTAATTTATAATGCTTCACCACTATTCTGTTTCATGAGTTGGATTCCTTCCATCCCAAGTTCTGAACCTGGCTTTTCTCCTTGCTCAGGGAAAACCCTCATTGGTATAAATAAGACTTTTACTTGAGTATGTAAAGGGTTACTTGGTCCTTGCTATTCTCAATTTACGTTAGGCAGGGGAAGAGTTAAGTGTTTTGACTCCACAGAACAATAAGCATGGGCAGAGCAAAGCACAGGTATGAGGTGAAGAATAAGAGATTCAAGTAAAGGAAGAGTCATGTGGGATGTGTTAAAATTTGATCCATGAATGACAGGCACTAGTTTCTTATACTGTTGATAGAAGTGAACATTTTTCTGATAGATTTGGGTTTGGTAATGGATTTAGTAAAATAATAATAATGACACATCATTCTAATGAGAAGAATAGAAAAGCAGGAAACTATGGATCTGCACAGCTGCGTATTTTGTTATTGCTGAAAAAAATCTATGGCTGAATGATTGCCATTAAAAACTGTTAGTAAGAAAGTTCTGTGAGCAAGATTTGCCTGGTAAGCCAGCATGAGCTGGTTTGTAAACTGAGAAGAAAAAAAAAGTCAACATGTAACATTTTAAAGGTATTTTGGAAGATCAGAAATTGGTACATGATTATTCCTACTAACTGTGGTTGTTCAAAACTTACAAATCAGCTATTGCTTGATCAAGAGCCAGCAAGGAAAAACATCGCCGTATAGCTAAAGAGATTTTGAAGTAAATACAAAAAAATGAAGGAATTTTCAGTTTGCTTGTCACCAGCAGCTTTTAAGCATGCCGTATGCAAAGTGTGTCTGCATTTAAAATTTCAAAGCCAGGGTGAAAGATTTAAGCTAACACAAACCAAAAATTGTTAAAACACAAGAAATACAGAGTAACATCTCCCGCATCCAAACGTCAGTCTTCTCCTGCTACACTACAATAGGTATAGGGCCAGGTTTGTCCTGTGTTTTCTCCAGTAGAATACGAACTTTCTTTCCATTGAGAACCACCATTGGGACTTGCTTGGTTGCCAACTTAGGAGAGTGACTACTACACATGAAGACATCACAGTCTCTTATTTCTGAGCTAACTCTGCCACTGGTCCAAGCAGACAATACTAATAGTCCTTCTTGCCTCCCAGAAGGTAATGAAGAAGATTTTTTAAAATCCTGTACGCCACTAGTGTGCTTGCTAAAGTTACTTTCCATTCCAGAGAAAAGGCTTTACCCAGTCTTACACTCATGATGTTACGTGCACACTTCTGCTCCCCTCTGTACAATGTGTATTGCGTTCCAGACCTTAGCCAGGGTTAATCAGAAAACGGGTGTTTGAGAGAACATCTTTGGAAGGACTGGAGAAAGATGTTCCTATCAGGCAAAAGTTGAAAGCTGGCAGAAAAAAAGGCTTGTAGGTGGCTGTTGGATGGACTTAATTAGTTCAAGTTTACTAATTTACTAAAATTGCATTTATCCCTGTAAAGATAAGGCTTGAAAGTCTGTCATCCCTTCCTTCTGCACTCTGTTCATTGTGCTCTATATGATCAGAAAGGATCTCATTCTTCCATCTCTGACAGAAGCAGTCCCAACCAGTGTCTGAAGTATGCTGTCTGGAATTGTCGTGTGGGAGACACAGTGCTTGCTATTTCTCAGCTGCTTGCTGTAGTCTCCTAGTTTTTCACAGCGTCGAACCAGGTGAAGGGACAGATTGACATGTAAAGCTGCTAAGCAGTGTTATGAAGAGTGCATCTGTTGGTGAGGAGGAAAGGAGACAACACCACTCTTCATGTCGTTTTCTTGGTAATTGTGAGGGGAACGTTCTGCCCAATCCCTTTTGGGTACAGAAGGATTTTTGAAGGTTTTATATTCTCTTTCATTTCAAGACTATGTCCACAACTGAACTAAAATGACACACAAAAATTAGTAGCAACTAATAAGACTCATCGGAGAGGTGTGAACTGATACTCTCATTACCTAACTGTTCACTCTGCTAGACATAACACATTTTGGGACAGCCGTCCTCCTTATGAGGATTTAAAAGCAATTTAAATGTCAATACAAGCTCCTTGGAACAGAAAGTATCTAAGGAAAACAGATGACACCTGCTTGAACTACAAAGTTCACTGCCATCCTTTGAGATACACCAAAACTCAAGATAAGTCTCACTAGATGCAAACGTTTTGGGCTGTTTAGAAAATTTTAAAAAAGAATCACTTTAGAGTGCCAGCACTTAGGAATCTCTTATTCAAATTATCCCAGTTTTGCATACAAACATCAAAGACTGGCTCTTGAGGATGTCCTCAGAGAAGCAATCTCCTTTTGTGTCCTTTCACGGAGGATGGGAGGGCTCTGGCAAGCTAGGGAAGTCCTTGATTAGATGGCAAAAGACACTATCCTGCTGGTAAATTCCTAGAATAATAGAGTGCATTGTCTGGCTAAAAGAAAACCTCAGGGATAACAATTCTTTTAGTCCTGGAAGACCACAGTAAATGGAATATTATATGCTTACAGAACACCTAGTGCTTGGAAGGCACCAATTACCAACACTTCCGTTCCTGGAGGTTTCCTCAGAACTTAGGTATCTCTCAACCTGGTCGCAAACAGATCAGCCCTCTCAGTGGTGTGAGAGGGCTTTTAGGCTCCTAAACTTGTAAATGAGCCAATCTGGCATTTCTAGCTGAAATGTCCTCTAGAATGACTAAGGTATGCACCTGTCCATAATGCACAGATGTCAGCTCTCCTGCTGCACTTGATTCTTGGCCATTGTAATGTATGTGGCTACATGGTACACAAGCAATGCTTTGTGAAGGCGACATGGCATGAAGCGTGGGTGTGCTGGCTAGGCTGTTAGGCCCCCCAGGACACTGCAGCAAATCACAGAACCTGCCGGTGGAGCAATCCTGCAGCCCAGAGAGCACTCGTGGTCTGCCCCCAGTGGACTTAGCTTGACCTTGAAGATGTTCCTCAGGCTGGACAGTGCTAAACATCAGCGAATTTAACTTCAAATAAGTACTTCATAATGGATAGACATAGGCTTTTCCTGCAGAGAGAAATGAAGCCACAAGATGCTGCTCAAAGGTATTCCACAACTCCATTGGCAGAGGCATCTCTTGCCTGCTACAGGGCATCAATATCACCCACGCATGCACGGGTCACTCACTTCACTAATTTGCCTGGTCTTTAACACTTGGAAGATCCAACTTGTGAACCAAGCTCTGTTTGAAAATGCATACACAGGGGGCATTTGGTTCCACTGGGAAACTAATTCAATTAAAAATGGCTTTAAGATGCAGGATCTGCCTGAAAAGCATCATAGGGATTGCTGTATTTTGTTGTCATATTACTTTCTTGAAGCCAGGTCTTTCAGTATCTTGTTCCTACAAACTCGAATGTTCACTGCTTATCTTACCCTAAGCCCTGATGAAGTATATTTCAAGGCAATTTGAGTAATCCTAAGTGTTTAGTGAAATCAGTTATCAAACAGCCAATTAATCCCAACCTTAGACATTTTAGCAGTTAATTTGCTTGGTGCATAAAAATAAGACTCTAACAGATATTTCTGGAACCCCAAAACATTGGTCAAATGTTCAGAGGTGACTATGAATCGGGGTGATGCAGTTTTCATGCATTCCAAGGATCTCACTTTCAATAAGTGTTTAGTAAAGCCTGATGAAAAGCATGGCACCCATAATTGCTACGTACTTAAAACATTTAAGCTTCCTGGTGATGACAAGCAGCACCTACTTAACACTGTGCTAAGTAGTCTCTGCAGCGTGACTTGGAAGGGTGTCTATGCTGAGCATTGCTACTCGGCAATGCTTAAATTGGACATTTTTTCTTTTTTTTAACAATTGTTTCTTTCTCCAGCTAAATTTTTCACAGACCTTAGACAACCAGCTGACAAACAGGATGCATTTTCTAGCACCACATCACCCCTCTCATCCTAAATAATATAGATGAATACAAATAGATAGCATATCTACGTATATGAACGATGCAGAGAATATCTTTAAGGTGGTACACGGCCGAGAAAAAGCACACTAGTAATTAGCTATGGAATATTACATCCACTGTGGTCCTTCACTGAGCGGGGACATGTCCGCTCATTAGGAATCCCCGCCGATCACCGGCGCGGATGCCTGGATCCACCCACAGCCTGGGGCACACCGGCAGCCTCGGGGAGACGGGCAAACGGGAGGCCGGGGTGCCCGGAGGCGGCGGCCCGGCGGGGCAGTGCCCCGGCAGGGGAAGGGGGCGTGAGGAGAGCCCATGGCGGCAGGGACGTGATCCCAGCGGGAGGCCTCGGGAAGGGTGGTGGTGGGGGTGTGATGTTAGCAGCACCTCAGCCAGCTGCGAGGGCTACCTGCCCGCCCCTGAGGGGCTCTCCGCCCCGCCGGGGGTCCGCGGCAGGGTGGGCCGGGCCGGCAGGCCACCCTCCCCTCCCTGCCACCCTCCGGCGGCGCGGGCGGGGGCGCGCTGCGGGCCGCAGTCCCCGGCGGGAGGTTGTCATGGTTTCCCGGGTCACATGTGTGCGAGGTTCCCCCGGCGCGGGGGGAGGAGGGAGGCGGCGGGGGCGGGGAGGCTTCAGTCACGGACGGGGCCGCCGCCGCCGCGCCGCGTCGCGTGTGGGGCGAAGCGGAGCGAGAGGCTGCGGCCGCCGCCGCCGAGGCTGCCAGGGAGCCGCTGCCCCCCGCGGATCCGCCCTCCCCCGCCCGCTCCCACCTGCGCCGCCGCCCGCCCCTTTCCCGTTGCCCACGGGCGATCCGCCGGGCGCGCCTCATCGGCGGGCTGCGGACCCGCGGCCCCGGCCTTTCTCCCCTCCTCCTCCTCCTCCTCTTCTCCCCTTCCCCTATCCCTCCCCCTTCCCAGCCAGACTGCCGCCCCCCCGGCCGGCCCCGGCATGAGCATCTCCATCCCGGCGGGGCTGACGGAGCTGCTGCAGGGCTTCACGGTGGAGGTGCTGCGGAGCCAGCCCGGGGACCTGCTGGAGTTCGCCCTCCAGTACTTTGGGCGCCTCAAGGAGGAGGCGGCGGCGGCAAAGGCGGCAGCGGCGGAGAAGGAGGCGAGCGGCCGCAAGGCGGGCACCCCCGCGCCCGGCCATGACAGGGGCAGCCAGCCGCCGCGCCGGGCCCCCCCCGACGCCCGCGGGGTCAACTTCGCCGAGGAGCCCATGCAGACCGACTCCGAGAGCGGCGAGGACGAGGAGCCGAAGTTCCCGGGTAAGGGTTCCCCTCCTCGCCCGGCCCTGAGGGGAAGAAGGGAGCCAGCCGGGCAGGGCGGGGACGGCTCCTGCAGCTGCCTGGGCTCAGGTGGGCAGCTGGAGAGGGCAAGGGCGGGTTCCGCCTCAGCGGCCGCACGGTTGTGTGAGGGCGGCCCCCGGGCGGGGGGGGGTGTGTGTGTGTGGGCCGCGCACAGGCCCGGGCCCCCGCCCCAGTGGTCGGTGGCTGCGGGGCCGGTGATGGGCGAGGAGCCGGGGACGTGAGGAGCCTCGGTGACTGGAGAGTGAATGGGACGAGGCGGCCTCGCTCCGCGGGCAGCTCCCCTGCTTGCCTTGAGGCCGAACAACGGAGCCCACGGGAGGTTTCCCGTTTCCCGCTGCAAACTTTGACCTCCCGGGCTTTTCCCTTTTGTTCAGCAGCGCTGGATGTTGGGCGCGCAGGTATCACCAGAGCCTGCAGCTGTATTGCTTATAGCGTATAGGCCTGTAATACTCCTAACAGAAGATTTATATGTTTCCTTTTTATAAGAGCACGAGAGAGCAAATCTACATTTTGTAATTTGTCTAGTGGTATGTCTGCCTTAGAAAACACCTCTCATGGGCATGTTACTGTGTTTGTGCACTTGATTAAGCATTTTACATAGATGTACTTACGTATGTTTCAAAAAGCAGAGCACAATTTAAAACAGAATTTCTTCTTGAAAGCCAGGGTGAGATTTTCTGCATGGTAGAAGGGCCTGTGGAGCAAGCCTAGCTGTGAGGACAGCAAGGAACGTATGCGGTATCTTTGTGTTTGAGGGTAACACCTATCTGCATGCAGCGAAGGATACCTTATCTTTGTGTGGCTGACAGGCTGTATTTAGAGACGATGTTCATCAGCTGGTCTGATGTATGGGACGGGTAGTAGCTGCCTCTGAAGGGTGCGTAGCGCTTCGTCTTTGTGTCGTGAGCAGGCTAACCGAAGGGTCAGTCCGTACGGTTATATGCTGGGAGGTCAGTCAATAAGGTTGGATGGAGAAGACAAAGTGTCCAAGCATCTTTATCGTTAGCTAGCTTGTGGTTTTTTGTTTTTTTTTTGAGAACAGCTTGAAATTGAAGTATATCTCATCAGATCATTGAAGCATTCATCCCTCCAGGTCATGCTGGAAGTAGATTTGCTTAGCAGAGTACAGAAGCCAGCTGTTTGATAGATGAATATCAGTGTGGTTTTAAAAATAATGTCTTAGTGCATTTTATCAGGAAAAAATGTACATGTTTAAGAAATGGGTAAGTTTTCTAAATGCTTTATGTTACACCATAAGACAGTCTCCATTCTTTTCATCTGTTCTTTGCAGCTATACCACGTGTGTTTAATGAGAATTTGAATCTGTCAATCAGGTTCTGTAGATTTATGTGGTAATCTTGAACTCTAATGCTGATTATGTGAGATTAGTAAAAATCTGGAAGTTTACTGTCTTTGAAAATTGAAATGGTGATAATGTGGAAGAACAAATTTATTATCTTAATTCACTAACACTAGATGTGGTTTTCAAATGTGAATTATTATATCACTAAACAGACTCATTGGTGAATAGAGAACTGGAATGTTACATGGAGAAAAGTGCAGAAATGTAGCTTGATTTATTAGCATGTACGTGTTACATATGTAAAACTTTACAGGGTGTTTTAAGAAGCTTTCTAAGCTTTTCTAATGAATGCCTGTAATCAAGATTCTCTTGATCCTCTTTTTGTTGTGGTCATGAAGAAGCAAAGCCATTATTGTCAATATTCTTATAAAGGGACATGCTAGAATGACTTAGTTTAACTAATTGATTTAAGCATTTGACAAAAACTTTTTAAAATAACACATTTTTAAGCCTAATATATTTTGAAAGTTTAATTGTATTATGGCTTGTAATTTCTGTCAGTTGGAATAATTAATAATTAAAAGTAACAGAAATGGAAATATTTGTGAGACCATATGGAAGGTAAATAATAAGCAAGTTATAGGAAATCATTACTAATGGTGTGCTTGTGTATGTGTGCATTGTGCAGAAGTGTGTATTTTAAATTCAAATTTTACATCTGCCCTGAATATGTATTCTTTTAAGGTAACATAACAATGCATCCACTCAGCCCTTTGTTAATAACTGGAGGCATAAAGGCTTCTATTCAAACCATTGTTTAATGGGTTTAAATACCAATTTAAAAGCATATTTCTTTTGTACTTTTGCTTTATGTTTCTGTAAGTAACAATTCTTGAACTTAAGTTGGGAGAAATTTTTTTTCATTTTTTTCTTTTGCCTTTATGAATAATCAAACTGCTTCTGTATGGTCAACTTCACCTGTTTGTATACTTCTTTCATACAGGAGTGGAAAACAAATTGGAAAAGTTTATAAGCAAATGTAAAATAGAATCATAGACTCATAGAATCGTTCAGGTTGGAAAAGACCTTTAAGATCATCTAGTCCAACCATTGACCCTACTCTACCAGGTCTGTCACTAAACCATGTCTCTAAACACCACGTCTACACGACTTTTAAACACATCTAGGGATGGTGACTCAACCACTGCCCTGGGCAGCCTCTTCCAATGTTTGATAACTCTTTCCGTGAAAAATTTTTTCCTAATGTCTAACCTAAACCTCCCCTGGCACAACTTGAACACATTTCCCCTTGTCCTATTGCTAGTTACTTGGGAGGAGAGATCAGCTCCCATCTCACTACAACCTCCTTTCAGGGAGTTGTAGAGAGCAATGAGGTCTCCCCTCAGCCTTCTCTTCTCCAGATTAAACAATCCTAATTCCTTCAGCTGCTCCTCACAAGACATGTTCTCCAGACCCCTCACCAGCTTTGTTGCCCTTCTCTGGACACGCTCTAGCACCTCAATGTCCCTCCTAGACTGTGGTGCCCAAAACTGAACAGAGTACTCAAGCTGTGGCCTCACCAGCACTGAATACAGGGGCACGATCACTACTCCTGCTGGCCACACTATTCTTGATACAGGCCAAGATGCCATTGGCCTTCTTGGCTACCTGGGCACACTGCTGGCTCATGTTCAGCCGTCTGTCCACCAGGACCCTCAGATCCTTTTCTGCCAGGCAGCTTTCCAGCCACTCCTCCCCAAGCCTGTAGCGTTGCCTGGGGTTGTTGTGACCCAAGTGCAGGACCCAGCACTTGGCCTTGTTAGGGGGGAAAAAAACAAAAAAAACCCCTAAAACCCCCCCCCACACAAAAAAAACCCCTCTGGGAAGGTGTTCAGACCTGGTGATGGTATCTTTTCTTTGTTAAGGCAGTACACTTGAAGTGTCAAGCTGACAATATTCCTTAATTCAAACAGTACATTGTTGAGAGTTATTGTCTCCAACCGTTTTTTTTCCTTTTCTTTCCCAGTACATGTTTCTAAATACCTACAAGCACTGCAGTTGAACTCTTTCTCGGTATTAGTTTTGTCCTTGAAATGTATTTTGGAAGGTACATCAGCATTATCCTGTTTCAGAAATGATAAGCTGAGGCATAAGCTGTGTTTAAAATGACAAAAAAAAACCAAACCCACCTTATACTTGGGATTGAGTCATATGTGAACCATGAATTAAACTCTATTCAGGTCCTCTGCTGTGTCCATTGCATCAGTTGCAGAAATCAAATAAAGGTAAAAGCAGTTACCTTGTGTGGAAGGAGAACTTTGTCATATTGGTGTCATAGTTCTGAATTGGCACCTGGAGTTAAGGTGACCTCTGAAATACATTCTTTAGATTCAGAGCATTTACATTATCCCCTTCTGAACACACTGCTTAATTTGGGAATGATTTTTAGTTCTTCTAGTTGGGTTTGGGGTTGTGTTTGTTTTTTTTTTAATATATTAAGTTGGCCTGCACGGGTGTATTAGCGTTAATCAGTGACCAAAACTAATTCCTAATAATACTAATAGCAATTACTAAATTGAATAGGACATATAGATAAAAATGAGCCCCTTTTTAGCAAATTATTCTAAATTTTTGCAGGTTTGAAGTGCATATTAAAATCTACTATACTGTGTCTGCAAAATTTGAAAATGCTCAGTAAGTTATTTGTTCTTTTACAAATGACTATTCTTTTTACTTTACCACTTACATGTCAATGTGCAACTTATTTTGATGGGTAATAACTTAAAGGTGTGTTTACATCATTTGTAACAGCTGTTTTTAAAATTTGCCATATCTAAAAATTCATATTCTATCTAGCCTTAATATGAATTACTACAGATGTTTTTAGAGGTAACATTGCTGTTCTTTAAACTCAAGAATTGCAGTGCTATATTTGGTGTCATGTAGCCTCTGTTTACTTTGGTTTTTTGTTTTGCTTTGGTTTGTTTTGGTGTTTTTTCTCAGACAGTGATGTATTTTAACAGGAAAATACTACAGCTGTCCCTCTCCTCCCCCATGTGCTTCTGTTGGTGTGTTGGTTGCTTTGAGTTTCTTCCTTGAAAACTTGAGCTAGAAAATGCAAGTATACATCTCAGCTTTACCCACTGATTATGCTCAAATAATATGAGATCGCTTAGGTAAAACATATGTATTCTAGTTTACAATATCAATGTTAAAGGCATGTCTTTATTTTAGTGCCTTTATTCAGTCTGAATTGCGTTGCATACATGCTGTTCATACAGATTTTTAAGTAATAGGTAAATTGTAGAAACCAGAGTGTCAGAGAAAACTTTGCTCACAACCACACCCATGCCAGCTTTGTGATGATAAACAGTAGTTCATCAGTTCTGTTAACCTTACTTATGGTTTTCTTCCTGAAATTAAACAAAACAAGAAAGCACTGAACAGTTTGTAACCTTCCTGCAGGTCTGTCGTGTGATGATAATGGGTAGCTTAGAGCAGTGGAAAGGGTCAATGAGAGCAAGGGGGCAATATAAAAATATGTATAGGTTGTAGTAAGATACCATCAAATCAAGGACCATATAGAAAAACGTGAATTTCTTAAAAATTGGTGTATTCAGATTAAAGTCTGGGTTGTGATGGGTGGTGGCTGAAAGCATTACTATCTAATGCCAACTTTAGGAATGAAGTTTTAATAATTTCTACAGTCGCTCATCTGGAATAGAAATAAAGCATTATTTGTATGGTTATAAGGACAAACCTAATTAGGCCCAGGCTGGAGCAGTCTTACTGTAGATGCAATTTAGAGAGGTTTCCAGTTACAGGTGAGTCCCTTGAGAGCATGTGAGCATGGCATTGTTGGTGCACTTCTTGGCGTCATTTTGGGCTTTTGCACTTTTCTGGATTGTGTCTGGTGTGGTTCAGAGCACAGTGTGTGTAGGAGACGATTCGGGACAGGTGTTTGGGATGCAGACAGCTTGTGGAGGGAAAGGAATTTTATCCGTGTGGATGGATGCCTTGCTGGTTCAGTGGGCCTTGGTGGTCAGGGGATGGTCATTGGCCACTCTTATCTAGTAGCACAGGCAGTCACAAAACCACAAAGCTTTCAATCCTTGCTGTAAATCTTCAGAATAATAGAGCTTTTTGAAATAATGGTTTGCAGTATTTTTGACGGGAGCGAACTGAAATATTTTCTTTCTGCCAACAGTTATTTTAGAAAGCAAACCTGAGCAAGTTGGCAGTTTAGTCTTTTTTTCTTTTTTTCCAATCCTTTAATCTGACCCAGGTGTTCTATTCAGGTTGGGAGAATTGCAGTCCAAAAACTTGTTTTGGCAAAATTACAAGCAACTAGAAATGTGAACTTGTAGTGGGTAGCACTTAGAAGTCTTTCTAGTGAGGAGTATGGTTCCCTCTCAGACATGCATGTATTTGTGATTGTAGATGAAAAGCACACTTTTGCTATAACCACTTTTTTTTTTTTTTAAAAAAAAGTGTGTTTGTGTTAAGAATTTAGTTGAAATGATAGCAGCCTCCACTCTAAGGTATATATGTATCCCCGTTCAAAACAAAAGCAGGCATGAGTGAAGGTGTCTGTGCTGGCTATTATTTTGTTAAAATTTATATCTGTGCATTTAAGAGAAGCAGGAGAAAATTCCAAAGACAGAAAAGTTGTAGAACTATACCAAAAACTTTTGAATTTATCTTCAGCTTCTTTTTCTCTAAAGAAACACTTGAAACTGATTTTGGCTGACTGCTCAGCTCAGAAAAAGAGAATAACATTAATTCAGAAGGGTAGAAAGACATAAAATTTTGTTGGCATGAGTTTGTAATGATTGCATTATGAATGATAAGGTATAAACAGTGTCAGTACTAACATTTGCACACCACCACTCTGTTTCTTGCACATACCATGCCTGTTTTAAAGGAAAACTGGCTTCCTGAAGAGCACTCTAGGAGTTTTGTGTTACTTGCTGACTTTGGTTCAGTTTCCCAAAGAAACCTCATGGATTTTGTCCCCGTGTTTATTCCTGTTTATTCATTTACATGAATGGAGAAACAATGACTTTTTTTTTTTTTTTTTTTAGGGAACAGAATAAAGATGTATCCATGGACACTAAGAAAGTGTCTGTTTTTTAGAATGTGCTCCTGTTGAAGTTATAAAAAACAAAGTAATGGCCTAGTGTTTGTAACCTGCATAGAGGTCCTTCATGCATCTGTCTGTGAGTTAAGCTTGGTTCAATACGTATATATTTCAGGGTTTATCCGCAGTCTGTTATGCAAAAGTATTGTGTTCTGTGCAGTGAGAACCCTCAGTCTGAGGGAAATCTGCCTGAAATAGTGAAATCTCTGCAGACTCATTGCCCTTAGCTGCTCCTGTAAATCTGGAACATATGGTTTGGAAATCGCACATTTAGGTCACAAGGTACAGATTAATCAAGGTACGGGCTGCTGCCCCACTTCTGGTTTTCTAGTATCAAACATGACCTCTAGATTGGGAAATTTCATTTGTCAGGACAGTCACGAAAGAAACAAGACAGCAAGGTGGAAGGCAGGACATAGAGGCAGAAAAGGAGCCAGTGCGTGGTAAGGAAAGTGCAAACATAAAAGCAAGAGGAAGGAGGAGGGACAGAACTGAAGTAAGGGGAGGAAGACAATAGAGAGCACAGGTGAGAGAGAGAGCATTAAATTACCTGCTCTTATTTTCTATACCCAGATATAAGCCTGCTCTTCTCATGTATACATCCCAAATTTATGTCCCGAATTTTCTACTGAAATTCAGTTTGGCTTATACATGTATTTTGGAAAACCATAAATGCAAACTTACTAAAATTAGTGGTCAGTGCATTGTATGAATGTGAACTTGGTCATTTGTGATCTTTTAAATATTTTGACACAGTCATCTGTCATATTACCATATCTGGAGACTCATAACACTTATATTCTATTGAGCATGTGTTCTAATAAAAGTTTCAACTCGAGTTTTTAATGGAGAATCCAGGTTGTTCTCAACCGTTTTCTGTTTCAAAAAAATAATAGTAGTGGTCATCGTTAAGGAAGTCAGTAGGCACGTGGGTACAGCTGCAGTCATCACAGAGAGTTAAGATGTTTTTGGTGCTGATGGAAAAATGAAATATTGAATAGTACATAACAGACACTTTGTGAAATGTCCCTTTCTTTAGTGCTTAGTAAAAATCACAGTGGTTATTTCACCAACTAGTATTTTAATGGGAATGCCTTAAAGTCGTGCTATAGAAGAACTATTCCCACTCCAGGTTTAAGCTCTTCTTTTGAGCTTCAAGTGAGTGTCATTATGGAGAAGTTCTGTGCTTTAGAAAGGTGAGTGATTTTAAAAAAGTGAATGAAGGAGGGAGAAGGCTTTGAGAAAAAGAGCCATTTAAATTGGCTCGCAATTCTCTGTTGCTGGAATAGGTCTTGACGTACATGAGTTAGAAGAAAAAGAAGTGATCTTACTAGGGATGATACATTTATCACATAGACTTTTTTATACTGTAGGTTGTTATATGGGTGTGGGTGCATAAAAGATGAAGTCCATGTATGCATGAGTTACTACATGCTAGGTAAATCTGTTAAAAGAAATGTGCACATCTATAAGTACATATTATGACCATAAATATCAATTATGGTATTGCTTGAAAGCAGTCTTATGAGAATTCTAAAGGAAATATGTCCTTTTTTTTCCCTTTTCTTTGGGACCTTGGATGACGACACATAACTCTAGATAGCTTTATGTAGTGATTTTATACTGAAAACACTTATCGTTTCAGGGTACCCTTTCAGTCTAACCCTTTAACTTGCTGGGTGGGAATGATAACCTGTTTGCTTTGTGGAACTGAACAGGATGTTCTTACTGTGAATTTTGATCGTGACAAGTAATTACAAACTTTGCTTTTTATTTAATCTTTTTCTTTATAGAATACATTTTTGTTCTGTAGATCAGTTTTCAGTCATAGTACTAAACGAGATGTTAAAGAGGGTGAATTTTGCCTTTGAGTGTCTGTTGTTTTCACTTTATGTTTTACTTTTCTAATTGACTGGTGTTATTACGTTTTTCCTTGAAAGGCTTCATGTTTGTCAACTCTATTTTACATTTAAAAATTTGAAGAGCTCTGTTTCAAGTTTTTGTGCATTTGATGATAAAAATAGCAGAAGTACTGACACAGAATTTCTATTTGCGGTCTCTAGGCAGTGTAATACATGAATCCAGATTTAAATCGATATAGCAAGTAATATAGAAGACATACAGTTTTGGGACTACATCAGAAAAGATGATGTTAATCGTATGTCCAGTGCCTCATTCAGCATTTTAAATTATACCATGTCACACAAAAAAGTGTGAGATCTGAAATGAAGGTGGATGTAGACAGGCAAGGGTGTCTGAAGTGCATGGGAGTAAAATGCACGTTGTAGGCACAAGGTATCCACAGAGTGAACTGAATAACAGCCATATGGCAGTTTGCCATCCTTTCCATAAAAGGCATCCTTTTAGCATTGCTGCTCAGAAAAGTAGTTTATGAACCACAGATAAAATGAGGAAATGATAAGGAATGAAACAATACAAAAAAAAAAAAAATTAATTTAGCCTTGCCTTAGTGTACTATAACACTCTGGATAATGGAAGGTAGAGTGGTAAAAAACATGCTGTAACAACAGAAAGTGTTTTTCATTTGTGTGTTTGCATCTTAAATTGCTGTGCTTAAGGATATTAATATTAAGAAAAATTCATCAGAGCAAGAATTTGAAGCTGAGAGCTTGCGCAGGTAAAAGCTGATAATGAGAATAGCTTTCTTACACATACTGTTCCAGTTATTTCACTAAAGTGGTTTTTGTAAAGCTTGGCTAAAAGGGCCAATTAGTAAATATTATGAAGACTGTCTAAATGGAGTGACTAGAAAATTGCTGTATACAATAGATTTTGAAAGGAGAAGTAACATGATCTTTCCTGCTCAGAGTTGTTCCAGATATCATCCTGCTTGTATAAAGATCTTTATAACAGCAACAACCCCTTATGAATCCCTGTGATGGAGATGTAAAATGTGTTTTTATAAATAGTGATAGTCTCTCATAGTATAACTTTTTAGCAGACATGTCTATTGTAAAACAGACCAGACAGGAAGAAAAGAAATCCTTGCCCAACACTGGAAAGAACACATTCCTTACAAAGCCTCAGTATAGACTATAAATAAAAGATGTACAGAATCCTCAGTGTTGGGATGCATACAAGCTGGAACCAAGTGTAAACATTCAGACTTGCTAGCCTCAAAGCACAGTCTGAAAGATTTGGTGTGTTTCCCATTTTGATTTTAATGATAGAGTTGTAATGCTAGTATGAAAAATAAAATCCATTGCTGTGAGTTATAAGGCATTTGTAACTGTGGCAGGGTATGAATTACTTGAACTCAAGCTGTCCATAGCAGTGTTGTTGTGGCCCTTTTTGGATGTCCCCACAAACGAGTATATATTCTCACTTGTGCTTCTGATTTGTTTCCCATTACTTTCAGTACTGAACTTCTTCTCTTTTAGATCCTCTCTCTGAAGCTGTAACACTTCTTTTCGTTGATGCTTAAGGAACTCTATTGTTAGGCCAGTAATTGCCTTTGATAAAAGTGCAGACTAACGTCTCAAGTCCTTGAAATAGGTGTTGATCAAGAAATTTTTACATTTTGCTTTCTAAGGTTTTGCAAATGAATGTCTACAAGCTAGTAAGTATGTTGGTTAAGAGCTTTAATGACAAAAACTTTGTCTAAGGGAGAGCTGGGATTGTCCAGAGATTTCAATGTTTATGATACTCAGCACACTTACAGACGGAAACAATTAAGATGTGTACTATAGATATATGTTAAGATTTTCTTAAGGCTTTGAACACGACATTTTCTACCATTCTAATAAAAACATTTTTTCATCATGAATGAATTTTGAAAAATGTAAGTTCTCAGTTATAGACAAGACACTATTAAACATTAGAGGGACAGATAAATTTTTTTTTCAGTTATGCCTAATTTCTATTGAAATTGAGGAGTTAAGATCTAAGTACCTTTATAAATCTGCTTCTCCACGAGTCTCTTTAGTACTAGGCCCAGTCATCATTTTCTCTTTAGTTCTGGGTTTTTGGTTTGGTTTTTTTCCCCCCGCCCTGTTTTTAGTGCATAGCGTTTTCTCTTTCCAGCCATTTCGTTCAATACCTTTGAGTAATGTTCAGGCATCTTTCTCTAAAAGCCATGTTTTAGCTGATAATTTATCTGTCTCTATTGGTTTTTAATAGGTACTCAAAACATGAGAAACACTGATCTAGCCTTCACCACTACATTATTTAAGCATTTGTGAGGTAATTTAAATATAGAGTTAATAGCCTTCCTTCCTGTTACCTCAGCCTACAGGAAATATTATTTAATGGCTAATGCATGTATAAAAAATTGGTCTGAAAGTAGGTAGATGGTTATTTATTCTTAGACACTACTAACTTTAGTTCTTGATAAAATGTTATCTGCAGTATTTATCTGCACATCTCCATGTCAGTTTTGTCCTTTTACTGGAATGTAGCTGCTGCTGGCAGTTGAGGTGGGAGTAGACGTAGATTCATTTCCATTATCCACCTTGCAAAGAGAAGTGATTTATTCTTCTGATTTTTCTCTCTTAGGAACACTAATAAAATGGAGTCGCTGTTTTAAGTGCACCCTAGTTTGCTGTCTCTCTGGAATGTATTGTCATATGAACATGGCCCATCTGTAATTTCAAGTTATGGCCTCAAAAAATCGAAAAAAGAAGAGAAACAATTTCATGCTTTCTCTAAGTCCATTCTTCAGATCATTGCATTGAGCACAGATGCAGGCTTTGGGATGTATAAGGAGATTGGGGAGTCTTGGGATCTTGGGAAGTCTCAATTGAAGAACAGTTTGAGCTTGTGAGAGAAGAGTATGCTTTCCATGCAAAACTGAGGCATTTGTCCTCTTCTCTGACTGTGTTCTTGAGGAGTTTTGGGAGTGTGGCACAGCCTCTAGACTAAAGTTTCTTCATGTGAACTTCTGTAAATACTGCTAGAAAGACCTGACTTTCATGCTACTGCCAAAATTGGAAGTCATTGATCCATTTCCACCAAAGGGAGGGGTTTCCTGGGGAGGTTATGTGGAGTGTAAGAGTAATGTGGTTTGTTGCAACCTACTTATTCCATCTCAGCTATCTTTTTTTTGCTAAAGGATCTTTCTCATGCACTGGACTCTTAAAAAAAAAAAAAAAAAAAAAAAAAAAAA
>VFFE01007054.1:1625842-1661856 GCA_008921705.1 Burhinus oedicnemus | reverse complement strand
CTCCTGCTCGGCTCGGGAGGCAAGAAAGAGAGAGAAAAAGAGACTTAAGAGTTTAGAAGGATCTAAACTACTTTAATGAAATATTGATAATAAAATAATAAAAAGAAAAAGAATGAAATATATACAAAACCGTATCAAGCTCCCAGGATGACAATCACGTCACCAGCAGGTGCTGGGGAAGTCCCAGACTGGACTCGGTGACAGACGGGAACTGGATTCCGGATCTGGATTCAGGATTGGGATCAAAGGCAGACGCAGAGACAGAGTCCTCCCAGGAC
This sequence comes from Burhinus oedicnemus, assembly GCA_008921705.1. Classification (NCBI taxonomy): domain Eukaryota; kingdom Metazoa; phylum Chordata; class Aves; order Charadriiformes; family Burhinidae; genus Burhinus; species Burhinus oedicnemus. The sequence continues at coordinate 1,661,578 of VFFE01007054.1, read as the reverse complement.
GCCAGCCATTGAAGAAAAAGGGCTGACCCTTTGATCCCTCAGCTTTTATACTGAGCATGAGGCAGATGGGATGGAATACCCTTGTTGGTCAGTTTTGGGTCACCTGTCCTGTCCGCTCCTCCCCACAGGTGTGACCCCTCTACGCTTTTCTGCTTCTGACCCTCCAACGGGGCAAGTAACAAAGTTGGCTGGCCTTGGTTGTTATAGCAATAAGTATAAGCAAGAGCCTCTCTGCATACCGTTCCTTGGCATCAGCTATAAACATGGGTCTTACCACTCTGAAAGCGAACACTTTTCTGCACAACATGCTGTTAATTTCAGCAGTTAGAAGAGGCCTAGCTAAAAAGAAAAGTTACTGAGCAAAATTGGTCCTGTTTTACCTCAAACCAGGACAGTATGTATTTGTTGTGGTACAGATGGTTTTAAAATCTCTACATATAATTTTTAATTAAAAAAAAATAAAAATCTTAGGGCATCCCATCTGATGTAGCTATTTCCTCTCACCAACATCTACTTTTCTTGCAACAGCCAAATTATTCTCTTCCTCTTTCTCCCAGTAGCACGTGAATGTTACCACTGTAGCACCGTTTATTCCTCATCTTGGGCTTCTCAGTGTCTGTCTACGGGACTCCCTGAAAGCATGCATATACTTCATGTTTCACTGTCTGTGTTCTGCCTGTGTGTATGAATGCATGTATATGTATACATTCTGCCTCCTTGGGCACATAGCAGCCATGACTCCTTAGGGAGTACACTCTTCCTTAGAGCCCATTCTTGCATTGCCTTCCAGCAGCACACCCTTCTTTGGATGCAGCCAGATCCCTCTGCGTGCAGATCCTACCCTTTGAGGAGCTGTGGGTTTTCCTCTCCACAGAAAATCAGTGTTTTGGAGTGGATTTCAGATTATCCTGACATGTTAAGGTTTGTTTATTGGGAAATTTGGTGGCAGTGATGCTGTCTAACCTTTCAGGTTCTTTGGCCGAGTGTTGCTTACGGCATGTACCTGTGTGGCCGTGATTTACCTTTTCTCCTTGTGTAAAGGCCCAGCCTATGTGCTGTTCTTGAATTTCACTTTTAATAAAAAATCATTTTTTGAGATTGATATATTTGGTGAGGGAAATAATAAAATATATCTTATGTACTTCATCGTTAAGATATTGCCGTTGCTGTTAAATTTCCAGAAATGGAAACACACTTATAAAGCTATGCTATCTAGCTACTGTATTGCAAGGGCTGCTTGTTTGTCTTCCAAATAATGGTTGCGTAGTCCCTGGGCTTGTCCCCTCTCCTCGTTCCTCACAGTTGTCACGGCCTTTCACAGAGCATTCTCCATAGACCTGACAACTCCCTCCTTTGTCAGAGTCATTTCTTCAAACTGTCAGTGAATGTACCAACCGGAGTCTGATAACTAAAAGGAAGAATAGCTCTTCAGAAAAAAGCAAACAGTTTCTAAAGTTATTCCAACTGTAATAAATTTCTTAAGGAATATAGAGATCTATACTGTACAGTTTTATTACATAATTACTACTTAATATTTAGAGATTCTAAAGAAGAAAAGACCATGTACGTTGACCTCAGCTATGATATCGACTGTAAATACAATCAGCTGTTAATTCTCCACTGGGAAATTATCTGTTGTGGCTAGTCTGTGGTATTGTGGTTGTGGATTACCTGTGCCACTGCTACCTATGCTGGTAGCACAAGCACAGCTGAAGTGCTCTTAGAGCCAGCTCCAGTGCTGCCCCATAGCTGCCCCTGTGCCGGGGCAACTTGGATGCCTCGTGATGTGCCATCAGAACTCAGCACGCAGAGGCATCTGCTGGAGTTAGTTTTGGGAAGGCTGTTTTGTTAGCCTATGCTCAGCACAAGCCATGTTGAACATACAGCAGCGCTGGAAGAGGCAGGCGTGCCCCTGCTGAGACTGACTGTGGGTGACTCCCATGGGTGAGAGTACACAAGGTGGTGGCAACCACCACGGTGATTGTCCTGCCTTCCTTGAGATTTTTTGAAGTCTTACTAGTGTGAAGGTACATTAACATAATTGCATTATCTTATGTCTGTCTCAGCCTGGGAGTGCTCTGAAATAATCACACTACATGGAATAATCCTGAACTAAAGTGGAAGTTTCCTGTGATGAAGGGAGAGACATTGAGGTGCTGGAGCATGTCCAAAGAACGGCAATGAAGCTCGTGAAGGCTCTAGAGCACAAGTCCTGTGAGGAGCAGCTGAGGGAACTGGTGTCGTTTAGCCTGGAGAAAAGGAGCCTGAGGGGAGACCTTCTCGCTCTCTACAATGACCTGAAAGGAGGTTGTATCGAGGTGGGGGTCGGTCTCTCCTCCCAGGTAACAAGTGATAGGACCAGAGGAAATGACCTCAAGTTGCACCAGGGGAGGTTTAGATTGGATATTAGGAAAAATTTCTTCACTGAAAAGGTTCTCAAGCATTGGAACAGGCTGCCCAGGGAAGAGGTTGAGTCACCATCCCCGGAGGTATTTAAAAGACCTGTGGATGTAGTGCTGAGGGACATGGTTTAGTGGTGGACTTGGCAGTGCTAGGTTAACGGTTGGACTGGATGATCTTAAAGGTCTTTTCTGACCTAAACAATTCTATAATTCTATGAAATTAGAGGGGCTCCGAATTATTAGTAGTATTATCCATGGTGTCCCAGTCTATCATTGTCCTGGGTAACGGGGATTTAACTGTATTTCATCCATTTGGGACATAAAAACATAAGTCTGACTAAAGCATGTATATTAGAAAGGCATTCATTTAGATTTGATTTTTCTCTTGGTCTGATTAGTTCATTCTAATTAATAATCTGTTTATGAAAGAAGATAAGTTCATGTTAATTTGCATAATATAGGAATGTGATTACAATAGGCATAATTTGAAGTATTTCTGAAAGTTGCTGGACCTCTGAGAAATACATGAGCCTGGAACTGAAAAGGTGGAGTCCGCAGTGCCTGTGATGCTCATTGTTTGAAACTTGGCCTGGGATTTTGAGATATGTGACAAAAAATATGTGTATAAACCAGGAATAACTCTTCTGAAATCACTAAACTCTATAAAATCATGTGGTGTGTTGAGATCAGGTTCTCAGTCTCTCGTTGAAATTTGGGCTACGTTTAAGCCACTGACCTCAGTGACGTCCTTGAGAGTCTTAACACTGCTTTGCCCTCAATAGGATAGAAAAAAATGTATGATTTGGCTATGACTCTTGTTTGATAACCTCACTTGGGGCATTTGCATCTTCCATACAAGGATGACATGCTACGGTGCAGACATTTCTGTTTGTGTCTACCCTTTAAGATATATTAGCGGTATTCCTGCTCTGTAAATAGAGTTTTTTGGGCTGTGGGCTGCCAAATTTGAAGGCTTTAGACATGTAATGGCTGAATTTGTTTGTTTGTTTGGGTTTTTTAAAGGTGTTTAGCCCTTTGCGCTATGAAGAAATTACAGTGGCTAATTGAAAGTGGGCCTTGTGGAAAGCGTTCTGATTTTCACTAATACTGAAGATTAATCACTAATCTCCTGCCAGCCCCTGTCACTCAGAGCAGGCATTTTGTCTTTGTGCGTTTTGCTCTAAAAGAGCATTGCCTTGAGTTGCTGTTAATGTGGCCTGAGCAGTCTCCTGACGGCCTCTGTCCACAGGAGCAGCTGCAGGGAGCCGGGTCTGCTCACCCTGGCTTGGGCACACATGGGCTCCCGTGCACTCTGCAGCACAGCCCATGGTTGTGTATTTGCCTTGGTTTGCAGACCTGCAGAAGGCACAGCTTACAGATCTGGTTGTCAGAGAGTGCTTGAGCACGTCCTTAGCAGCCCCTGATAAACAGAACCTCTTGTTAAATCGCAGGCTGACAGTCCCTGACTTCTTAGGAAGGCTGCATGTCTAATGTCTGCGATGTGTTTAGCTTCTTATTCCAGGTGACATTAATGGCACAAGAATCTCTGACAGTTTCTGAATCAAACTTGACTTTGAGGACTTAAATTGGGAGTCTGCAAAAAGGGGACAGCTCAAGCTATCAGAACAAGTTAACTCTGTAGAGGATGCTCAGCTAGGGATCCTTTCTTAGCATTACCTTCTTAGTCTTGGTGCTTTGCAAGCAACCCCATAGACCTCCATTTCCTCCTCTACTTACAAAATTATGCTGCTTTTATGGTCTGTTTTGCAGGGCTGTTGTGATGACCACTTAGCACTCATACTACATTTTATGAGTATTAAAATACAGTGGGGAAAAGAGCAATGGTTAGACAATTGTTGAGTAATGGAAATATTTTTAGCGTGTGCTTCATGTAGTTTGATGATGTTTTTACAGCTTATTATTGGTGAATAGATACATTAAAACACTTCAACTGCTTTTGGTCATTTATCAATTATTTCTCTTTATTTACTTGATCTGTATTGCCAAAATACATTCGTACAGTCTTCTGAGCAACGATTTGCAAACATGAGTTCCAGTTACTAGCAGGTAATGTCTTAGACAGTGGAATTCTCTCCTATGTAGTGCGAACAGCAAAACAACTGTGATATGTCACATAAGGATTGATGGCTTACACAGTTTCAAATGATAATTTATTCAAAACTTTGCCAAGATACAGACAGCTGTCATTTCTCTTTTTTTGCCTTTGTTCATTTTCCCCTGTGTAAGGTCACAGTTGATTTTGCTTGAGACAAACTAGAGCGTGAAGAGTCAGGTTTAATACTGGAGTGACACCGCACACTTAAACATGATCCTCTGTGCACAGCAGGACATTACTCAGTTGTGGTGCAGCGCTCTTTCTCTTACTGTGAAAAAAGATCAAATGTCACTGGACATGTTCTGAATTTATCTGCATGCCAGTTTACCCTTTATTGGGAAAAGTCCCTGGATTTTGCAATGATGAGGTTTTGCAACCCATGTTTTTTGTTCCTTTTACATTTTGCACAAGTCCAAAATGGGGGGTGGTGAGTGGTGGTGGTATAGCTGTAAGTTACTTTAAGCAGGTTTTTTTTTTCTAGCAAGTTGTTTTATTGAATCATCTGAGCAACTAACCCTAAGCACAATGTCACCATAACCTTTAATATAAACTATATTTTTGCTGTAGAGTTAACTTAATAGCCACATAGATGTTGTCTCAAGCCCATTCACTTCCCGAGTTTAGACTTGCTGGATTGTTATAGAATCATAGAAGGGTTTAGGTTGGAAGGGATCTTAAAGATCATCTAGTTCCAACCCTAGGCAAGGACACCTCCCACTAGACCAGGTTGCTCAAAGCCTCATCCAACCTAGCCTTGAACACTTCCAGGGATGGGGCCTCCCTGGGCAACCTGTTCCAGTGCCTCACCACCCTCAGAGTGAAAAATTTCTTCCTGAGATCTAATCTAAATCTACCCTCTTCCAGTTTGAAGCCATTACCCCTTGTCCTATCACTACATGCCCGTGTAAAAAGTCCCTCTCCAGCTTTTATTGTGGAGCTGTGAACTGGTGTGTGTCAGCACTGTTGCAAGGAGGGGGTGTTGTCAGGGATGGGGTAGCTCTGACAAGGCTGCCTGGGTTTCTTGTGGTAGGGAGCAGTCATTGGGCAGCCTACAGAGCCCAAATGCCCACTGCTTTCTGCTGTGCCTGCGGGCTGGCACTGTAAGTCCTGAGAAGCTGCTTGTGGATGTGGCTGGGAGGACAGGGATGAGCGGGGTGTTGGGGAGCAGCTGCAGTCGCAGGGTGGGAAGCACAGTACCTACACGCACGCACAAGAAGCGGTGCTTAGCTCGGAGCTTGAGCCCGTAGGTGTAAGTGCAATATCCCTGTGGCCTGTGAGTGGGATTTCAAAGCTGCCCTTATAGTTAAACCTAGATGCCAAGACTGCCTCTTGGCATGGTATTCTCTGGGTGCCACTTTCACTTGAGACTTGTGAATCAGGACAGTCATCTCTGTGCAGACCTAAGAGCCAGCCTAGCCCAGAACTCAGTAAGGACAGTGACTAAAAAAAGATATTCAGGGAAGACGATAAGTACAGGCAGAGCAAGTACTGCTGCTTCCCTGGAAATCTCTCTGCTGCTCCTGATGCTCTGTGGCTCCAGGAGGAGCCTTTAATATTCCTCATTGAATATTTCTGCCATCGGTTTGTCCATTTGTTTCTGAGCCAAGACTTTCACCTCCTGACATGTTTGAAAGATACTTAATTATTTTTTAATGCCTCCAGCAAAATGTTTCTTAAACTCTCTTTTGCCCCCTGTGTTATGCTTATCCTGCTAGCCATCATAATGACCTGGTTGACCATACATCCACTTTGTAGTGAAATTACCAGCTAAATTTCTGTAGGGCTAATGATTCTCTGAGAACTTCTTGTAAGCTAACGCTCCCATCTTTCTGGGCAGCACAAGTATATTGTGATTTGCTACAGGAGAAATAGAGTAGCTCAGCTTGGTCCATAACAAAGAACTGTCAATGCTGCTTCTAAAATATCCCAGTAATGCATTTGGATGACCTTCACGAAATCCCAGTCTGGGGAGGAAGGCTTTGCCTGGTTGCTGCTCAAACACTGATTATTCACATGAGCTCAAAAATATTGGCCCATAACCTTACCAACAAAATGAAAAGTTTTGAGCAATGAAACAGCCCCCTGTATTACAAAACAGTAGTTGCATAAAATATGGTATCTGCTTTAATAAAAAATGTGTCTAAATTTCTTGTCTTTTTATTTAAAAAAAAAAAAGGTGTTGGGGGGAATTAGAATTCATGTTTAAAAGTAACTTTGCTGGTTATGTTACTCTCTTGTTTATTTATATATGTGTTTGGGGTTTGTGATAGCTTATTCACCAGAGGTTTCTTTGCTCGTGACTAGCACTCTGAACTGCTGTAGTCAGGTTTCCCAGTGTCTTTCTTGCCACTTAGACCCATCACTACTGTATGTGCTTGCACAAACCACCTGCAACTGTGGTTCAGAAACTGTAGCTTTGCTCTGTTTTTTTCTACCCAAAGGAATAAAAAGTCAGTTTGCATCTCAGGCTGTTACTGTCTCTCCTGTTTTCTTGGCAATTTTTTTTCTCTTTATCTTGGCTTAGGTGTTCAAGAAATTATGCATAACTCCCATGTAAAATTAAGCAGGATAAAATAAAGAAGTCCAATATTTTTCATTTTTCAATTTCATGTAAACATTAAGAGCAATTTTTAAGGTTGAATGTTAATAAGCACTGTAAGGGCATACATTTTTAATGTAGCTGCTGCCCACATTTGAAATTAGGTCATTCAGATTTTCTTCTTACTGTTTACTCCAGCAGTTAACGTATCACATGAAAGTAGAGTTTCAGGCTTGTGTTTTATACTAATTAGAAGCAGACTGAAGGTTGTATTTGGAACACAAAACATAAAACTTTATTTCTTTATCTATTTTTTCTCTCTAGTAGCTCTTGAAGAAGCCGGTAAACCTGGAAATGAAATAGAGGCAAAACTGTATGCTTTAAAATGTATTTTGCGATCTCTCCCAGTTGGAATCAAGACAGGAGTCTGATTCCAAATGTCTGCAGCACACAGTTGGAGATTTGCCAAGATGGTGTTATAAAACAGTCATTTGCACTGTAAAACTGGAGTTTGGGCCGGGGTTGGCGTTGTTACTGACTTACCCAAGGAGTTTTAGAGGTTAGTCAAAGCAAAAGTTGATCTTTCAGATGGGATTGCAAATTAGAGAAAAAGACTAATGTTTTTCTCTATAGGAGTATCTTTGGTGCCAGACTTCTAATAGGTATATTTTGTAAAAGTAAAACTAACGTTTTTTACATCTTTTTTTAATCCATGCTTGCATCATTGTTTGCAAGATGCCAATTTGTGTGCTGTCAGTAAATAATGGAAATGCAGATCTAAATGTTTCACAGCTGGTCATGAACAGCAATAAGTAAGTAACTCTTAAGAAGCTGAAAATGGTCTTGAAAGCTCACTGGTGACTATCTACTGTATCTCTTGCGAAGCTGCTTAAACGTTTAAGTGTGTATGAAGTTAACATAGGTTTCTATAAAGATACAAAAATAATGGTTAACAGAGTTCTGCAGTTGTTGCACTTTGAATGAAGTGTAACATTGTTATGTTTTAAGTGTGTTAGACTATTACAAAAAGAATCTAATTGAAATGTTGTTTTCTTTCAGCTCCAGTGATAAACCGATTCACCAGACGGGCATCAGGTAAGTTGGATAAAGTTGCATGTTTCGTTCGTCTACATAATAGTTGAAACATAATGCTGATGCTGATGGTCATGTAAAACATAATGCAACATTAGTCAGATTTGTTTAAAAATTACTGACTTAGGTTAACCTCAAATTTGTTATCTGTTTTACTGAAAAACGTAGCCAAGGTTTCAGGTCACAGAATTTGCATGAAGCCTTCTTGTTGCTGTGGAATTTATGAAAAACCTAAGCTTTTCTTTTTTCCTTTAAAGAAAATAATTTTAGTCCTAACAGAACTGAACTTTGAAAGGAAGAATTGAATGTCATCTGATGCCGGGTTGTCTTGCTTACTTCATAGGCAGCCTGAAACAGCAATTTGGTGATCATCTATGCATGAGAAAATGTACAACCATGCTAGAAATCTCCCTGTGTTTTTCAAAGCCGAGCTGGTTTGTGTATATGGTGCGTTGTTCTGCTGTGCAGAGCTGGCAGATCGGGTCCTAGAAGCAGCGTTGCCGTGGTGGTGGTGTGTTGTGCTAGGAGCACACCTGGCTAGCTTGGTGCCGATTTGTGTATTCTTCAAGTTAACTTGGTTCGTGCTGTCTCAGGGGACTATTTACCTTATACCATTACATGTAACAGATCCCTCCAAATTATGTATTATTAAAAATGAATATTCTTGGCCTCTCTTTATTGTTCTGCTGTATCATAGCCTTTAGGCTTCATTTTTGAGGGCTTTTTCTCCTGGAGCATGAGGCCTAAGTCTTATTTGCCTGAAATGCTATGAATCTGAATATGGGGTGTAAGAGGCTCCACTAAATGTAATGAGACTTACAACCAACTCCTAAGAGTCAGCACAGCAGATGTGAGCTGTTCCTAGTCATCTCAGTATGCTAAGTTTAAAATCTAAGTATAACACGCTTTCAGTTTTCAACTGCAGATCATTTTTAGTAAATGTAATAAAGTTTGTATTCCATAATGCAGTGTCTATCCAGACTTCTAATTTTGCTAGTTACAACCTTGTCAATATAAAAATATTAGTGGAGATCCTCAGGATTACTAAGGAACTGCATAGAAAAATGGAAGTTTGCATTTGCCGCCCTGGTGCATAGCATATATAGCACAAAGTAAGAAAATGTAATGAATTCCAAATATTCTCATGTTTTAAGTAATGATAATACTTCATGAGGTACTGTAGCATGAAATGAAAGGAATGATTCGTTAACTAGCACTCAGTAACAGTGAGCAGGGCTTTATGCAAATTACGTTCCATGTTTTAAGGAAAGTTTTACTGTGACTGATTGATAGCTGACTTTAATGAATGCACTCCTTATAACAGATGTATGATAAGCTTTTGCATTTCAGTCAGAGAGTTTGATTGTTTGAAAAGTTAATACTTGCTGAGGAAAAAAATAATCTGTTATTTTTAATGTTCCTTTAAGACAAAACTGTTAGAAAAATGTTAGAAGCCTGAAATGTTTACACAATTATTGGGGAAGTAATTTCTATGGGCAATTAATATTTCATGTGTTTTGGTCTTGTTGTGGAGAGATAAAATAGAACCATCTTATTCAGAATAATGAGTTAAGTTGTATTGTATGGTCCAGATGTAAATCACGTGAATACTTTTCAAGCTGGAACAAGGTAATAACTGCAGTCTGCTATATGTACTATTTTATTGTTTTTGGCAGCTTTAATAGTCAAAATAATTATTTTTCAAACAAGAAAGCCTATGAAAGGTCATAGTTCTAACTTCTTCAATACTAAATAACTACTGGAGAGGTACAGCACATCTAAGAAACTTGATCAATAAAACATAAAATTAAAAATATGAAATGAACTATGTTGATAATACAAACATTTTACAGGGGTGTTTGTGGTCCTAACCATATTTTTAGATACTATTTTTAATTGAATAATTGTTTGGATATGTTAAGGTAGTCAAGATACCTTGCAAGTGAAAAAGCCAAATAGTAACTGTATTTTTTTATGCTTGGTAGCTTAATAGCATTCTGTAATCAGAGTTGATTCTCGTATTTAGGAAATGAGAAGCTGACCAAATGAAACGTAGGGTTTTTCTCAAATATGTGTTTCTCTTAATTTTAGGCTATATAGCTAAAAGCTATTTTAAAATGTGGAATGTGCAAAATTGTTCATTCTTGAGTGGTTTTGAAGATGTGCTTCTGATGAACATTTCTCCAAGTTAATAACAAGTATTTTGAGAGTTAGCTGTAGCACATGGTTTCATATTGCTTCTCATCTAGTGATACTGCAGACTGACTCCGAGAGAGTGATTTTAGGGTCCCTGCCTTTGTCATGCCACTGCTCATAGGTTGTCTCTACTTCCCTTGCATAAACCTAGGAGTTGTGCTGCCTGAGGGTTCATTGATTTAAAGAAAATAAAAATATGGGAGGTTTTGGTGTGTTGATTTTCATTGGATCTCCAACTGACCTGTGCTGTGGCTTCCAAATAACTATATCTGAAAGATGGGTAGTAGCGGCTGCCTTTAGCCAGTGGTGGGATGGAGAAAGAGCTGAAATGCTGACACCAGTTGAGGCAAAACATCCAATGATATCCTCAGCAAAGGCTCCTAGACTATTCTGCTAAAAGCTGCCTTTTGAGCTCTTTCAGTGATAAGCAGGGAGAAGCCAGATGACGACACACATTTCTTTGCAAAGAACAATAATTCTCTACAGTGGATGTCTTGATTTTGTTGTTTCTGTTATTCTTTGGATAATGCCTAGTATTCTACTTGGTGACACAAGATATAGTTATTTTTCCTAATTGAGCTAGAAATTAAGCAGCCAGAGCTTAATTGCTGAAGCACCTGCTGAAAATAATATAGTAAGCCATTTATTATTTAACAGCTGTTCCTGTTAACATGCTGTGAATATATTAATGTAATGTCATTGGTATGTAGAGGATAAAGGCATAAGTAAGCTAGGATCAATTAATTGTTCTTGAATTTTCAATTTTTAAAATCTATTGAGCTACTTAATTTAGTATCTCTTTTATGTGTTTATGGTTATGTCTGTAAATATGCAATGTGGGCTCTATACATAAAATACACATATACCACAGGGCTGATGACATAGCTACTTACGGGCTAGTTAATAATCTACTCAGTTGTTCTAGACTATGCACAAAGAATAATAGATATCATAGTCTTAAACAGAGGAGTTTAGCAAGAAGATATTAAAAATACTTTATAGAGCTAGAGTGAACAATGAGACAGCTGCAAGTAGCTAATCCTTAATTTTTCAGATGAAGAGAAAGGAGAAAAACTGTTGAGGTGATCAAGAGACTTGGATGGGAAGATAGCGGGGCATGGAGGCAGAAGCAGCATGAAGTGGAAGAGAAAGCTGTGAGTGTGTTCACGAGGTGAAAAATGAGCAGAAATTCCTGACCAAGCTGAGGTAGCTAAGAGGTGCAATTTCTGAACATAGACAGATACTTTCTTGCTATGGATGAGGTTAGTTTTCTTCCATCTAACTATGAGATACCTAAAGTTCGAAAACTGATGTGGTTCTGTGTGGTAGCAGAAGCACTGGGTTCCTGCTTTTCAGCATCTTGATGGATAGATAAACAAGTAAATGATCTCATTAAATACTGGCAGGAGTTCAGAATAATGCAACAAAACCAGCATGGGTTTGCTACAGAATGAGCTTAAATTTATACTTGATAGATACTATTTATGGAGGCTATTTATACCCATTTACTAGTAATATACACAAATGTATAATATCATCTTAATTAAGAAATAGGTAACAGTCTATAAAGTTACTTCAGTTATGTATCTGTTTAAGCTTCTGAAAGAGTGAAGAGACCCTGACTGAGGTTGCCATGAGTTAGCCTTCTCAAGCTCAGAAGAACTGACAGATAGGCTCAGGGGCATCTGTGGAGCATCTCTTACCAGCAACAGAGATAACTTCCTCATTCCTCTCCCCCAATCAGTGTCTAACTCCAAAATACTATTTTTGTCCTGTGGAAAGGAAATAAATGAAGTTTTAAATATTGTTCTCTCAACCAAATTGGAAAGAGAAGTAGCTTTATTTATTTGCCAGCTTCTCCACAAAGCTCTAAACAAAAATGATTTAAACATAGTCAACATCAGAGAAGATCAGTGCTGAACCTCTAGGGAGAAACTGGCTTATGTATTTCTGGATTAAACTTGCAATCAAAGAGATACCACTCTTGTGGAAAGAACAGAAGGAAGCAGAGAATGCAAAAACTTTCAGGCTTCATTGCCATGGATGCCAGTAAGGAATTCTCCAAAGAAAAGAGAGAAACATATTGTAAGTAAATTGATGCTTACGTTATACACCTACTGCATCAGCCATCAACCTAAGAGAGAGAGAGAATCTTACTTGACATCTGTTGCACAGATCTCTGTGCAACAAATATTATTCTTTTTTTTTTTTTTTTACTTTGAAACTTTTTTTTAATTTGCAGTTGTTGAACTTGGAAATACTTTTTGGCTTTACACACACTGCTAAGAATTGTCACTTTTACATGGCTGATAAACTGAAAAGGAAAGGCTGGGAAAGAAGGAAGCCATTTTTTATGCCCTTTAAAAAGGATGTGTTTAATTTATTTAGCAGGTACTGAAATTCAAAATATTTTTGTTTGTAGGTCAAATCACTTATGTATTGTAGTAATTTCTGATAAAGACAGAGCTGTGTTTAGTGGCCTGTCTCTTTTTTATTTTTTATTCCTCTTTTTTCTCTTTTTATGGAAGTACAGAAGTTTTCCAAGAACCAAAACTTATTTTACTTAACTACAAATTTTAGACTTACAAAGTGTCAACAATTTGAAGAGAAAGGAGATGCAATGTTCTTTTTTCTTAATTGCTTGAGGTGCCCAAAAGCTGTGATAATAGAATTGTCTAACACAGATGGTAGTTAATTTGAATTGGTAGGGAAGTTGGTTTAGTTAACTTCTGCTGAAGCCTTGCAACTATTTAAATATTTTCCAGCGAGAATTAGAAGGTTAGAAATATTTTCTGTTAACCTCAATCGGCAGAAAACACTTAATAGGAAACCGATGACATTTTCAGTCATTTTAGAATTTTCAGAAATAAGTAAATCTTTTAATAAAACACACTGATTAATTTCTAAGCCCCTCAAGCTAGTTGTTTGTATTAAAATGCTACATACACACAGTGAAACACTTCACAAACAAGCTAGTGAGTACTTCATAGCATCGTTATGTATAATGATGACATCAGTGGTGGGTTACCTGTTAGACCTCTAAGCCCTGTGACTGCACAGGTGGGAGCAGCACAGTGCCACTGCATCAGAGACTGGACACACGCACACTTTGTCACACACAGGTCACGTTACAGGGCTGTCCCTATGGCGTGACTGGCCTGCGGTCTGTCCTGCCTGAGTTGGCTGTGCCCTCGTCACACGGTGGCGGAGATGGGTGTTCTCAGCTCCCCCTGTCTGACGCACAGGGCTCACGCCTCTGCCTGGCACATGATAGATGCCTGCGCTCTGGCACGTGTTCAGATAGGAGGAGGGAGGTTCTGTGCAGCCCTCATAAAAGGGAAAATCTGGGAGCAAGTTTGCCACAACAATTTATCTATTCTTGATCTCATTCTTCATCTTTGCGTAAGGCATTAGGAAGAAAGTGACAAGATAAAAGTTTTGGCCTTCATTATTCTGAACAGATGTGTGGACTGTGGATTAGTCATGCCCACAGTAGCATTTACATATATCACTGCTAGTTTTGAATTTAACGATTTCTGCAGAAAATGTGACAACCTACTTAAGAAACACTGAGGAATTTTACTGAATTTAGACCATGGGAGGTCTGTCAGTGAAGGAATAGCTAATTGCTTTCTGAAATTGTAAGTGTGGAAGAACATAGGTGATATTAAATTCAATTGTTAAATATAAACTAGTATTTAGGAAGAGCAAATCAATACTGTTATCCAAGGATAGAATATGCCCCTAGGACAATATTTCATTCGTATTTTCAATCTGCTTGAATTATATTGGTATTTTCTTAGAGTTTGGCACGCACTTTCCTATGGCATGTTAAAAATTGTCAGAGAAAGGCAGCTAATTGAAATTAAGTGCCTATTCCCTTTTATACAGTAAGGCAGAAACTGGAGTTGTACCCAAAATAATGGTGAGGAATGAAGTAACTGTAAACGCCCCTTCAAAATGCTCAGGTAGGAGGCAGTGTTGTTGTCGAAGCATATCAAGTCGTAGTGACAGAAGGAAGAAGAATAAAGAACTTTATTGATGAAGCAGTAATTCCAGTGTAGTTTGTCAAGCAGAGTTACTGGTTCTGCTAATTCTGATGAACAACCCCCAAACCTAATTCAAGTGATGTTGGATTCATCTTTGTTCTTCATTATACACATGTAGTCAATCTGTAATTTAAAATGCTCAGTCCTTCAGTTTTTTTAAATAAACAGGGACATAGTCAGCTGACATACAGTAGTATCCAATACTAAAACCCAGTTAAGCACTAAGGCTGCCACTGTAGTGGTGAGGAAAACCAGAAGAAAAAGTGCTGTCAGAACTTCAGGGTGTATCTACATTGCATGACAGAGCACAGTAAAGAAGACACCTAAGCCTATGGTAGCACATCAGTGTGGCAAGTTGTGGTTTACTGGAGGTCACAGCAGCAGAATATCTTACCGAAGTTTAGCCTGCTGAAGGGATTGTTAGACTGTGCTGACTTCTGTGGGGCTGCAGCTGTACATGGGCACAGGCACGTACCGTGCATCACTGTGTGAGTGGACATCCCTTCATTTGCTTCCTGCTCCTCTGGCAGGGCAGTCCTCGATTCTGTTTTATGCAGCTTTCCTATGCAGCCGTGCCTCTTCCACCGTATTTTGTAGTAGCAGCTACCTCAATCTCTAATTGCTAAGAACATACTCTTTTCTTTATTTTGTGATTTTGCACAAATGCATTGTATAGTCTGTACTCTCCAATCCTTACAGAGAAAATTGTCTTTCCTTGTTATGGTCTCTCTTACAGTTACCATCATTGTAAAACTTAAATGCTTCATGAACCTTGAGGAATTTCCCAACACCCGTTTCCATTAATGAATGAGGAATATCCTGAGCTTATAGGAAGCGGAGCATCAATATTCAAGTCAGAATGTTTATTGTTATTTTTGCCTGCATCAGAAATTGAATGCCCTACATGAGATCCCTGTTTTCTTTCCGTGAAGCACTTAGCATTGTAACTCCTACAGAGCAGGATTGTAATTGTATGTGCACAGCAATTTAAAGACCAGGTGATTCTGTCTCTCTGCCCTGTATTTTTTTTCTGTATGCCATAGTGAAACTTGCAACTCATATATTGCGTCTGCTCATGCAGGGTTATCCCATGGCTGGTGTCACAGGGAGAAACTGAGCCACGAAGTCTTCCCAAGAGTAGCCTCTGATATCAGGTGCCACAAGAGCTGGTGGGACTTGTCTCTGGACTGAGCTTATGCTGCTGTGTAACAATATGGGCTCGGTGCACTGAGCTGTAGGCACCTTAGAGCCATTTAGTCGGTGAGAGTGCTGTACTTCAGTCTGGTCCTGGTCCTGCTGAAAGCACAGGTATAACTCTTGAGAATGAAGAACAGATTTTGGTGGTCTGCCCCACAACACTTTTGGCTCTGTGGAAGGTTAGCAATAGAAGCTGTTTCCCAGCCGATCCATAACCAAGTGATCCAGCATCCTTTCTTTAGTTTCTCTTGCATAGATTATTTGCTGTGCACTTCACAAGTTTCTGCTGCAAATGAGACAGTCACAGAAACAGGAGTTTAATTTGCTCTGTCTAGTCTCCTCATATATTCTGGGAATTTGAGAAAAGTTCCTATAGAAAAATGATGTAATAACCTAGGCTTAGGGGTGCTTAAAGAGTGTGCACATTTGCTTCCAAATGTTAACCATTGTTTTTGTTCAGAATGTCTAGTAAAATAACATCATAATGTTAAACTTGGACTACTTGTTCCTGACCTGTTGTTACCTTGAGATTTGTTGCTTTTGATGCAGATCTGAAGAAGACCTTGTGTGCTCAGAAGCTTATCTGCCTTCTTCCTGGTGTGATTGTTTTAGCTGTTCTAGTGAAAGATTCTGCCCATGAAACTTTTTCTTCTCTAGATTGCATTGCATCTATACTATGACTATTCCATACTACAGTGTATAGTTGGACAGTAGTATTCTTATTCAAAAGAAAACAAAATTTAGGTTATCTGTGCATTACTTCTGGAAGTTTTTAAGTGGTTCACTTTCAACATTCATTTATTCCTTTATTAAACCTCCAAAATCTGAAACATAGGTTCTAGCAGATTGTGGCAAAGTGTTTCCTTGTATAGACCATCAGCAGAGGTTGAATACAAATTTTTCAGAGCCCGTTTATGGAGCCGAGTTACAGAAATAGGATAACTGTTGCAAATGAATGTCATGCCAGATTTTAGATATGTCTATGCTTAAGCTGTTTTGTCATAACACTTTAACACTAAGCTTAATAAAAGAAGAGATTTAGTAGATGCATACTATAAGGCAGAGTTTGAGGTAGTGGAGGAAGGGAGGAAAGAAGGCAAGAGAAGGGAGAGAGGGGCGATGGTGGGAAGAAATAGGTAAAGTCTTGTGCTGTGCCATAGGTTGCTATAGAGAGAGTTATCAATATTTGTCCCAAGGAGGTGGTGGGGAAGGAAGGAAATAAACGAATAGTGATTCGCCTAAATTTTACACACACAAATATTTAGGCTACGCTTTGGGGAAAACTTTCTAACTAAACACTTAGTGAAGCAATAGACTAAACTGCTCAGGAATATTGTGTTATCTCAGAAGTTTTAAGGAAAGGTTAGATGTTTTTCTGCAGGGATAGAGGTGTAATTCATACCGCAGCAGTGCATAGAGATGATTTAGATGATTTTTTGAGGTTTCATCTGTATTTCTGTGTTTGTTTAGATGTCCTTGCAAGCACGTATTTCTAGACTGCATTTTATAGACTGACTAAAATGTACGGAGTAATCATTTTCAAATCGTGCAATTCAGTAAAGCTAGATAGCAATCTCTTGAGAAAACAGGAGTGTTATAAATGTGTTTTGAGTTCACAAATTACTACATACACCCCTTTATGGGAAATTGTAATTTTTCCTGCTGTTTTAGTATTACTTTTGGAAAGTACTCAGCACATAGTTTTGTATCAATAATCACCATAGTTTTTTCAGCTATTTGGGCTGATCTTGTTTCAGATAGATGAAATGTAAACTGGAGATTGGTGTTGAAATATGAATCGAATTTGTCTTAATGGACCATTGCCCAGTTAGTTTGATGAAGAGCTCAGATAATCCTAGCAAGGTATGGAGCTGTTAGACTGATTGACCAATTCCTTTAAACTCATTTTATGTATCTAACCAGTAAATGAGATGGGTGCGGAAAAGTGCCACAGTAGAGCTTGTGTCTATATGCTAAGCCCTTCCTGCAGCCAGCAGTGTGGCCTCAACCATACTGCTGTCTGGGAACAGTCCCTTTTGGGACTGTGTCAGGGACTGCGCTGGAGCCTGGCTTCCCCTGCTTTCTCAGGTACTCACGTCGGTGTAACCTGTTCTGCTTGAGACTAGATGGGGGTCTACCTAAGGAGCTAATTTTTTTTTTCCTCTTATTTTAGACAGACCAGTATTTGGCACTCTGGTACTTGGAATGCTTTGATGTAGTATCTAGTATTTCTTTCATGACCAAAGGCATTATAGGCAAAGAGGAGATCTTCTTCTTGCTATGTAACTAAGTAGTAGTGAATAAATTCCAGAGAAAACAGGTTTTTCAGACCAAACAGACTTTCTATCAAAATAAATGTAGAAGTGAGGCCAAATGTTCGTATTAATAACAATAAATATGGCTGTTACTTATCTGCAAGCAGTAGTTTGCACATGTCAATGATTATATTGAATAATGTACTAAGATTTCTTAATGGATGCTCTCAGATTGCTGTGAGTGCTGTGAACTAGTTGATATAAAATACAGATTATTCTGTGTTGTATTTTAATTTCTCTTCATTTTATAGCCAGGTTTGTCAGATTAATAGTTCCTCTCTTGTCTCTGGTTAACGTTTGACAGACAACAAATTCTTCCTGTGTCTGACAACTTGTAGGTCATACTGTATTTTCTGTCTTAACTTGCCTCCAAGTTCCCATTCACCATTGATAATCTCAGCAATGCCAATAACACCCCAGAATCTAAACACAATCAGAGAAGCTAATAACCTTCCAATGCTCATAGCTCATGATTTTGAAAGAAATAAAATAATGGCTTTTTTTTTTTCAAATGAGTATGCACAGTACTGAAAGAAATAGGAAGGATTTTAAAATTATTTTTGGAGCAGACGTGTATTGATAGTCATTATTTAGTAATTCTGATTTTGCTTCTCTAAAACATTTCAGTATCTGTGTCTATGGTAAGATCAATTTTGATTGCTGTGCTGTTTTGTTCTTCAACATTTGTATTTAGATTAGGGAGGTATGTATTAGGTGATAGAGCATGAATCTGTAGGCTGTAGTATCTGCTTACCAGTTTTCCAAAACAATTCCATTCCATCTGTGATTTCATGTGGTTTGACTTTCATGCTATAGAATTGTTCTGGAGGGTAAGAGATGAATAAGACAAGGCATGTTTTACATAGTGAGTTGTTCAAAATGGAATAACGCTATTTGTGGAACATTTTGCTTAGCAAGTTTTCTTGTAGAACACCATAATACAAATGACATGGCCTTTGACCTTCAAGTTTGGCTTAATATTTGGCAAGTACTGCTTCTTTTATATACTGTGGAGTCAAAGAAAGGAGAAAATTTTATATTTCAATATCTTTGCTAAATACTATGGTGTTTAAAACACCAGATGCCATTTATGCACATTGTATAAAATGAACAACAGCCTGATGTTTGACTTCCTAAATGCTCTGTGTCGGTTCCGTATGTTTCGTAGGAAGCACCATGCCTTGAGCTGCGGGGTGTACTTCTCAGTTGTTTAAACAACAAAATGTCCTTTGTCAAAGCACAAGCCCAAGGCTTTCTTGCTATCAAATGCTCCCTATTTTCTGCTCCTACCCCCCTGCTGCCACATAATCCTGTTCCACAGCATCTTTGCTTCTTATATCTTTATCATATATCTCTTGAATCTGCATCTCCAACGTCTATTTCGGAGGATATAGACAAGTTTAAAGCATGGTTTTGGCAGTGTTAGGTTAATGGTTGGACTTGATGATCTTAAAGGTCCCTTCCAACCTAGACGGTTCTATGATTCTATGGGAGGAAATATAGGATAAAGGTAGCATCTCTGAAATCCGTATTTGTTTTCTTGTCGGTGAGTCCTACAAGTGCCCCCAAAGCCATTCATACTTATGTGTCGGACATCCATTTAAGTTTACCGGCTAAGCAGATTGGTACATCCCAGTAATAGTTTTGTTGCTAACTTGGAACCATATTTGCTTTAACACTAGGCAAGGCCTGTTTTCTCCTTTCAGCTCTTGCTTTCTTTTCTAGATAAAGATGTGAAAAGTCTTCTCTCTTGAAAACTCATTGGAGATCTAATTTTTAAATCTAGTGTGTATGTATGCTCTTTCAAATGGGGTTACTTAGAACTGCTGGGCAAGTCACTATTGCTATCATACTATTATTATATACAGTGATTTAACACTTCTGGATCCTAGCTCATCACTCATCGTGCATTAGATTTGTTTGGTTTACTATTGTATGCAGAAGCTAATGGAAATGCTTGTGTGACCGTTGCATGCAAACAGTTGGGGCAGAGCAAAGCATGGATAACTAGCTTTTGTGCTGTGCATAGTTGTGTTTTAGCAGCATGAAATGACAGTGGAGCATTGCAAGGCGTATTGCAGGAAGGGACTAAAGACATCCTTCTGCATGCCCTATTTTTACTCTCACTTGTCCCATTTGATTATTAGCTTACTATTAAGGAATCTCCTTAATAGATTTTGAACTCAGGATCTCTCCCTCTGGTTCAATCTTGCATTGCCTGTGTAAGTCAGGAAGAATCCTGCTCCCTCCCACGGTGCTTGATCACATGGCAAATGGAGAAGAATCTGGCCATTGTATAGCAGTGGTGTTTGTGTGTGTGTAAAGCAGTGTATACATAGTTTTTCAGTATAAAATTTGTAAGAAAATTGTAGGACTGAACATGAATTTGAAAATCTCTCCTGAGTTTTAGTTTCAGAAATTTCTCTGAATAAGTATTATAAATATTTTTCTTCCTTTTATCTCTCTCACCCAAATTAAATCCCTTCTCTTCTTTAAGGGATAATTAAATTTAAAAATAATAAAATTTTGTTGTATTAATGCAATGCATCTTTGAGGGTTTTGTTTTTAAGTTAGTGATGTAGATCAATAACAAAAAGGTGAATAATTCCTGTTCTTGTTCTGATCACTATTTTGTAAGAAAGTGAGAAAGATTGTTTTCTGGTGTCTTCACAATTATTGTGAATAATTATTATAAGCATGCCAGAATGAAAAATTGCTATATGCCATAATCCACTCATGAAGAAAATTGTATGTATGTATTTATTATATAGTTAGAATACATAATAGAGCTTGATCAGAAAATAAAGAAAAATGAACTTGATAGAGGAATACATTTTTAAGTGGAAATGTTAAAGCCTTGCCTACTTTTGTTGTTAAACGTCAGGCTGCATGGGAACACTAATTCTTTCCCCTCTCCATACACAAGAAAATAATGAAAATGTACAAATTCAGTTTCAATTAACCCGTCACAGAAGAAGAACCCACATGAGCCAAACCTCAAAGCTTCAGCCAGCCTCTGAAACCATCTTTTGTGCTGAACATCAGCTAGACACCGCAAGAAAACTGGGAATTTATACCCTTAAAATTCCTGTGCATGCAGTCTAGTAAGTGATGAGTGCATCTTTTAAGGCACAAATTCAACGCCTACTTGGCAGCCTTGATCTTTCCTGCTATCACAGTCTGTGTTTTGGAAATACAGCTTTAGAGTGGAGCAGTACTGCAGCTAAAGTGTGCTCTGTGAGCTGGGGACTTAACACTGAAAGGGGGGAGTGCTAAACAAGAATTACTTTCTGCTCCCTTATATTCTTGCCAGTGAGCAACAGGAAGAGACATCTTTCTTCCTTTTTTTCCTGCTAGCATTGGTTTGGGAACTATTTTCACACCTATTCTGGGTGGGCCTAGAGCAGAGTACACCTACTCTTTTGTTCATTTTTTTGTCTATCCCGTCATAGTAATATACTTTGGTATTGTGCAAAGATAGTCATGCAGGACATAATTTAATTTTTTCAGGCCTTTCCTTTACTGAGATGATAGAAACTAATCTTTTGCTTTATTTTAAATGAACTACCCAATTTATGCTTGCCATTTGGGAATAAATTCCTGGGGAATGTCAGCCATCACCAGTTTGGAGTTTAGGCTCCCATAGACTAAGTCAAAGAATCAGCCCTCAGCAAACAAAAATGTGTATGCATGTGTACATATTTACAAGAAACATGGCAAAAATGGCTGCCTATATAAGGCTTACCTGCTGTTCTGTAGGATTTTTAGGCACATCACATACAGTAAATCACATTTTCTCATGGTCAGTATGAAGGAATGCTTTGATGCAAGACAACTAAGAAAGGAGAAAAGAAATACTTATGCCTACTGTGTAGCATAATTACACTGAAAAAGGTGAGATCCTAATCTAAAAGATCCTCCCTAGGTATGCTCCTGGCATCAATTTGTTGGTGACTAATTACAGAGGAGAATCTAAAGTGCCATCATGGTTCAGTAGTGCCCAACGACACCAACATGGTGTTGCATGTTGGTGAAGACTGTACTTTTTGCTAATTAAATTTCTTGCTTGCATAAGTCAAACCATGTAGGAAGGACAGGTATGGAGTGCCCCATACTTAATCTTAATAAGCCCCATACGTATGGGGCTTATTAAACCAACACAATTGGTTTCTTTCATGTGCCATCCAAGAAACTGGTCTGCTGCAAGAATAAGGAGGGGAAAGTGGTGGAATTTTTAGGGATCATCTCAAGAAATGCTGTCCATGTGTAAAGGATGGTGTGGAAAATACTAAATGGGCTGTTGGAGAACTGTGGTCGGGCCGCTGTCACAGTAGCAAAGCAGAGACAGAGAGGACTAACACAGTGTGTCAATAGCCGGGTTGGTAAAGGCCTAGAAGAGGAGAGTAGGAAGCCTATGCTTGATACAGTCAAAAAGAAAGAGTTAAGTGGGGTTTCAAATCCTTTGTGGTATGCTCACACCAAGTGCCGGGCAGCAGTGCTTGTTGGGTGGGAGACGTCCTCCTTTCCTGCACTGCGCACATTCCCACCTCTGCAGAGAACCCAGTCTCACAGGGAAGGAACGTTAAAATGCGCATTGACGTAAAAGCTGTGCCGCATAAAGGAGACAAAGACTACCTGCTGTTAGAGAGTGGTTTGCTTCAGTTTGACGGAGGTGTTAGCTGTGTGCATCGCTATGCTAATACTTTATACTTGCTGATGTGATTGTGCAGCTCATGGTATCCTCACACCTGGCTCTGGATGCCAGTTGCCTAAAACCTCCTGAACACAAGTTGACTGTGGAACGGTCAAGAAACCGTTGATTTAAAGGTGAAAGTAACAGGAATAAATTCATTCCTGTGGATGCTCTGGTCGCCCCAAAGATGGAATATTACTGTCACGTGACATAGAACAAAAAGCTGTCCTGACAGATTTACATGAAAAGCAGTGAATTGAATTCACAAGTATATTTAGCTGGTCATGACACACTGGAGATCATAAACAAATGTACGTGGGACTGTGCCCTAGATCACTGCGAGTTAAAGCTCAGGCTCTTGTGATGTTACAGAGCAGCAGTATAAATGCTGTCTTGAATAAATAAAAAGTTAGAAATTAAATAATCTGTGTAATTGTTCTATAAATGGTTGTGAATGATGTGCCTGGAATGAGCTACAAGAGTGGCATCTAAGTGACAAGAAAATATTAAAAAAAAGAAAAAAAAAAAAGACTGTTTTTTAGAATTGCAGAGTAGTGGCCTCCTGCCCTTTTAGCATAAGAGCATGCATGGAACAGAGAGGTCTTGGTCTGCATTGGTGATCAGCCCGTAGCAGTCTCAAAATACTCTAGAGTGTGTCTGTGGATGGAGGAGAGTGTATGAAGTAGAGAAAGGGCTAATACGTGTGCGCACGCTCAGACTCATGCTCTCACACACATGCAGCTTTTGTCATATGTATGCTTCTCTTCTAACTATATAATAGTAAAACGTATAGTGGCCATGTGTCCACGCATACAGGCACACAAGCTTATATTTGGTGTTTACTAGCTTTTTTTAATTAGGTAAATCTAGTGGAATATTCAGAGTGTAACTGTTAGCATAGAAAGATGCTTTAAGTAGAACATAGGGTATGTTCATGATTTTGTTGAAAAAGAAATTCACTTGGGAAAAATATTTAATAATAAATACAAAACACTAAGTAATAGTATTTGCTAAATTCATCTAAAAGCTATAAAATGTGTCGTCACATACTGTTGTTCATTTAAGTATTCTTACTTTCTAAGTAGCATTACTTGTGTGTTTTCTTTCTCAATACTTCATGTGGAATC
Source organism: Burhinus oedicnemus (assembly GCA_008921705.1). Lineage (NCBI taxonomy): Eukaryota > Metazoa > Chordata > Aves > Charadriiformes > Burhinidae > Burhinus > Burhinus oedicnemus. The sequence goes on along the minus strand of VFFE01007054.1, from coordinate 1,637,852 downwards.
CTAATTTTGTTGTCCTTAAAATAATACTCTGTTTCATCTCCTGTGGCAGGTAGATGTTTACTTATTTTTTTCTTTTATTTTTATTCAGTTTCTAGTGTTTGTGTTGCGCTTTAAGTTTCTTTCATTCTGAAAAAGCAGATAAGGTTTCAGAGGTGCTAACTGGCTTTCTCTGTCAGTTGCTGTAGCAATGATTTACCAATTTTTTTTATTTTTATAGTATTTTGGTGATCGAGTTGGGGGAAAAAACACTTGAAATTGTGATATAGTGTGCTGGCGTTTATTTGAAATGCTTGGTTTGAAGTGCAAATTTTTCTTGCGTGAATGTGCTAGCCTTAGTTTTCATAAAGAGTAGAAGTTTATTGAGTTTCAGAATTAAACAACTCTTTAGGTAACTGGACTTATATAATTGTGGTTACTAAAAAGTGCCAATGATACCCATAATTCTGACATACCCACAAATTTCTGGCAGATAATTTTTAGGATGTGATATTTTGTGGTTTGTCTCTGACCGTAATTTAATTCTTGTTTGGAGGTTGAGCTAAGTTCTTTCAATGTCTCTGACATTTTCAAGGCTGAAGCAAAATCAGTTTCTGACAAAATAGCTTTAAAATTTATGGTTAAAAGTTCTGCATTAAGGTTGAATTATTAAGTAGAAAAAACTTGTTTACCAAAAGTTAAAGCTGACTGATTGTGACTTACGTTTTCTGTCATGAATTTATTAAGCCTATGTATTCAGGACTAGACCTTATTTTTAAAAGTGCTAAGTTTCTCCCACCGATTTCAATGAGGTACTCGGTTGGATGGAGAGTGAGGTGGCAAGTGGTTGTATTGTGCAAGAGAGGTAGCAAATTTCAGGGGCATTTCTGTTCAGCTCACACTTTTCATGCAGGGCTCCTTAATCAGAACACAACGTGACTGATGGATCATTTTCAAAGACATTATTTATATGAGCAATTGGAATTGTCTATTTATAGGCTGGTTGCAATCACATCCAACTACTGGGTTTCTTAGCGCATTTATCATATGAGTGGTACCAGCAGGAACTCTGCATTTACATCCCCATGTTGCCATTTTTAATGAATACTCCTTTTTAATGAAACTTCTCCATTTTGCTTCCTTGCATTGGTTTCATGACTGCAAAGTTAAAACTACCACTGCTCTTCCTTCTGAAGATAAAATCAACACACTTTAATGATTAGGTTATGAAATTGCACATTGATGCAAGTGGGTAGAACATACGTAAGTGGCTTAACAGAAGGGAATAATGTAACCCTGGGCTGGCTGGATTAATGGAAGCTCTTTGTTCCCAGCCATCTGGGATATGCATGTATGCTTCTTTCTCTATTAAACAAATGTTTAGTATCAGAACTTTTGCGTTCCACACAAATGAAGGGGGAGTGGCATGACTGTTTGCTTCTTCACATTGTCCTCTTATCATGGGTCATGTCCAATGAAGACTTACAATTCCGTTTTCCAGTTGAGTCATTGGTCCTTTAGTTGATGCATCCACAAATATATTTTGGGAACTATATGCTCTTTCCCTTTACCTCTAACATGGATATTGGGGAACATGTGTTAGAATTTTAATTTCTTTTTGCAGGCAACAAAACCGGTAACTAGAAAACTTTCTTTTTCAGGCTTTTGAGAGTTCTTTTTACTTTCAGGTCTTTTGATCTTTGCTTCCTTGAAAAATCGAATTTTATTCTTACAATCTATTTTGTGCTTATGACAATATATAATTACAGTGGTAAACATTACAAAACAGATTGGAACAAGAGCCTGTAACTGTAATCCATTCAGCAGTGATCCCCTGCCTTCTAAAAACTGTATTAAACATAAGCATTTTGCACCATGCCCTTATGGCCATTAAACTTTAGAAGTTTGTTCTTCACAATGGGAGAACTGAAGGCCCAGAGTTGTTGGGTAGTACCTGGGTGAGGGAGTGGCAGCCCTAAACCACATGCTTCCGTCTTCTCTCAGGTCTTGAAGCACCCTGTTATGCCTTTTCTTTCTATTATATTCTTGCAGATATAAGGAATGGCTGGGGACTACGGGGGACAGATGCACCAGTATGAGGGAGCGGAGGCTCTGTATATGGTGTATCCGCCATTCTCTGGATCCCAGAGGCTACCCATGCTGTATGTACAGTGCTTTCATGTGGTGTCTCTAATTCTTATGTAGTCCTATAGGTATTACCTGGCTTCATCCTTTCAAGTGTATTATGTGAATAATATTTAACTTCATGAGGGCCTAAAAATATTCTGAGGGCCTTCTGCCATGCCCATTGAAACCAGTGATAATATTTATATTTTTTACCAAGTTCTGACTGATTTTTTTAAATTTATAATTTTCAGTTATGTCAGTGTAATAAGCTGATGAGTTGTGAATGGGTTTATATCATCTGGAAGATCTTAAAATTTCCTTTCATTAGCAGCTCACTGAATTTTTTTATCTTCCCTCTTGTACTGTGCCTTTTCTAAGTCGTTAGATTTTCTGCAGTGACAGTGTAATAGCAAACACTTTATTCTGAACTGTTCTTGAAAAAGAATAGAAGAAAATATGAAAGGCATTTTTCTTACTGGGTGTAAGTGTAAGAGTAGGAATTCATGTCTATTTTAGGTAGTTTTGTTATCATCAATAAATAATTGTGTCTTTCTGTGGGTGATACTCTAAGTGAACATTGACATTGTCAGTATACAAACTCCTCCTCACTGCAGATCACGTCATTATTTTCCCTTGGCAGTACCTGTAGGGACTCAATGCCCAGCCCTCCATCGTCCTTGGAGGGAGGAGTGGGTTACAGCCGGAGCTGTAACATGCTCGGGGACGCATCTGCTCCTCCAGCCACTCCACAGAGATTAACCACTTTCTGCTTAGGCACGTTTTCTTCTGCGTGGTGAATTGTTCTGTATCCTGTTCCTTTTGTTTAAAGCAGAAATGTCTTTGTAATTTATGTCTATTGCTGGGAGACTCAGGAGGTTTGAATTCCATCTTTGATCCATATGTGAAGTATTTTTATTGCTTAGAAAGTGATGCATTCCTGATAAGTGCTCTATTTCCTGTTCTTTTAAATTTAGCAAGTGAAGGGATTGAGTGCCTGTGTTGCACAGGAGTGGAGCTGAGAAAGCCACGAAGGCCTCATCTGGTTCAGGTGTCTGAGGTTGCAGTGAGCCTCTTGGTCACTGCCAGAGACAAGCACCACTCTGTGCACCTCTGGGATCAAACTGATTGGGATACCGTTCCTGAGAGGTAGGTAGGGAGGTGCCTGTCTCTTTCTCCAGACCTGTCATGATAAAGATGAGACCGGTGAGGCCTGTGGAGTTACCACAGTTTCTTGTGACATGGATGAAGCTTGTGTGTTGACACTGACTCCCTAGCACTGGCTTACCAAATATACACCAAGTTAAGCATGTATCAGCTTTCTCCAGTTCAGCAACTGTGTGACTTACAGCTCTGTCAGATCCCCTAGCACCAATTGGGGATACCTCTGTAGAAGTGACGCTTTGTTCTCAGTAGTAACACACAGCACTTTGTTCAAGAAAGTTCAGGAGAGTGAGTTTAACGTGTTATAGTGCTATGTTCTCTCAACCTCATCATTGATCCCTCAAAACCAGAAATAATCTTAGACCCTCAGTGCTGTGATACAGTCCCTAGGATGTGAATGTGGATATGAAAATTAACATTCTTTTGGGCACTTTCTTTGGTGAGTGGCGGTGGTGGTGATTTGGAAATGCATCTTACTGAAGAAGGGGGAAAAGGAACTGTGGGTGTTGTAAGAGTAATGGTAATTCATTGCATCTGATAGATTATTGGATTCTTGATGTAAATACTGAGGACCCAGTCTTCTCTGCTTATAATTCAACCAGCACTAGCATTGGATGCCTCAGTTCAACTGCTTAGTTGTGAAGTATGTATATGTATCCCACTTCAGGATGTGGGCTCAGCCTTCCCCCGCCCCCTTCTTTTGAAGCAGTGGCTCTGGCTGGGTGTTCTACATCTCATGCTAGAGAGGACAGTGTTTAATGTACTACGGTGGCCAGTGTTCTTGTCAGGTTATGTTCAGATGAGTGGAAGGTTAGCTTAAGATTTCTGGAATTAAAACATATGGAGACCCCATGGGTATTTTGCATCAGTTGTCTGTACTTCTGGTGTTGCTCCCCTGTAATAAGGTCATTCTGAAATCAGTTGACTTTCTTAGGAGAAATACTATCTTTTGCCATTTTACTGCCTGCAGAATTGCTGAGGAAACATCATATTTTTATGAATGCAGGCTTTCTGTGCTCTGATGCAGTTCGTTCGTTCCCAGTAATGTTAAATGCCGGGCAGTCTGAAAAAAAATAATTGTATGTTCATCATTGTAATTCTGACTTCCGATTTATCAGTTTCTGCTTGTTCTGAAAGGTGAAAACTTATGGAGATCCTGCATTGTCTTTGTCCAGCTTTCCTTGACTAACAGGACTCCTTACTGAAGCCCAAATTGCTTCCAGAATATCTCTCCGAGATACTCTAGGTGTGTATGTATGGCCTCGAGGTTCATGGCAGCTGCTGTTTTCACTGGGACATCGTGGTTTCAGAGTTCTGGCCTGTATAGAAACATGCTGATGTTTGTTAAGAATCTGTCATATGATGGTTTCCTTCAAAAATTTACAGACCATTGTTGGATATGTTGAACATTTTCTCCTTTTGCTTCATTCTGTGCTTTTATCAGGGTGAGGAGTCTCAGGTGGTTAAACTGGCAATACCTGCAAAATAGTAATTTCAAATGAACTACACAGAAGCAGAAGTTTCTTTACCATAAAACAGTAATGAACTTTGGTCCCTCTAATCTGTTAGGGGAATTGGGACATAAACACCAATAATGTGCTCAGGGCTACAATCAATATCATTTTTGTCTTTTATGCATTTGGCTGTCTACAGTCCCTGCAGTCTTCACGAGCATGCTGAAGGTAGACGCTGCTCACATTAAGCACTTGGAAATATTTTTTTCTATATTTTGATGATCGTTCTTCTGCTGTATATCCCATTTTTAACCAGACTTTTCAGTTTCTCCGTATCATCCATTTCTCTTTGTGCATCTGGTTCTCAGGATAAGCATTTAAAAGTCAAATCTTGCGTCATCACAGATTCTAAAGCTCACTTGACCAGTTGTTGACTTCGGAACAATAAATTCTTGTTTGTACTAGCCATGAATCAGTGGTTTACCTTCTGGCCAACTGCTCAGCATCAATGTCTCCTGCGACAAGTGGTGTGCTGAATTTTTGTGATATTTCACACTAGATTTTACTTCCATTTCTGGCTTCCTTGTAGTCTTCTGTGGTAAATCTACACAGCAATCAGGTCACTGTTCTTCAGGTTCTGCAATACTTTCCTTGTGACAGGACCAGGCCAAACTCTGCAAGGGGATGTCTCCAATTTTTCCATCCATCTTCAAGAACAGTGACATTTAGATGTCTCCTTCACTCAGTGATGACAGAAAAGCCTTGAGCTTGCCTGTGGCACTTTCTAAAGTGGTTCTGTAGTTGATCTTTTTGATAACCATTCAGATACCTTTTGCCAGGTAATTAATGGCATCAGGGGAACAATTTGGAACTACAGATAATGTGAATATACTTTTGGACTTTTAGTAAAAAAGTTAATTTCCCAATGACTGAATTCTTCGGGATCTTAGGATAATTCAGGTTGGAAGGGGACTTAGGAAGGCTGTAGTCCAATATCCAGCTCAAAGCAGGCCAGTTCTTACATCAGACCAGGTTGCTGAGGGTTCATTCTTGAAAACCTTCAAGGACTGAGAGAGACTGCACAACCTCTCTGGGCAACCAGCTCCACCACCTGACTGGCCTCATAATGAAAAGTTTTCCTTTTCCTTATATCCAGTCTGAGACTCTCTTGTTTCAACTCATGCCTTTGTCTGTCATCTTCCCACCATGCACCAGTGTGCAGAACCTCAGTGACCTCCCCATAGGTACTGCCAGGCTGCTGTCAGGTCCCCCAAAGCTGTCTCTTCTCCAGGCTGAAAAAAACCAAATCCCTCAGCCTGTGCTTGCAGGGCAAGTCCTCGACCATCCTGGTGTCCCTCGTCTGAGCTCATTCCAGTTTATCAATGTCTTTCCTGGATTGGAGGCCCCCAAAGTGGACCCAGTATTCTAGATGTGGTCTAACGAGTGTGAAGTAGAGGGGGGTCAATCACTTCTCTTGTTCATACAGCCCGGGAGATGGTTGGTCCTCCTTGCTGTTGGGGCACTGCTGGCTTGTGGTCAGCAGCTGCCCACCAAGACTCCCAGGGCCATTCTAGGGGAGCAGCTCCCTGAGCGTGGGGTGCCCAGCCTGTGCTGCAGGGCTGAGGATGAGGACAAGGGATGTTTGAGTGCATGTGCCTCTTCTGAGGGTAGTCTAAGATGAAAAATATTTACCAGACTTGAATGATCTATACACTGGCTTGTGTGTACTGTGCATCTTCAGGAGCTTCAACTAGTTGTAAGTACCTTTACCTTCACTTTACAGGTCAGCACATTGAAAGGCCCCTGAGAGTGTAAAAAAACCCCACATTGATTTGTAAGTGGTTACATTAAATGTAGTACCTTCAAATTCATTTGTTAGAGTATTCCAAGCCTGGCACTGTTTATTTTTAACACCTGTAGCTTTTAATTTTTATTGATTTTTATTGTTTTCTATTTCTTTAGAATTAGAATGGTTTTATTTAATATATCGGCAGTGGCTACCTCAGTTAGCAAATGGTCTGGTTCATTCAGCTAGAATATTTTTGTTATCTTCCAGCTGTGCTGCTGTCTTGGTAACTTTTACACTGGATGATTATTTAATCATTAAACCTGAAATTTCTAGAAGTGTCAAGGGAACTGTATACAAATTAAATCAAGAAGTTCTTTAGCACTGCTGCTTAAACACAGGACATTTATAAAGGAATACAATTTCCTTGGGGTTACTTCAGCTTTCTCTGTGGCCTTGATTATTTCCTCTAAGTTTATCTCTAAAAGAACATTCTGTTACAAATGGCTGTTTTGGCTGAAGAAGCTAGATGCTGCTCTGTCTTACCCTAAGGGTTCATTTATTCTCCTTTGATATTTAGCAGAGTTGTTGCTTCCTTTCCTGGGAGAAAAAGACTGAACTGTAAGCCTGAATTCTAACACCCTGCAAAGCGAGATGTTAACCCTTTAACTTGTGCTGTAATTCTAGGAGCTTTTCTGAAAAGTGGTCACCTGGGATACACGATTTCCTAGGATGTTGGTTTCAGTAAATGTAAGGTATCTGGCTCAGGTTAGGATCTTCATTTTTTTCCCCTCCAAATTTAAAGGAATTTTAGTTTACAGAGGGGACGTGTTATTATCTTTCCTCTCGTGAGGTAAAAATAGAAATAAAAATCTTTCCTCCCTTCCATTTAGTAAGAATAATTTCATGCGTATATTATTTCCCTGAAAGTATGGATCTGTTTTGCATGTGTAGCTGACCAAGAGGAAACTGAGTTAGAAGCATGAATTTTATGTTTAGTTTTCAAAATGGCAAGTCTACTCTTACTCTGAGGTTTTCTGGTGTGGATTCAGTTCCTGAGAAAGTTGCTGCATTTGCACTCATGATCTTTCTGCTGTTGCCTGACAGTTTCATTTTTGGCTGAAACAATGTAAGGTCATGGTTGTGCAGGGGAACGCAAGAGGCAGTCCCAGTGGAGATCCTGTGTATTAAGACAAGAGACTATAAGTTGAGGTTTGTATAAAACAAGTAACTCTGCAGAGTATGGAGAATACTGGAACAGGGACTGGAATACAACAGCAAAGTATTTGTGGAGATGTGGTTAGCTTTTTCCAAGATAATGTGATGTAATGATTAGAGATCTGTTGCAGAAGTCTGGAGGTCATTTATGAATGGATCACTTTGGTCCTTTCTTCATTAAGTGGAAAGAGCACAATCTTTCTTGGGCAGCTGCAGGTGGATGAGTGTGCTTTTGTCATCACAGCCATTTGGGTATGGAGTAGACTGGGAAGTCCAAAACATCTGTCTTGACAGTCTGAGCCTGTTTGAAGTCACATTGCCAGGTGTTCATCAATGATCTTCTCCTGCATACATTACGTCAGTTTTCCTGGATTTATCTTTAGCCAGCTTCTCTTCAAGTGCAATGTGGTTTTAAGTAGGTACTGAGAAAATGGGAGTTAAGTGGTGGTGACTAGCATAAAAGAGTAATACAACTTGGAGTGTCCTACATGTGTTGATGACACCTCATCTGGTGTTTCTGCATGTTCTTATAATAATGTAAAACAAGAGGGAGCAAAACAGCACTGTGGATGTCTGCAAGATCCGTAGGTAGAAGAAGAAGTGAAACTGTTTTCACAGCATGCAGGAGACAGCTAGATTCACATCAGTTTGTGTTCACCCATTTAGTCTCTTGAATATAGAAGTATTTAGTTCATAATAGTACCAAATGTGTATGTGTGGGAGGGGTGGAGGGTGTTTAGAAAGCTGGGAATAAAGATGCTTTTTTTTCACTTATCAGAGTACACTGTCTGCATTTACCTTTGGCTAAGGACTTTCTGAGAAATATTCATTCCAAGTAGTGACAACTCATTAGCTGAATGAGTGGAGATTTTTTTTTTCTTTTAGAAAAATATTAACTAGTTCTGCGAGACCTTGATGCCTTCTGTCTTGTTCTGAGAGGTAAGTAGTCACAGAGTTATGGACAACTTCTATTATTAGGGAGTATAAATATGGTAATTGGTGTTCTCAGGGTGATTAAAGTCCCAGTTCTCGGAAAGATATTTGTAGTCCATCTTTTGGCTTGTTATAGTTGTCTGCACCATTACAGATGTAGGTAAGCGTGTAGCGATTGCTGTTGGGTGCTTGCTTTCTCACCTTAGTTTGTAGAAGCAGTATTATTTTTAATAACAGAAGTTTATATTTTGGCTATGAAAAAGTAAAACAGCATATATTATTTCATAGTTATGATTTGTCTTCTAAACTTCCTTTGGCTATCTAAAGAGAATCCTGTCAGCAAAAGTCTTAAATGGATTTTCTGGAATGGTTGAGAAACCAGATGTTCAAAATCAACCTTTTCAAAACTTGGCAGAAATATTTTCCACAATGTTTTTGTCTACCTGTCTTCCTGTTTTATCCAGAGCCTGTTTAGTAAATTTGGTTTATATTTCATATATAGAGGATTATGTGAGCATGACTTACCCATTCGACCAAAGCCAACATACCTAAAATCAGCATGCTAAAATTCCAGGAGACAAGCTCCTTTAGCTTATTACTGCATTTCATTTTGCATGACAGCCTGGACCCAAGAGGAATGAAGAGCATCTCATTACAGAGTATTTTGTGATGTAGAATGTAGGATACTTCTGGGAAATTGGGAAAGGTGGGTTCAGGCTTCCTTCCCTTGGTCCCATAGCTGTGAAAAGCAAAGGTGAATTAGCTATAGCAACCAGTCTTTGAAAAGGATGATGCCACTTCTTTTTTTGGTGTCTATCCTCAGCTTGCTATTCTGAAGCCCATGTGGATGCAGGGTTTTCTGTGAAGCCAATTGAGACTGAATTTTGTACTCCCCTAGCTGCCCAAACCAAGTCTATCGCGTATGTGGGAACGCTGGTTTTGACACATGCCTCTGAGGAACTCTTGTTATTATAACTTAATTAGATGTCATTCTGAAGGTTCTTAGGAGTATTCTGGATTTAGTATTATCTGTACCTTCCTCATTTTGCGGGATGATTGATCATACTGCTGTTGGCAGGTTTTTAACTTTGTCTTGGTCAAATCAGTTCAGTCCACTGGCAGGAGACCAAGACAAGCTCGTCAGAGCCAATAGTTTTGGCTTTCTCCCTAACCTCCCTACTGTCACTCTTTGCACAAGTCTTTGACTTGGAGGTCACCTTCCTTTGTTTGTCCTTAATCTACTTTTTTTCTGTTTTCTTGAATCCTTTTGTATCTTTACATGTCCTGTCATCAGTGATTATTTTCTTTTGTGTGTCACTCCTAACCATTCTCTTTCCTTTACTACATCCTTCCTTTAGCTGTCAAGGTCTTGCGTTAGTCTTTAAAACACCAGCGTATAAAATAGCCATAAATATATAGTTCCATAAAATAAACACCTCCTTTTGGTTTCATTAGCCTTTGTAACTCTTTGAAGATCTGTAACACCAGTCCCTCTCCTTTCCCCCCTCTTCGCCCCTGTCCCATTAAATCAGGGTGGTGCTTGGCTGTTTTACCTGATGACCTCCTAGCAGACCTGCATTGTGCTGTTCATTTCCCCCTCTTGAATTCTGCATTTCTTATGCTTTTTTGGTTCTACTCCTACTTTTCCAAGTGCTCCCCTTCCTCCAGTATGTTACTTAGAGTGCCTTGGAGAAGAGTGTCTTTCACCTCTTCCCCTTCTGTATGTCTTTACTTACCTTACTGTGGTGGGTTGACCTTGGCTGGATGCCAGGTGCCCCCTGAGCCACTCTATCTCACTGCCCTCCTCAACAGGACAGCAGGAGAGAAAATATAACGAAAGGCTTGTGGACCGAGATAGGGACAGGGAGATCACTCAGCAAATACCATCACACGCAAAACAGACTCAGCTTGCAGAAATTAGTTTAATCAAAATCAGAGTAGGGTAATGAGAAATTAAAAAAAAATCTTAAAACACATTCCCCCCACCCCTCCCTCTTCTCGGGCTCAGCTTCACTACCAATTTCTCTACCTCCTCCCCCCAAGCAGTGCAGGGGGATGGGGAATGGGGGTTGTGGTCAGCTCATCACACAGTTGTCTCTGCCACTCCTTCCTCCTCAGGGGGAGGGCTCCTCACACTCTTCCCCTGCTCCAGCGTGGGGTCCCTCCCATGGGAGACAGTTCTCGACAAACTTCTCCAACGTGGGTCCTTCTCATGGAGTGTAGTCCTTCAGGAGCAGACTGCTCCAGCGTGGTTCCCCCAAGGGGTCACAAGTCCTGCCAGCAAACCTCCTCTTGCATGAACTTCTCTCTCCATGGGGTCACAGGTCCTGCCAGGAGCCTGCTCCAGTGCGGGCTCTCCTTGGGGTCACAGCCTCCTTCAGGCATCCACCTGCTCTGGTGTGGAGTCCTCTGCGGGCTGCAGGTGGATATCTGCTCCGCCATGGACGTCCATGGGCTGCAGGAGGACAGCCTGCCTCACCATGGTCTTCACCAGGGGCTGCAGGGGAATCTCTGCTCCAGCACCTGGAGCACCTCCTCCCCCTCCTTCTTCACTGACCTTGGTGTCTGCAGGGTTGTTTTTCTCACATATTCTCACTCCTCTCTCTGACTGCTGTTCCCTAGCAGGTTTTTTCCCCCCTTAACTATGTTATCCGAGAGGTGCTACCACCATCGCTGATGGGCTCAGCCTTGGCCAGCAGCAGGTCCATCTTGGAGCTGCCTGGCGTTGGCTCTGTTGGACACTGGGGAAGCTTCTGGCATCTTCTGACAGAAGCCACCCCTGTAGACCCCCTGCTACCAAATATTTTGCTTATAAGTATCTAAAGGGTGGGTTGAAGGATGGAGCCAGCCTCTTTTCAGTGGTTCCCAGTGACAGGACGAGGGGCAACGGGCACAAGTTGGAACATAGGAAGTTTCATTCAAAGCTAAGAAAAAACTTCTTTACGGTGAGGGTGACAGAGCACTGGAACAGGCTGCTCAGGGAGGTTGTGGAGTCCCCTTCTCTGGAGATTTTCAAGACCCACCTGGATGCAGTCCTGAGTAATGTGCTCTAGGCATTCCTGTGTCAGCAGGGAAGTTGGACTAGATGGTCTCTAGAGGTCCCTTCCAACTCTGAAAATTCCATGATTCCGTGAAAACCTTGCCATGCAAACCCAATACACTTATTTACTTCTATGATTTTAGCATTTTCCTTTTTTGCAAATAATTCCCTGTTCTTTCTATGTGCCCTGTCCTATGTCTGACTGATTCTTACATCTCACCTTCAATGTCTTCTCATAACTCCAAAATTCGAGTACTTCCTTTTCTGACATTTCTCTTATTTTGTCCCATTTTCTTTTTTTTTTTTTTTTTTTTT
>VFFE01007054.1:1587368-1625822 GCA_008921705.1 Burhinus oedicnemus | reverse complement strand
TTTTTTTTTTTTTTTTTTTTTTTTAGTTCTGTTGTATTAATAGTTTCATGTTTTACTCTGCTAGGCTTGTAAATTCAGTGGTGTCTTTCTGCACACATCTTTCATGTTTAACTGATCATGAAAAAGAATTATTTTTAATAATTAAGCCCCAAATATGCATATTTCACTTAACAACCAAAACTAATGCCTCCTTTTCAGATATTTTGCAAGATTGAGGGCAAGATACAAATGGACAAACCAAAGGAGAGATTAAAAGAGATTAATGGGTAATAAATTCATTTGAATGTATATTTCTGTTTCCTCTTTAAGGTATTCAATATATGTAATTTTGCCATCAAGTTTGAAAAGTTTGGATATGGTAGTTTTTCAAGAAGTGGCTAAGTGTGCTATTGACCACTGTAATGTGTCTTCAAATGTATTAGAACTCATCTAAATAATTTCTTGTTGAAGTTTACATTGTTTAGTAAAAATCAACAGCAAATATTTTATCTTTTCTGGCTGTATTATATGAAACCTGACATGATGTACAGTATAAATTACAAACACTGTCAGACTGGACAAGTAATTAATTTTGGGTAAAACCAAGCTGCTGTTGTGGTTTACTGCATTGTATATAGTTTCCTTAAACTGTTACTAGCTTAAAAATGCAAATGTACACATCTCAGGATGTAGGCTCCGGAGATGAACAGTTGTAGCTTCAATTTTTAAAATGTTTGTAGCAAATCAGGTTTCAAAGCTGTTTAGTATTTGAAACATATTTAGAATCCTGAAGAATATTTTGATGTAAAATAATATTAAATTGATTGTATGAAGCGGATACAAAATAGGCAAAAAGATTAGGTTGTATTGTTCAGAATATGTTTTCTTCATAGCTGCAGTTTATATTTGCTCACTTTCTATGTAAGGGATGAGTTTTCTAGTGGGAAAATAATGTACACTCTGAGATTTTCCTGATGCTGACTTTTCAATAAGAAAAAAAATCTGTAGTTGACGGCCATGAAGTACTAAATATGGGAGGAAGAGCTGGGTGCAGTTCTGTTTTTATCCTGTAGTATTAGTAAATATGAAGTTGAAATGTATGCAAAGAGCTCTGTGTTTGCTCAGACTTTGTCAAATATTTATGCATATTTCAGATATGTCCCAAATAACACACTGTAGTGTTGTGAACTGCTTGGACTCATATGAGAATGGGAACAGAAGGTTATACACGTCAACATCAGAGTACAGTACGTTGCTGTATGTTACGCTACTCCGTATGCTATATTGGGAAAGCTTATAGAGTAAGTGATACAGTATATGGTATATATACTGGCAAACTCTTCTAGTGGAAGTGCATCTTTCTTTTGTAATGATTTTATTGTTTAATAACTACCTGCAGGGTTCTGGACACAGTGATGTGTGTTTGTGCTGGTTTTCACTAGCCAGACAGATGAAGTCAAGCACTTCCTGAGAAGCCAAGCAAAACTGACTCATACCATCAGCCAGAAGCCTGGTGGTTTTTTTGGCTCCATCTTGACAAATTACACAATTATGGGAAGAACTGAAATAGGACTAGAAAGAGGACTAAGTTCTATGTAAGTCCTTAGGGAAATTCTGTTAAAGCCTCTTTCTGGTTCCCTATTTAAAAATAGGGAGGTCTTTTCAGCTACTTGTGGTGAAGTTCGAATATACTGTTTCAGTGGAGGAGCCTATTTAGTGATTCAAACCCCAGTGATTTCAGGGAAGAGCATGCCTCTGACCCAGTGATGAGCGCGTTAGCTGTGATGCAGAGTGCTTTGGCCTCTGGAGGTACTGCAGTCTAACACGTTGCAATTTTCACTGTTACATACCAAGTAATATTAAGGAACTTGTGCAAAAGTGCCCACACATGAATAATTCAACTGGGATAAAGTTATCCAAAAATTGTCTTGTGCGGGCCATCATATTTCTTCAAATGAGCTTTCATAGTATTCAGTACAATCTTGATGAAATCCCTGCTTCAGTGTGAGGATTGGTAAAATATGAATAAACCCCATGTGGACTTTTGAACAGAGAATCCTGGGAGGTTCTATGACTCACTATTGGCATGGACCTCGTTCAAGATGCTACATGTTATATTGGGCACTTCATGTTATTTAGAAATGCTGGAGGAAATATCGTGAAGTTTGACTAATTAGAAATAGCTTTGGTAACAGATGGACAAGAGAAAATACTGTAGAAAAGTTGCTTGTGTGAGTCTTTGATTTCTTGCAAGCATATAGTGCTGGCTGAGCAAGGTCTTTCAACTCTGGCAAAAGGTTTTGCCATAGAGCTGCATAGCTGAACACAAACCCAGTATTTGGTACGTGTTCATGACTATCAGGCAGTTTTTGGAGAATTTCAGTCTGTACACTGAGAGCAAGAGTAGATAACTGTCCTTCATGAGCAGCCGATCATGAAACAGACTGTCTTGGCAGTGCTCCCAAGACTCTGATTCGGTCAGTTCCCACCTAATGAACTGAAGGCCACCTTCCTGATCATTAAGAGGAAACAAGCTGCCTGGATTTTATCCAGCTTTGGATTTTTGGGCTGGTGTCTTGAGCACTTAGTGATTTGTCTTAGGTAATGGACCACTCAAAAGTCATTACCCCATAAATCTGGTAGATTGGAGGGGAATTTCTTCAATTTTTGGTTTGTTGCATGTGAGGAAATCTCAAGAATATTCATGTCTCTGTGACTGCCAGTCCTTTTTTCTTTTTATTCCAGTTGGATAGCATTTGTAATGTAAATGTTCTGTGTCTAAAACAGTAATAACATGGAACTGCAAGGTATCAGGCATTATGTATATTAATTTGCCTAATTATGCCTAGATAAAGTTTCAGTTTAGTGACCCTATCAGGTGTAGGCATTTCACAGATGCCTTCTTTTTGACAGTATCATGGGAAATGATGGCCTCAGTGATCATGCTTTGTTCCAAATTAGCTTATATTTAAAGTAAACTTAACTCCTTGAAATAGTTTCAGGTTTTTGCACAAATGGTGAATCTCAGCAGCAGAGCCAGTTGGTATTGCCTTATTATATCGTGCACGCTCAGATAGAGGAGAAAGTCAATCTCCTTTCTCTGGGTTGTTCTTCAGTCCTTATGTTTACTTACAGCTCTTCAGTCTCATCTTCCATGTGGTCCAGTCAAAACCAGGTCTAGAAATAATACAGGACTTGATAGTTGCAAGCATCAGAGACCATCACTAGTTATTTGTCATTGCTATCATCGCACGGGGTTGCTTTTGTTTAAATAAAAACTACTTATGAAATTGGGATTTTGGGGTGTGGGGTTCTCTTGCTAGTTCCTCCTGCAGTGGTAGGAACTGGTGAGATGTTAAAAAATGGGTTTCTGTGTCAGAAACTTTGGAGGTCCAGTAGTATTTGCCGTCTATTTTGGAACTGCCGCCTGCCATGCAAGGAGTCTTTGTGCACTGTGTTTCTAATCTGTGTTTAGTAGATGAAGAGAGGTATGTCCTGACAAAATGGAAAAACATCTCACACTGCCATTAAGTCACCTTAGCAATTTTCATATGGCTAAATCAGGGAAGTGACATTCTTGTTGTATGAGGGGATGGGCATAGCTGGTGTAGCGACAGTGGCTAGAGATGGTCTGTTTTCATGCTCCAGCCTGATAGTCATGCTGGCAAAACTGTAGTCTTGATTTGCCTTGAATGGGATGAAGGAAATATTTCCACAGCTGTTTTCCTCTTGTAAAATTCTTTGTAATATACTTTATCAATTCAGGGGTTCTGTGCTTTGGAAAGGGTACACACATATTGATTGTTTTTCCTGCCATGACTATAATGCATTATTTTGTGATTATATATGAATTTTCATTCTTTTAATTATTGAGAGCTTCTTATTTCCTGATACATCAAGGGAATAGAGCATGACTAACATTTTTTGTGATCTTACAGCTACTGTGTGTTAATTTGCATTTTAGAATTCATTCATATCTGAAGTGACTGTACTTCTGGTTTTGAATATAAAACATATTTACTGGCTGAAAACCAGCAAATTGACTTTACTTGGAGTGATGAGTTAGAAAAGCTTACCTCTTCTTGCTGATGAAGCAACCCATCCAGAGTTGTGTGCCATTTTCAGTGCATGAGTATTACAATAATGCACTGCCTTTTGACAATTCAGATTTTTCCTACAAATACTTTGCATTGATGTTTTTGGGCTTGTTTGTGTCCATCTTGGGGAACTGTATGTGAAACGAAACCCTCAACTGGAGAAAATGAATAAAAATAGTTTCACTTAGTTGAGCTTAGCAACCAATGGAGAAATATGTACAGTGTTTGTATCGCTATTTTTTAATGCCATAATTATGCATGGGATGAAATACATCCCTAAGAACAGTATTAGCACTGCTTTTTGAGCAATGATGTGAGTATTGTATTCAGCAGTGTCACGTAGCAAAATGTGGCACGGCATTTGACCATGATAAAGTCACCCTGTACTGTGTACCGTCAGGAGTGTGGAACGAGCTGGAGAGGTAGAAAAATAAAATACTGAACGCTATGAGTATTGCAGCCATCAGCAGTGGAATTGTTCAGAGTAATTAATGTCTGTGGTGCCAGTCAAGCCTTAGACAAAAGAGATGGGGACCACAGACTCTCTCCCTGGAAATATATTAAATGAATAAAGAAGGTGTGCTATTGCATGAGCAACGTGTCGTCATCATCATCAGATGATGAATTTCTTTGTTTTCCAAGAAATATGGACTAAATGGAGAAGTGGAGGAACCAGTCTTGCAGCTTGTTGTAACAGGACTCATCTGAAGAGGGATAGGATTCACCTCAGGCAATTAGTTGTATTTTTAATTAATCTCCTCTTAATCTGGACATGTAATACAGGTCAGATGAATCACTTTGTAAATGTGCTGGTTTCTCTTCAGTGACTGTAATTGGAATCCAGGTGACTTCTGAACATAAGAGGCATCTCATTTAGTTTTAAATGTTTTATGTCATTGCGATTCTCATGTGCCAAAACCCAATATTCCTGTCATGAAATTCAGTGGACCGTAGTAATGTCAGAGACCATATTGCAAGAACAGAAGTAAAATGTATCAAGTTTTTCCATGAGACATCTAATGGTATGCACTTAGAAATTAATATTTTACTAGACTATAAAGTCTGTAAGACACGCTACTGAAATAAGCAATGAAGGAAAGGAAATTCCATATTTAAAACTGCAAAGCAAGAGCATTGGTATAGTCTTTAAGTTGCGACCCAAATGAAAGATGCATCCTTGATTATAGCAAAAAGATAAGCCGAGGCAAATTAAGTACAGAATTACTTACTCTGCTGAGTAAGTTTCTCATCACAGATTATAAGAATAAATAATTTTAAAATTTGGGCAGATGGGCACTAGCCTGGAGAAACTGCAGTTCTTAAATATATTGTCCGTAGTCAGTGACAAAGAAGAAATTTTTAATGAAGGCACCTGCTGATGATAGTTAATGCACTGACTGAAATGACCTTCTAGCAGAGAAGAGTGAAGTTAGAGCAGAGACACTAGGCGACACAGAAGACCTCAGGAACATACCCTTTTCCTGGGTTGATCCTGCTTCAGGCTATGTGAAAGGGACTGGTAAGGTGATTCAGGATGGGCATGGATGAGGCTAAATTCAGTCTCTCTTGTGTGGTCTGGAAGACTGTTAAATGTTCAGCCAGGCTCTCTGAGACTTGTCAATTCCGGGATAACAACATCAAAGCTATTGAATTCCTGTTTTGTGTAAGTTTTGCCATGTATAGGTTTTATCAGCGGTAAGGACAGGATAAACCATAGTTCAGGTTGAGACAGACTATTCATACACCCCGCAGCACACTGTACTGTAATACAAATTCGTTGACTCCCCTGTACGCATACATGCACTAGGGCACAGAGGCTGATACCGGCTGAAACAAAGTAGTGATTTATTTACATTATAATGGGTTATAGTGCTTTCTTGGCATGTTATTATTGTTGCTCTTTAAATAAAATCCCCTGAAGTTTATTTCAGACAAGACTGAAGTAACTATAGTACCGTAATACGGTTGTTAGGAACATTTTGTTTATGTAGAGGTAAAATATTACAGTTTTTCAACAGATTGCAGACTTCCTTTTGTGGGCATTTGTAATTATTTGGGACCAAATCCAGTTCCTAGTAAACTTGGTAGGAATCTTTCAGTCAGTTCCAGAGGGACTTGTCTCAAATTTCTTTAAGTTTTTGAAGTTGCCAAGTTTTATGAAGTTGGCATTTTAGTGTTTGCTGGGTGCCTGATACAGTGAGGACCAAGACTTTCTTTGGGATTCTGCATAATACATGTAATGCTATGCTTTGCCATGAAATCATCTTAATTGGATGGGGTAAGGAGGAGGTTAATGGGTCTACCTGGTCACTACTTTAGAACTTGTTTGTATGATAATATAGGAAATATGGGGAATAAACAAGAGGACCCGAAATCTTAATGCATGAGCGACAGTGTGACTGAACTAGACGCCGTGGGAGGACAGGGAGGAGGAAGAGGCTGTTGCTGTTGTATATCGGGTTCAGACACTTGTGCTGTGACCCAGCTGTAGAAGGAGTTGGACATACTGATGGTCCATGAGTCATATTAAAAGGGGAAAATCTCATGGGCTCCATTGTTATGCAGGCGTTGCACAGACCACCAAACAGATCAGGAAGGTGGGGATTTTTATTGGCAGAGTACAGGCGATGGTGATGATGGGAGATTCTAATGAATCAGTCATCTGTTAGAAACCAATAAAGGAGAATACCAACTACCCAACGTGCTTTGCAGTGCACTTATGACCAGATTTTGAGATGGTGAGAAAAGCAGTTGAAGGGAAAGCTATTCTATTTGATACCAACTCTAAGGGAGAAACTGTTCAAGAACAGGGAGAGAAAAGGCAGCTTGAGTGAGATTTACCCTGGGATGGGAGAGTTCACATACTTCAGGAAGGGAAAGATGTTGAGTAAAAGAATCAGAACAACAGGCTTCATGGGGATATGAGAGGACTGGAAATGAGTCTGGAGAAAACAAGTTAAAGGAATTGGTTGTTCTGCAAAGAAAAAATACGAAGAGAGAAAATGCAAATTGAGACAGCACAGGAGAAGGACAAAAAGCACCTTTCCAAAATACAAGCACCTTACTTACATCAAGCACACGAAGGAATCATGTAGAAAACTAAAACTAGTTTGGATTATTCAGAACAAGTGCAAGAGAATAGCAAAAGATGTAGAGAAGAAGAAATAATCAAGGAAGCCAAGCAAATGTGAGCAAGAAAAGACTGTGTACAGCAAAGAACATGGATAGTAACAGAAATTGTTCTGAAAGTATATTTCTGGTAAGAGCATGTTCCAGGAAAGTGTTGCTCTACTGCTTAACAGCACATCAGTCTTCACTAGTAGTATTAAAAGCGTATGGAAAACTCAGCCTAGAGTAAAAGACAAATCAGAGAGTACTTAATGTGTTAGGTGTTCCCAGGCTAGCTGTGCCTGAGACATGGTATACTTAGAAGTTGGAAGAATTTGCTAAATCAGTCTCAGCTCTGTTAGCAATTACCATTGAGAATCTGAGGAAGAGAAATGAGAGAGTGTGAAAAAACAGAAAAATAGAAAACCCGATCCTTAAAAGCGTGGGGGAGCTACGGAGGGAAGAGGCCTGTCCCAAATTTACAAACCATTTTTGTTTGTAGAGAAATTACAGACAAATATTCAAACATTTTCTAAGTACCTGGAGGAAGGCAACAAACAGCAATCAGCATGGGTTTGTTTGAACTATCTAATACCCTATAACAAGAGATTAGAACTTGTGGATAAAACAAAAGGAACAGATGTCCTACATTATCACTTGAAGAAACTTCTGAATGCTGTCTTACAAGACTCCCCTATAAACAAGCTAGGGAACATCAAGCAGTGTCTTAATGTAAGTTGCATGGGATATAGCTGCAAAACTGGTTGGATAAGGTAACCCCCAAGCAGCTACTGCTGTTTCACTACCACGCGTGTATTCCACAAGAGTTTATTTTAGACACTATTCTGTTTTTTCAGTAATAATCTGTGTTCTGTATTAGAGTATGCTTATTAAATTTGCAGTTGTCACAAAGTTGAGAATGAATGGGAAAGATGCCGGAGGAAAGAATTAGAATTGAAAATTATCTCGACACATTGGAGAAATGGCTTAGGGAATAAGGTAATATTTAATAGGTGTAAGTGCATGGTGCTACACTTGGGCAGAATAGCTGTGTACAGGGCACAGGACAGCGGGTTAAGCAGTGGGTTTCGAAAACAATCCGTAAGTAATGAATATTACATGAGTAAACATAATCAAGCTGTTGGATGAAAAAGACATATAGCCTGCAAAATGTATGGAGTAATTAATCTGTTGTACTCAGTACTCTGCTCAGCTCAAATACTGGGTCCAGTTTTGAGCATCGCACTTCAATAAAGAATAAGGCTAATTGGAGAGAGTTCAGAGAAAGGCAATGAGGATGGTTAGAGAACTGGAAAACACGACTTCTAAGGAAAAAAAATTGAAAAAACAGAATTATTTAGCTTAAAAAGTAAAAGATAGGTAGGAGACAAATCTTTCAAGTATGAAAAAAAAAAAAAAAAAAAGGCAAAACCAACCAACCAACCAAAAAAAAACCCAAACGCCAAAACCCCAAAGCATGTTGAACTTACACGGATGAAGGGAATCTGATCTCTGCATCCAGTATGGATAGTGTAAATTCTAACAAGAAAGAATTAGTTTAGACATCAGAAAAAAATTTCTGTTAGAACATGTTAGGTGAGAAGTTTATCTGTATATTAGAGAACTTTTAAAACATTGGGGGGAGGCGGGGGACATGTCCAAAAATGATACAAGTGTAGCTTTTTTTCACTGCAGTTTGGAGATGACCTGCTCTGGACTCTGTCAGCAGTTTCTTCTGTGATTCTCTATTGAGTGTGTTACATTACTACGTATTATTACTGTGCCACACAATGCATTTTCTGTTCTGTGAATCTTAAGAAACTGTATTGTACTTTGAATTAAGATTATACTTTTTTTATTTCAGTGTGTGCAGAAGCTTACAATCCTGATGAGGAAGAGGACGACACAGAATCTAGGGTATTTAATGCTTTGAGTCAAATACTTATTTTTTCAGTTCTCAGGCATTAAATTTAGGAAGAAAAATGTAACCAACATTACCGTTCCTTCCCAAAAGCATCCTTATTATAATATACTCTAATCTGTGGGGTTTTCATGTTAAAGGAACATTTAAAAATCCTCTGTAATAGTCACCCATGGTAGGACCTGATGTGAGTAATTATTCTAAATTACCACACTTTTGATACATGGTCTGTTAAGGAAACATTTTTATGCAATTGCATTTGCCCAGAGAGCACCTGCTCCTAAAAGTACTTATTTGGTGTCCTTATAATCTTGCAATAGTTTCCTTAATATTCTAGTATTTTGCATGAGCCAGAAAAAAAGTAAAATATAAAATCACTGAGATTCTCAAACATACAATGCAATAGCTAATGAACTATATTTATTTCTTTTACTTATGTCACACTTTTAAAGGCATTTACTTAGCTTTTAATATGAAATAGCGTAAGTATGACTTTTAAGACAAGTTTCAATGTTTGTATTCTGCCTAATTTCTGGCTTGTAAACTGTCAAAAAGGTTATTCTATAGCATCACAGCTTTGAAAACTAGCGTACCTTTTTAAGCATATGAGTTGAATAAACAACTCAATTGATACATTAACCACACATCGGTAATTTAGTAAATCTCTGGCTCACTTGGGTAGTGTCAAGTCTGTTGTATACTCTGTGAAACTTCGGATATAAATTTAGCACAGATACTATTTCACAAAATACTCTTTGGGAAGTAGTCATGGCAAATGGCTAAATGTAACAGTGCTGCTTTTTATAAAACACGCATGCTCCAAATATGATTAGAGAGTAGGAGAGTAGTGTTTATGCAGCAATAATTGAGATAAAGGTATCCAGGATGGCTTGCAGAAACGAACTGCATTCTACAAATATAAAGATCTTGCTAGCTTATATGGAGCAATGCTTCATTTGCTAATGCTATGGTGATACAATGTTATCACTGAGTGTTTATTCAAATCCTGACAGTTTAGAAATGAAAGCGTTAGGAAGCATGGCCAAAATATTGTGTAAAATTATTAGCTGAATTAGCTCAATCCTTCAGCTAGTGCTGCTATTTGATAACCACTTTAAAGGTTTTTCTGTTATATCCCTCAGATTATTCACCCTAAAACAGATGATCAAAGAAACAGACTGCAGGAAGCGTGCAAGGACATTCTTCTTTTTAAGAACCTAGATCCGGTAAGAGATTGTTTGTAATGAACAACATTTAGCAGTGCTGCTAAGAATTAATTCTCTTGAACTCTTCCACAGAAGTTTACAGATCTGACTTTTGTAAGCTCTTATGTATGCCTTCTTGACCATTTAATAAATTCCAGAAATGCCATTTTTATAACTGATACATCACATATAGAGAGAGCCTTTTGTTCACCACCAGGAATGATAGTCTTGAAGTACATTAATATGACTGTACAGTATTTTATTATTTTAAATCTTCTTGCTGTACATGGATGTATATAAACTCATCAGTTAACTGGAATGTTTAAGTTGTTTCTACTAGTTACTTTTTATCATCTGAAAATGTGCTGAGTGCTTCACCAAAATCTAAAATTACCCCCAAAGCCTACAGTTTAGCTATAGATTTAATTGAACAAGCAAGTTATGAAACACATGGAAAGAGAAAGGCAATAGCAAGGTGTTTACATTATTGCTGCACTTACTATAGATACCATAAAAATGCTACAGATTTTTTTTCTGTGCAGATAATTTCCTTCTATTGCTTATAAAAACAGTTACGGGCTTTTAAGAAAGCTTAAATGTCTGATCTGGATCCGACAAAGGTGATAATGCTACAACAAAGCACACGATTGTTTAAGGGAAAGGGCGAGTGTATCAATCGAAACATGCATACTGAGGTTCAGATGACTGACAACACAACAAATGCTTTCTCAAGGGAATTGATTCCGTGCTGTCAGGGGAGGGAGCATGGGGGAAAGGGAAATAATTATGTAGAGCTTTAAGCATGAGAACAAAAAGTTTTAAATTTGATTCAAGAGGGAGCTAATGGAAAGACCAGCCTGCAGCTCTGTTTGGAAGTCAGGTGCTGTTACAGGGAATGCGGGTTAATTTGCGCTGCAGGTTTCCAGCTCCTGCTTTTGTCTGCACAGAGGCTGAGCCCTGACCCTGCATACCTGTTCCCAGAGAGGCCCTGAGGGGCAGTGTGCCAGAGGCCCACAGCTTTGCAGAACCCTGGAGTTAGAGCTACAGAAGGGCATCAAGAGTCTCAATGTAGGTGCTAATATGTGTGCTTTCTTGGGATGCTAGGGATCCTGACACAGATGATTTCCTAACAAATTACCTCATGCTGTCTGCTCGATGGGTAGTTAATTAGCTGTTCCACTATACTGGTTCAAGCTAAAGTCACCCAGACATTTGCTCCTTCCACTCCTGAATTATTTTTCTGCTTAACTTGAGGGACACAAAGTGGTTTGTGGGCATCTGCTCTGGATGTGAAATTGCTTTACTATATGTTTTCCTTACTGTTGCTGTGTCCTGGCTTCCACTTGGCTGGACCGTGGTTACATTAGCCTGCCAATGGCATTTTGGCAGACCCCTCTTGGTTAGTGTGAGTATTTCTGTCTATGAGCCGTGTGACCCAATGGATTATCGTGTGCTCCTAGAATCTGCTGTGATGTTAATTTTGAGCTAGTGCTTTCCTGATTCTGGCTCTATACACTTTCTTGGTAGTATCTGCTTGTAGTATCAATCCTCTGGATGAGATCCATTTTCCCTGCCAGTGAGAACTAGATCTTCCATCTAAATAGCCATCAACCACTTGGTCTGCAGGACAGGGATCTATGGGCTTCGTATCGGCTATATTGTAATGTTGTGTAGACATAGAGCATTAAACTGTTCCAGTGTGGGCACTTGATATAACTCTTCCAAGGAATATTGAGGAATTACTTCCCCCGTTTGTGGAGGTCTACTCAGGACTGTGCTGCTGTCTTGATACCATATTTCCCTGATGTTTTGGACTCCTTTTTTTCTTTTTGCTTCTGAATCAGTTGCTTGTAATTGCGAATATTTCCCACAGTCTATTCCAGGTGTTTAGCAGAAGACTTCCTAGCTGAGTCCTCCCGTTGTGGAGTTCTGCAATCCAAAGCCTTGAAATCCGCTCCTGGGATCTCCCTAGTCTTGTTTACCCTTTGCTCAGATTGTCCAGTGGATTAAGAACACTTCCTTCTGCTTTTCCTTTTTTTTTTCCTTTTTCCTTCACAGACAGCATTCTGAATAGTTGAATAAGATAAATTTTGTAAAGGAGTTTTTCATTATAATAACTTCACTCATAAAAGGCATTGGAAAGCTACTGAGCTCTGATCTTCAGACTTCAGAGCAGGGGTATTAAAATGTAGCGTTCTTCAGTCTGGCTTGCTCCTTCTGTGGAGCCAAGATCTGTAATCCCCAGGGGACTTCTCCCACTCCTCCTTCTTGTTGTGCTGCTAGGCAGTGACTTGAGCTCTGCCACTGTAGTTGCAGTAACGTAAATGTTCCTGTCCCAGCTCTCTTCCTCACCTCTGCCTCTCCACCCTGCAGCACAAGCGCATGTGGTGCCAGCTGCTGCAGTTCGCTTTCTGGTGTATTAGCAAAAAAAACCTCCTTCATCTTGGAGAAAGATAATATCTTCAGCTGCTAAAGCTGAAGTCTTTGGAACAAAAGTCAAGCTGTGTATCGATAGCGTCTCCCACTCCCACTGTTTTTTTTTTTTCTTGCGTTGAACTCAGCCTCTTTCTGCTATAGGTCTGTGTATGAAAAACATTGTTTCAGCAGTCAGTGAGTTAGAGGGGAAGAGACAATGTAAAGTGCTTAATGGCTTTTCCCTGATGGCCTTTTAGCAAGGTGTGGAACACCATTCCTAGATAGGGCACTGCTCAGAAATACAGTGTATCAACATGACCTAAGGCATGATCAGAATTGCGTTCAATACATGATGCTAAATGGAGTCCACATCTTCTTAAAACTTTATCTAGCACACTGTGTTTTCATTTGAATGGAAGGAGAAGAGAAGGGTATCATTAAAGCAGAAGGAGAAGTTGCAGCAGTTAGGAGGTGACTTACAGTGGTGCTCAGCATTTTAATTAAAAAGTCCATCTGAACAGACAAGAGCTTTCACATAAAAGTAAAAAACAGCAGAACCATTTGAACATGAGATTAAATGAGAGAGAGGAGAAAAAGATAACCTTCAGACTTTGAGACAACTTAAGACTTCCTAAAGACACACAACACTGTCTTGAGCCCGCATTTACCCGATAACAGTGTTTAAATATCAGATAGGTAAACTTATGGAGAAGTATTTATAAATATCAATATTTCACATATTGGCTCTGATTGGAAGTACAGCATAGTATATAGGAACACCAGCTCTGCTACAATTCCCTGAGCAGCACTCTATGTTTTAAAGGCCAACTCTTATAGATTCCTTAAAGTCTATGAAGTTATTTGAATTTTTCTGAGACTTTCTTTAATTTTGTGGATTGATGAGGAAGTGACTGGTCAACTAATGTCAGTTCAGCAAGGCACTCCTGAGTTAACTCCCTTAAATAAGAAGTACTTTTAAAAAATTGGTATGATAGCATTTTTTTCACCTTTCTAGGGGCTTAATCACTTCCCGTCTGGTTGCTGTCTCTCAGTATCAGTTTTAGCTAGTGCGTAACAGTATTGAAAAAACTACTTGAAGAGAAGAATAGGGATTGAAACATACATGCACAACAAGATGAGGGAAAGAGGTTTTTGCAGAGTTCTTTGGCTGCTTTTTAGAGGACCAGATCAGGAAAGAACCAAGAGAAATTCCAGGAGCAGAACTGTGTAGCTGAGTGAATTAAAAGGGAAAAATGTGCATTCAGATGTTAATTTTCCTTTCCCCACACTACTAATCTAACCTATGTTAGATTAACCCATTCCTCTTCTAAAGCAATTCTTTCTGTTGTTCTTCCCGGAAAACCTCTTCCTATTAGAGCACAGTATTATTTATTGTTCTTCTTGATTTCCTGCCACACCATTGCCAGAAATCCTAGTATTACTTTTGTTCTCCTAGGATTGACATGGTTCTCCAGGCTGCTTGCTCTACATGCGTGCCTCAAGCACTACATGCATGCCTCGAGCATGTTACCCACCATGAAGCCTTCTCCTTCGTGCTCCAGATGCTGGAGGTTACTGGCAGTGGAATCAGAAGCTGCATGCCCTCTTTCCCCTCCACTTTCACTTTGTACAAGCTAGCAAGAGGAAAAGAGATGATGACCAGATGCCTTGGGCCATTACTGAGGATGATCCCCAAGTCGCTATTACTGGAATTTGTCTCTATTCAGCCTAACAACTGTTTTATTACTGGAAGTAATAGCAGCAGCAGCTCATCTAGTGGCCAATGCAGCCTTCTACACTTCCTTTTTACAATGCAATTCAGATAAGTTATTCTTTTGGTTTTGTCTTTTAAGAGGAAACTTTGCTGGGGCTGATTAACAACAGGCTATTTGGTTTGGCTGTTATGGCTCATAGGACGGCGGTTAAAAAAACCCGATGAACCTATTATCAGAGTAACAGGGTGTCAAGGGAATGGTGCCATCAAAGCTGTGCTGCACCCTTGCACTTAAAGTTTGAATCCTTTCTTTTGCAGAAATTCACAAGCAATGTCAGATCATCTATTCTCTTTCAGGTAAACTTTATTTTGGAGAGCTTTGCCCTGCTAATGCTTGTAGAGAATATTTCAAATAGGTCTTGACCCTTTTCTAAAAGGTAATAAATTATACATATTCTTTACAAATATGCAAGAGCAATTTCTGGGCATATTGCCATTCATGCACCTGGGGAATTATTATAAGAGAGCACAAATATTGATTAATCAATTAGAATTGATTAACTTGAAGGAAGATGAAAGAAAGCATAATGCAACTGTGTTTTATGAATAGTGGACTCATACTTAAGGCCAAAGCATTCCTTGAAAAGTGCTACTAACAGAAAAGTCTCATAATGCTTTTATGTTCTTAAAACTTCTGGTGAATTAACAGGAATACATGTATGTAAGGGAGAGCCCAGAATGCCTGAACATGTTAATACTCTGCCCTCCTGGATGTCACAAACTAGTGGGTTCCCAAACAAATAGTACTGGACTTAATCCTCCCTTTTTTCCCTAAGGCAAAATTAATACTTACATCAGATCTAGCAAACAGAGATTCTCTCTACCTTGCCTATAATCAGTTACTGAAGATGTTCTGCAAAAGAACTGCCCAATGCGAGGTGCCTTCAGCTTAAGAATTTAGGAAACTAATTGCAACTCTGAATTATTTCTGTTATTTTTTAGCAAACTGCTAAAAAGTCAGCCAGCTTGCTCAGAGGGGACTAGTTACAAAATATAAAAAGTGTTATTGAGGCTGATTGATGGGCACGTGTGTGATATATGAGAGGCAGAATACTAACTTAACATATAACTAGTAGAGGAAGGTCAAGGTAAATTCTCAAGCAGAATATTAATACTCAGAAATATTGATTATACCTCAAAATATAAATTAGATTCTTTAATAGTGAAGAAATAAATGGTTTTTGATTGGTTTACAAGTGGATATTACACAAGGGAGCTAAACATTTTGAATTGGATCAATAGCGCTGCTAACATTTGTATCAGAGTTCCAAGGGAGTATATGTACATGATTTTGTTCTGAAAAACAAATGCAGAGAGCTTGAGACACGAATTCTGTAATTTACTCTTCCTCTCCAAGGTCCTGACTTGTTGATTAAGACCACCTTTTCTTCCCATGATTTCCTTGCCTATGTTTTGCTGGCTTTTTTGATCTCTCTTTCTTTTGTTGGCTTTTTTTCTTCCTATTCTGGTATTCTGTCCGCTTCATTACCCTCTTAATGTCATGCTGAGCATTAATTTGTTGATATTTCATATTGCTCAAAGTGAGGCGAAGTTGGCCAACAGGATGCTTTTTTAACTTGTGCTCATTTTAGTAAAATGGTTGTAGGACTAAACAGTAAAGTGGTTTGTGAACTCTGGGGCAATGGAAGAACTGTGGTTTCACTTTGTTCATATGATAGTCTTCTGGTTGTGTCTCAGAACATTATAATTTTTACAAGTCATATGAGATAGGCAAGTCTTGTTACTACTATTGCACTGACGTGCAAGGCAATCTGATGCCTGCCTAGGTTGCGTGGGATGTCTTGGATCTAAAA
The DNA here is from genome assembly GCA_008921705.1 of Burhinus oedicnemus. Taxonomy (NCBI): domain Eukaryota; kingdom Metazoa; phylum Chordata; class Aves; order Charadriiformes; family Burhinidae; genus Burhinus; species Burhinus oedicnemus. The sequence goes on along the minus strand of VFFE01007054.1, from coordinate 1,609,509 downwards.
GGGAAATTAACTCAGATTTCCTGTCTACCAGGGAGCACTCCAGCAGCACGCTCATCCTTTTTTTGGGGAAATTCTCAAAGCATATATAATCCTAACATATCATCATTGGGACTTAATTGCATCCAGTTTAATAGTTGTTGGAGCTTACCAGCTCCTGTCAAATGCCAGATTAAGATTGTCTTGGTTTGCTGTCAGAAGCCACATATTTTTAATTGTGCAAATGTAGCTGTGCTTTTTGTGTCCTGAATACCTTTTCTTAAATAGTGGGGAAGGATATTTTTCAGAAGTTACTTTTTACATTTGTCATTGTCATGTCTTTCAGTGATGATTGTGTCCTACTTTCCATTTTGTCTACACTGTCTTCATTGATTCAGAATGGGTAGCACATTGTCAGGCAACAAACGTTTGTATTGGCAATTCAAACATTGATGCTTCTCAAAAGCCCCAGTGTTTAAGAATGGCTGAGTTTAGTATGGAGAACTTTGTTCTTTTTCCTTGACAAAATGGCTTACAGTAAATCTATAAACTGATATTAAGAAGACACGTACCTGGCATAGTGGTAGCAAATCACTTGGTAGTCTAGCAGTTAAAAGAGCCATTGGTATTTGGGAAGGACACGTCATGGTCTGCCAGCTTTGCTGAATGAGTCAAAAGCTGTCTTGCAAGGATGCGCAAGTGACTGGATTTTTGATCTGTGTGAAATGTATACTAAATAAAATGCAGATTTAATTATACTCAATGTCCATTATCTAACTGATTTTTTTTTCCCAAGGAATTGTCTTGAGATGTTTGTTTTGTTGACTTGAAAGAAACTGAGGCAAACATCCTATTTTAGAATAATGCAACATGTGTCTGGAGAACAGTACTTTATGTGATACAAAGTATACGTTAGAAGAGCTGTTAGTGATTATTTGCAGTTTTTCTCTTGACCTGGCAAGAAGGATGGAATCAAGCACTATTCCAGGGGGTTGTCCTTGGTAAACCAGTTATCATTACTGTCTGGGACTTTGTTGTTCTGAATCTCATGTCATGTCTTTTGTTTGTAACTGATTGTAAACATCCACACAACTTTGTACATTTCAGATATGAAGTAGCAATACATCAGGCTTGCACACACCTTACTTATGCATGGGTATCACCACAGGCCTAGATTCATAAAGGTACCTGGTATCTGGGTTTCGCTTTAGTCACAGTAAAATATTTCTTAACTCTAACAGAATGATTCATAAAACCTCTGCTTAGGTGCTATGCTGTTCATAGGCTCCATGATAACTACCAGCAGTACTTTTTGACATTAAAGTTCTGCTTCTATGCTAGAGGTTCATGTGGCCACCCTGGGATAAAGAGGAAGACGGGGCAACTGCTTTTGCCACAAGTGTGTAGCGTTTACAATACTTAGCGCATACTGAGAGCATCAGGCTCCTAGTGAAGTGTTGATGAAGAACATCTCTGTAGCTGCTGTTGAGGAGAGAGAGCTCACAAAGCACAGCAAAGAGGACAAACTAGGAGAGACTTTGCAGTAGAGGTAGTTTGTGCAGATGGGAGTTTGAAGGGGAACTTGAAACAGTGTGCAAGATAGTGTGGGACTGCTAGAGTTGATGCAATGACAGTGATGATGGGCCACAGAGAGTGCTCCCCAGCACCAGCTGGACCAGCCAGCCATGGCATATCTAAAGGTTTCACCCCAGATCCATAGGTAGGATGTGGCCATCTCTGTCTCAGGCTGCTGGGAATGGCAGGTGTCTCTCCTGAAGGCTGGGGGCAATGGTGGCTTCACCTGCGGGAGATGTGCTGTGGCCAGTGCTGAGCTGCTAGGTGAAGGAACTGCAGAAGGACTGCATAGCATTGGACAGGATAAACAGGGGCTTGACAGCACCTTTCACGGGTCCACTGAAGAGACATGAGTGCCTTTCTACAGCAGATGGAGGCCCCAGTCTGTTGACCAGACTTGCTCTCAAGTGGTGCTGTCACAGGATAAGGCACAACACGTGCAAACTGAAATACAAAAAAAATCTGTTTAAGAAAAGCCTTTTTTACTGTGAGGGTGGTCAAATGCTGGAACAGGTTGCCAAGAGAGGTTGTGGAGTTAATTTACACATTTTGGGACTAAAGAGCTAAGAATACCTGCTAACTTTTTTTTACTAGTTATCAGTCATAGTCACATGCCCTTTGTATTAAATGTTTCCTTAGTTCAGTATTTTGAAGGCTTTAGTTACAGGGAAAATGTAATTTGATTGACTAGAAATACAGATTTTGTTTGTCAGGAAGTTAAGAAGGATGCCCAAAGGCAGAGTTTGACTGACTGCAGTAGATTATTTTGAAATTTTCCATTCTTGTCACCTTTATTCAGTTCAGTAATCAGTAACCACAAACTAGATCAGAGGACATTCTCTGTCCCTGAGGCCATGCAATGCAGTTTGACATACATGCATATGGCTAAACTCTCTTGAACCTTCCTCTCCTCTGAACCCCACCAAACCAAGCAACTAACCAGGGTGGTTTTACCTTTACAGGGAAGAAGCCCTGGCTCAAGCATTCCTCAAAGCCATGACCAGGGTCTGTCAGGAGGAGTGATAGTTGGCACAAGCCAAAACTGTACCAGCTGTGCTGACAACTGGACCAAGAGCAAACCAGCCCAGACTATATCATGTCAGTGCTTGAGTCTGTCCCCTGGTCCTGTTGAGTTTGTGTAATCTCTGATTCTGACTGATCTAAATATGCAGAAGAACTTTACTAGCACAGTTCATTTAAGCTGGTATAAAACCAGGGTAGGTACCGTCTTGGTCTAAGTAAGAGAGGGAAGAAAACCATGTTATCTCTACTTCAGGTGATATGAGGGAATATATTGTTCTGGCTGGTGATGGTAAGGGAGCTGATGCTTCTTTGCACTCCTGCTTCCCAGCAGTTAAAGCCACACTTGAAAGCAAACGTGATTGAGACAGTAATGATGGCTGTAACTATGGCGTGTTTATTCACTTGTCTAGTAAATTATTTTGTGAAATCACACTCTGTCATTAAAGTCCAATTGTTAGAAAGACTTTTTCAGAGAAATGCAGTAACTACACTTCAAAAAAAGAAAATACCTTCATAAAGAAAATCTTGGTACATTAATTTGGTTTATATTGTGAATATATCTTTCAGGAAATTTGATTTCTCATTCAGCTTCCTTGCTTTTAAGGAATTTAAAATATTTGCTGTATCACAAAGGATGGTGATCAAAGTGTGCTTTCATGGCAACAACCCAAGGTTCTCATAATTTTCTCAAAAATGTTCCTTTATTGAAGCATTTACATGCTTCACAGTTTAGAATGAAAAAAAATCTATTGTGTGTATTAATCAGAGTATGTAAATAAACATTATGTAAACAATCAAATGTCAAATAATTTAAACTTTCAATTTGGTAATTTATATTTGTGGAATTCATTATCTGTAAGAAAAATAAATGATTTCTTATATTTGAAAAAGCTGTATCAAGATAATGAAATTTTAGCAGAAGTCACAAAGATTGCACAACATAATGTTTAATACTTCAAATTCTTTATAAATTTTATCATGTTCATAAAGTGTCATTCTTCAGAATATGGATTACCAGATTGCCAGAGTATTACATATAGCAGATTTACAAACACTGATATAAAAAACCTCTTCCTGTTTCCATTTTATAGGTGTTTTTTTAAACTCGAACTGCTTTAAGAAAGAAACGTTTTCAGACTGTACCATTTTACAAAATACCAGAATTAATTTTGTGTATGATAACAGATCTACTTTTTAATTCTAGAAGTACCCATCTTTATCCTTTCAAAGTAACTATGGAAGGGTGCCAGTAAATTGAGACTCAGTTTGGCAGGGAATGAAGAGGGTTCACATAGCAGCAAGCTGGGCAAGCAGCTTTTGTAATTCTCAAAGTAAATGCAAGACCCATGTGCCTGGTTTGGTTATTGCAGTCAGCTCTATCTTTATTTTACATAGAAATTTTAAGAAAGAGACTAGTTGTCTTTAAGTTAGTTGCAATTTATTTGTAAGTTAAAATATGTATGTAATACTTCAGCAGATAATAGACAGTTATTTAGCTCTCCAATATATTAAATAACTTCAAGTGTTTAAAACATTTTTTTTTAGAAAGGGAACTGTATTTGTGAATTCTACTTGGTTGTCTAAACAAGTTATAGATTTACCTACCAGAAAAGTTGTGTGAGTTTGATTCATAATAATGAGATTAAAAATGTTCTAACATGAAATCTAAGATGAAGCACACTGAATAAAGATTATAACTGTATGTATTATTCCTTCAGTACCACAGATAACCATCTTTTTAGTTTTTGGTTTTTTTCAAGATGTCTTGGGAGTATTTTAATTTCCAAGGATCAGGGTCCATATAATAGATTTTTCTTTCATTGCTTGCATTTAGAGGATAACATATACCTTCTATCCTCCCATAAAGCATGGAGCATTCTGCACGTTCCTGCTTGTTTTCAAATGGCAGCGGAGGGCTGTTGGCTGGGGAGCCCCTTTGCTAATTCAGATGTAAAGCAAGGGGAGGGGAATGGGCTTCTTCAAATGCTTTAGTCAACTAACTGACATTAGGTCAGTTCTGCGGATTCTGTAGGAGTTCCTTTTAGTTTACATAGGGAAAACTGAAAAGACTGAAGTAATATTACCTATGAATTCAAGCATGAGAGTTTTTAAAAGGCAACTCCTGTACCTAATTTTCAGTCTCTCCCAATGGCACACACACACACTTTCTGCTTTCTCTGAAATGAACTATAACCCATTCACTGATAGTAAAATGATCCCACTTTTTGCAAATACATACCTGTCTATACTAAAAAAGGCACTAAATAGAGACACAGTTAAATTATTCCTTGCTGGCCTAGGTAGGCTGCATGATGTCTTACTGTATTGTACCATGATCAGCTGTACTGAGGATGGATGCTGCCATTCTGTTGTTCTTTGTGCCCACACACAATGAACTCTGTGAAGTAAAATTGTATTTAGCTTCCATTTTTTAAAAAGGCTTGGATAAAACGGCACCACTGATATTTTTAAAAGCTTTGAGTAAGTGAAGAAATTCAATGGGATAAGCCTGGAATTCATTCCACGTAATTTTATCGGTCTAAAAATTAAGTATCTAACTCTGAGTTACAGCAGATCTCTCTGTCATCAGAGGAAAGAAAAGGGGAATCTCTAGAGAATGATTCTGAGCTATCTAGTGTGGTTGTCTCTGTCCATGGGCTGCAAAAGGACTCTAGAGGACTGGCTTAGGCTGGTGTTGTTTGGAAAGGCAAATGCCATTTTTCAGTGTCTGGAAATGCTGTGAACTGAACCATTATAAAATGTGTGAGAATCTAAATCCACAGGCTTTCCTTTACCGTGGTTTTCACTAAAACCTGCTTGGTCCAGTATGATACATACTTAATAAGTTTCTAAAAGTAGAGGGTAACTTTGTGTTTCTTTCAGAATTTTAGACATATTGCTGGATAAACTGAAAATAAAATTTGAATTATGAAATTATCTTTTTAGGATTCATATTGTTAATCCATAATGAGCTCTGGGGTTTTTTTATGTGAATAGTAAACTTTTAGCAGATTTACACCAGACAAGACAAATTATGTAATTAGTGATTTGGTTTTGTTATTAGACAGTCATAATTCAGATGTTGATATTTTGTTAGTCTGTTAACATTTCTCTCTAAATATTTGTTTTCCATTCAAATTGACAAAGTAGTTTTATAGCCATGTGTAAATTCCTACTTCCCAAGGAGCCCAGTATTTCCTCACTCAGCCAAAGCATTGCAGACCTTTATGGTTACATCCATCCCAACATTGTGCAGGCATTGTATAATTTAGATTTTAAAAATACAATAATTTTGAAACTTTAAATACTGTAAAATATTTCTAAAGACAAAACCAGGTAAATGTACTTTTTTGAACTAAAGGATACAGTTTTTTCTTTTAACTGTATAGTGTTACGCAGTTGTGAAGGGTGAAATTCTATCTTTGGATGCTCATGAGCAATTTATTTTGCAGACAAGGTCTATATTGTCATTCACAGGGACACGTTTCTGTAGCACAAACATTTTTATGTCTCTAAGCTTTATCTCTGTATTTGGGAGGCTGAACAGTTAATTTGAAGAGTAAAATTTTTTTAAACAGATGATAATTTCTTGTCTGTGTTCTTTTAAATAGGAACAGATGTCTCAGGTGTTGGATGCGATGTTTGAAAAGCTGGTTGAAGGAGGGGAACATGTCATTGATCAAGGGGATGATGGTGACAACTTCTACGTCATTGATAGGTGAATCACTGTGTCTTACTATAGCACAAAGTATTATGCAAAAGTCCACTGAAAAAAATTAATTTCTCTACATACTTGTATTTAACTCTTACATATGTTTGCATGGGAGAAAGAAAATAGAACACACGTGAACCAATACAGCTCTGTCTGAGCTACAGAGAGTGGTTTTTGAAAGGAGGCAGATTTTTCATATGGAAATATGTCCCTGCCCTCTTTATGTATTGCTAGATCCCAAAGGCTGGTTTGTTGGGTTTTTTTTACATGGAAAGAGATCTAACACAAAACACAATGGGAAAAGTTTTACAGCTCAATATTTGGAAACTTAATGCATTTCAATACTATCTGTAGACTTTGTCATTCACACAAATATTATTAGACCTTGAGTAGCTAAGTCACTACTCTTTATTTGCAGATCTGTAGTGGAAAAAGCAGGTAACTAAGTAAAATCATAGATACTGGCTACTGTTGAATCCAGTGAGTTAGGAAGAGCTTTTACTTTGGCATCTTTCAGTAGTCTGTTGGCACAAGCTCCAGCCAGGCTGTCCCAAACCACCTCTTCTTATTTGTACCTTTAGTTTTAGGCTAACACAGTGATTTCTGAGAGTGTTTCAAAGGAATATTATGCTAGAACTCTAAAAGAAATGCAAAGGGGTTTGGTCAGTGTAGATATGTATAACCAGCTGGTCAAAAGGGGTGATGATCCCGCTGTTGTATTCAGCGTTGGTGCAGCCTCACTGTGTGCAGTTCTGGGCCCCACAATTTAAGAAGGGTGTGAAGGTCCTTGAATGCATCCAGAGGAGGGGAACAAAGCTGATGAAAGGGCTGGAAGCAATGTCCTATGAGAAGCAGCTAAGGACTTTGGGCTCCTCTAGTTTGGAGAAAAGGAGGCTGAGGGGCGACCTCATTGCTCTCTACAGCTTCCAGAGGAGGGGAAGTGGAGAGGGAGGTGCTGAGCTCTTCTCCCTCGTATCCAGTGATAGGACATGTGGGAATGGTTCAAAGCTGTGCCAGGAGAGGTTTAGACTGGACATTAGGCAGCATTTCTTTACTGAGAGGGTGGTCAAACACTGGAACAGGCTTCCAGTCGGTGGTCAATGCCACAAGCCTGTCAGTGTTTAAGAGGCATTTGGACAATGCCCTTAATAACATGCTTTAACTTTTGGTCAGCCTGAAGTGGCCAGGCAGTAGGACTAGATGATCATTGTAGATTCCTTCCAACTGAAATATTCGATCACAAGATCGTAGAAATATGTCAGGGTTCTTCACTGAGGAGTCAATGTTTTTCAGCTTTGTGAGGTTACAGTTTGTCATCTCTTATCCTAAAAGCTGCAGTGACTTCACAGTATTCTGTCAGCGTTGCAGTTTTTAGGTGCAGTGAATCACCTCTAAGTCCCTTATCAATGAAATCATTGTACAGATTTTTGCATTAAATTCCCATGATTTATCAACATATACCATACAAATATTCAGCACTGAACAAAATGGTGGCTCAGTGTCAGTGGGGATGGTTCTGTCATGTTTTACAAGATACCAGATTCTACTGCTTTCCCAAAACAAAAAAAAAAAGTTATTAATTTAATGATGGGGAGAAGAAATCCACATTATGTTAGATAAATAAATGATGTCTTTGTTACATAACTTTATTTTGCTTTTCATATACTTTCATTCTTTTTCCTGCATCTCCTCCAAGTATTACATTATTAATTACTACTTCAAAATATTTTAAATGTTAAATAACTTGTATTATTTTTTTAATGATCATATCATGGTGATTTTTGCAAAGACTTGGTACATTTGTATTTAGTGTGTTTAAAGCAGAAGAAACATGCTAAGTTTGATCTTCATTTTTAATACAGTTCTGGGGATCGATAGATCACTGCAAATCATCTATCTTTGAACTGAGTTAATGTAAAAACTAATAACCCTGTTCCTTTGAAAAGGAACTACTTCTATTATTTGTGGAAGTGATTGAGATGTCTGTGTGGGGTGTTTAATATAATTTAAACAAGTGAATGTATATTTCAAATTATGTATCTTTGGAATTCATGGTATAAAAGAATATAGTGAGAGGCTGCTTAGCAAAGAACAGGACTGGATTCTACTCAAAGTATTTATATATTTTATTAACAGAGGTACATATGATATCTATGTAAAATGTGATGGTGTTGGGAGGTGTGTTGGAACCTATGATAACCGAGGAAGTTTTGGTGAGTTGGCCTTAATGTACAATACACCCAGAGCAGCTACAATTATAGCTACCTCTCCTGGTGCCATCTGGGGTTTGGTAAGTGAAATACTTGTTTTAATATATTATTCATTTGTTTACAATATTGTGTGTAAATTGCACTGATATGCTATATCAGCATAAAAAAAAAAATTATTATTTCAGAAAGTTTAATTTTAAAACTTCTGAGAACTCCCAACACAATACTGTCTTTTTCGAGATCTGCAGAAGCAAACCTGAGGCTTAAGAAAACAATGGGTTTTTAAAAAAATCATTTTGTTTTCTTCTATTTTAATGATATTTACCCAAATTGCAAACCACTTGACAATTACTTACACACATATATAAAATGTTTTTCCACATTTTCATAGGAAATGCTTTTGGTTCCAGAGTAAAATTCAAATATGAGGTTATTCACCGGTGTTACACTACCTGGATGTTTGACAACAGTAACAGAATTTACCAAAAGAGTACAACCGGGATAGCCATCTTGAGGATGTACAGATCAATCTAATGACTGATCCTAAGATAACATTTTTCTGTTGAAGCAAAACACAGGTGTTTTCACCAACTTAATCCATATGACTTGGGATCCTGGCAGAGTTTAAGACCCTATAAGAATGGTTTTAAATTGGATTGGGTTGTATTGGCCAGCAAGTCCCACCTGTAGCTGTGAAGGCTTGCAAAGCATTTCATCTCTGTCTGTCACGAGGACACAGTCATACGGAGTTAAGAGAAAACAGCATACACATAGTTTTTCCATCTGTCTGCTTCACTCGGATTGGCAAATACTAAGGAATGTCCAGTTGGCTGTTTGGGACAGCAATGAGCCTTGTGCTGCTGCAACAGCAAAAAGTGGACTCTAACCCAAGACCCAGACCCATGTATTTTGGTTTTGTTTGTATAATTATATAAAAACATCTTTGAGTATGGCACCTCAGGATATTGAATAAACTTAATATTTAAATATTGAAGATTTCTTAAATATCTTAAATTACCCACTCAGCATTCACTGTGTAGCCAACCTGTTTAAGGTAAACTCTATATTCTCTACCGAAGGGCAGAGAAGCTTTTCACAACGTGAATCAGATCAGGAGCTTAACTTTGGAAGCTCTTGATTGACCTCTAGAGGAATCTTTCTCAATTGACTGTTTGAGTAGCCAGCTAGTTTGACGGCTACATTCAGTGACTAAAATTGGGTAATTTGAACGTATTCAGTCATTTCTAAAGTATTTTCTGCCATGCATGTATTTTCTGTTAATAAACATTCTTTTTCTCTTTGTGTTTACAGGACAGGGTAACGTTCCGAAGAATCATTGTAAAAAATAATGCCAAAAAGAGAAGAATGTATGAAAATTTTATTGAGTCATTGCCATTCCTTAAATCTTTAGAAGTAAGATTTCTACTGTATTATTTTAGTGGCTGTATCAGAGGTACCTGATAAGATTCTGCTTTTGCAGAGTTTAAACTTGGAATTGAAATTTTCTCAACAATATTTTGGAGAAAGACCATATTTTTGATATTTCTACATTTTCGGGATAAAGAACTATTGTTAATACTGTATTTAAAAAAAAAAAAACCCACGACATTTTTCTAACCTTTACCTTCATTTTCTTAAGCTTAATTTTACTAGATGTTAGCCAATAAAATTAAACAATGACTTAGGGAGTTTCAAAATATTTTCATTTTATAGCTGTATTTTTACATGCATGCTTTCCTGAAAATAATTTTTTAAGACTTGGGATATTTAGACTACTTTAAAAAATGGAAGCTCTGTCAAAACATCTAGCTGTTAAGACTATAATATACCCTCTGGAACATTATTCAGCAGTTCTTCGGTTTTTTAATGATTGTCAAAACAGGAATATAAAGATACAGTATTCTGTACAAAGATTCATGAAAAGAAATATGAAAGGGCTTTCTAAATATAATATTGTAATGTTAACTAAATATTTCTTACATTTTCTTTTTTTAAATGAAGGTGTCTGAGCGTTTAAAAGTGGTTGATGTGATTGGCACCAAAGTGTACAAAGATGGAGAACAAATCATTGCTCAGGTACAGTTTATTTCTATGTTTAGTTTTTCTTTTCCAATAGGTAACAATTATCATGCTATCTATAGGCAATACATACTTTAAAGTATGTTTTTCTTTGCCAAATAAAACAGAAACAATCGTGCATCTAAGAGTGGTGATTATTTTATTTCAGAAGCTAATTTTTCACTTACGGTACTTTGGAAAACATCTCTCTGTTGGTATGAATAAAGGAGTCAACATTTTTAGTGTGCTTAAAAATACAAACTATATAAAAGAATGATGGCTTGCAATAAGGAGCACTGAAGATTTACCTTGGTTTTGTTGTTAAAATATGATAATCTTTTGAAGAAAAATGCAGAAGTAAACTCTTCAGGGTAGGCAACGGAGATTGTCTTGCCCCAAAATAATTACTGGATATCAGATAGCTCTTGGAGGCTTTTTATACTGGAAACTCTGTAAGCGAAGTAATTTGGAAGGAATACAAAGGTGAAGAAACAGGAGAAAGGCTCCTAAAATCTTCCATAATGTTGTTTTTCTCTGCTTTTTGTATAAGGCACAGTCAGCTATGCCTTTCCATGAAAAGGCCTCGCTGTCAGTTCTGTATAGGTGTTTTGATTATTATGTGCCTTGAGTATGTTTTTCACATTAAAAGTGATTTCTTTTGCAACAGGTATCAAAAAGATGAGCTTCAAGGCACTGGCTGCAAATATTTTAATGTTACCATAAAACTAAAAAGGAAATTTCACTTTTCCTTTACTCGCTTTATTATTTTTTTTTTCTCCTACAGGGTGACTTGGCTGATTCTTTCTTCATTGTGGAATCTGGAGAAGTAAGGATTATAATGACAAGGAAGGTAAACATTCCTAAAAAACAGAAATTAATTTTGTTAAAATCCTGATGTATTCCAAGTATTAACCAGTAATGCTACTATTGTTACTAATTTTGCTTATACAATACTGAATTCAGCAGATCTTCTCTCTCTTCCTTTCTCTTTCTTTTTTACCTGATATTTCAGGGTAAACAAGATGTAGAAGAGAATGGAGCAGTTGAAATAGCTCGATGCTCAAGAGGACAATATTTTGGAGAACTCGCTCTTGTAACTAACAAACCACGAGCCGCTTCTGCATTTGCTCTTGGCACTGTCAAATGTTTAGGTATTGTTCAATAATATTTTACATCTAATATAAAATGATACATAATATATCTGATTGTTTTTACTGTGAACTCTGTCTTTCTCCAGAATATTACATTACCCAAATAATTACATTTACCCAAATAAGACTGTTTAAGTTACATCATCTGTTACTGTGCATTCCTATTTACATTATTTGTCTGCAAAAATTATTTGCAATTTATAACTGGTGTTAAACATAAACTCTCCAATGTTCCTCTGATCATATGGAAGTAAAAATTCTTTCAGGACAGTACAGAAAGTATTGCTACAAACCATTTATAGCTATCAGATAAATGTCTAATACTCTGCAGAAAGGTAAAGTATTTATTTTCTCAGTAGACTGACTCTCATCCAAGAAATAACTGCGGTAAAAATCCTATCCCATGTAATCACCATGACTTAAGCTTTAACAAATTCTTTGCCTTCACCAGCTGTTAGTTTAATCATTCCATCACACTGTAGCCTTAGGCACAGGAAAAGCAAAGACTATAGGAGTTGTGCTCATAGCAACCCTTCACATCCATTGCTTTTCATGGTCTAACGTTTAGCTCCTAAGTAGTTGTATCTAATTATGGAAAAACTGTAAACTGCAAAGACAGATTTGGCATTCTTGAATAACAGTTTGATTACCAAGCCAGTAACCAAAAAGTTTCTCACTTACTTATAAAGGTATTATTTTTTAAAATCCCTATCTCCAAACACAGAGAGATGATCAGGCAATAAAGATCAAAGGCGATCAAGAGGAAAGAATAAGAGGCAGTGGTGAGGGAGTGTTATTACCCAGTATGGGTGAGTTGCTAAGATCTCTGGCGCTTCCCAAATAGTGGAGATCTTGAACTTTTCTTAGGAGCCAGGACACTGCAGGCCTTCAGGTTGGAAGCTGGTTGAAGTATGAAGTTTCCTCCCTGGCCTGTTGGCTAGAACTATAGAGGATAACATTATGTGATCAGGTAATGAAAATATTCTGGTCGGCTTCTCATTGACATTGTATGTGAATTACTGTCACCAAATTTTCGTACGTTTGCTGGGAAATACGTATCTATTACAATTTCCACTGTGAGTGGAAGCAAGTAAAAGTAGCAAAGAAATAGTCTAAGTTAGACACCAAATACAGCCAACAACATTAGCAAAGGATGTGGTTTTTTTGAAATCTCAAAGGTCTTAAAACTGTATTCTGTGGAGGAATCCAGGCCCCTCCAAACTTCTTTGGCACCTCTTGGGTGACATAAATCTTAATATGAAAATATTTTCAAAATAAGAAATGCAGCAAATTCTAAGTTTATTTATGAAGTTTCAAGACAGCAATGTGTTGGTTGATCTTGATTTTGCTACGGTAAGTGGTTCTTTTCTGTGCAAACAAAGTATATGCCTCAGAAGTATCTGTCCTGTTATAATTTAAAATTTTACATTGGTATGTCATAAACACCAAGACGAACATGTTATATTCTTTCTCTTTCTCTCTCCTTTTATCTTAGTTATGGATGTGCAGGCATTTGAAAGGCTTTTGGGACCTTGTATGGAAATTCTGAAAAGGAACATTGCGAACTATGAAGAGCAGCTAGTTGCTCTGTTTGGAACAAACATGGACATTGCCGATCCCAGTGCATGAACTAAACATAGGAGCAACGAGATCTGTTATGAGAATATAGCACAGTAGTGGTTAGTCCACTGAGAAATTGTCTCTCTTCCTATAGATGCCAAGCATTTTCTGTGATTTTAAGAGTGGGGTTGGGGGTATTGGGGGTATTTTTTGGACTTATTACAATGGAAATACTAGTAAACAAATCGGGAATTTAATAAATTGTGGGCTTGATTTTTGACAGTGCTTAGCATTGACGGTTCCATCTGGCATTAAGACGACCTGTAGTAGCACAGCACCTTTGAAAATCAAGTCCTTTAACACAGCATTTCCTTAAAGAGTAGATTTCAAAAAACCCACATGCAATGAACTTGTTAAACCAGCTTCTGTTCTTCAAAAACGTTACAACTTTTCTGGAAAGACTGTTAGTTTGAATGTGATATGTTGAAAGTATTAGTGCACACAAAGTGTTTATATGTATTAATACAGAAGATATAAAGTAGATATTACTTTCTGACTATTACAGTTGTCATGATTTTATGTTGCATTTATCACAGATGTAGTGAATCACAAGACTAATCATAAGATAAAGCATGACAATGCATTTTGTGTAATGCTCATGACCCAAATCTGATTTTAACATTTTGTAATTTGTTAATTTGTAAAGTCCTCTTCGTTTAATATGTCATGTTTCAGCACGACGTTGTAATATCTTATGCAATTTAGAGGACTTGTATATTTTTGCAATAAACTGCATTTTTTATTAGTTACATGTATTCTGTACAGTCCAGAGTGAGAACAGCTGACAAATTAACCTTAATGCTTTAAAAGCAAAGGCATAGGTCATTGTCATGTTCTACCTAATCATACATAACCTATATTGTTTTCCTTCTCCCTTGTTTTATATTTATGCATTTTGTCTTCTCTATCTATGCTTGTTATCTAGTTAGTTTTTTTAGATCTCACCTTTTTTATCTGTTAAATCTTTCACCTATTTGAAATGAAATGATCTCTCTTCTTGCAGTCTAATCTTAGCTATCAAAGGCCAAATTCAATTAGTGAAGTCATTGATATCAAAAGCCATGCTAAACTAAGCTGGTCCTTGAAAAATCCTTATCAGAAAGTACAAAAATATTTTTGATTTGAAAGATCAACACTTCAGAAGCTTTGCACGAGTCTGGAAAGTATGTCATTGTTAAAGCTAACGTCCCGCTTTCAAAAACCTGTAGGTCATCATAAAATAATATCTTTTTAGCCCTAATAGCATGGGATACCTTCTGAGACCGAGGAGAGATAATATCATCTTAATTAGGAGCACAAGGCTCGTTGCTTACAAGGGTCTGTGACTGGAAATTTCAGGCACAGTCCAATTTTAATACTGCTTATTGACCTATCTGTTGATGTACATGGAAAGCTAGTGCACATAATGGCGATGGGCAGTAGTTCTGCCAAAATGATACTACAAGAATTGTAGGAAGGCTGCTTGTGCCCAGTTTCAAACACCTGAATTATAACATCTTTCCTTCTTAGATAATGACTTTTCTAATGCCATATATTTGTGTATGCTGATGTAATTATTACCCTATAGTTAGTGATATGTTCTGACGATTTATATAATCATACCTGTATATGAAATTATGATTATATAACAACATATAATTTATATCATACAGTATGGTATAAATTATAAGTCAGATTCCTAACAAAATACAAGCTGAGCAAAATTTACAAATGACATTTTTTTTTAACCTAGAAACCTGGTATGAATAATTGCACATATGATAACTTGCCTTTGTACTTTTGATTTACGGAAAGAAGAGAAGCCTGTTATACTAGAAGGAAATATCAGGTAATCAAAATCTACATTCTTGTCATTCTGTATGCTTAATCTCTAAAAGCTACCTATATTTTGCACTAGCTTGATGTGATTAAGAAAAATGCTAGAAATTACTTGTATGGCAGTAAACTACAATCAAGGCCATAAATGCCAGTCACGATATTTTCAATATTGTTGGTTATATTTAAAGTTTCCTTACAATAAATGACACTTTTATATATAAAAATGTTTGTTGATATTGCTGTGTTTTAATTCCATTATCATAAAGTTACAAGTGACCTATTTATATTCATTTATTAAAACATACATAATTCTTAACACTTCATGTTGGATTTTCATAAATGATGTTATGCGGATGCTCTGTCTACTCAGAATAGACAACATGTTGGTGTGGTAATTGTCATAGTTACTTTGATGATTTGCTTGTTGTTTTTCACTGGGAAAAAGCTGTGGAGTGACCAATTTAAGATAATCAGAGACTTTGGATTTTCTGAGTCCCAAAGTAAAGCTTCATGTTGCAGCAGTTTTATTGTGTTGCTCTTGGGGACCGGATGATTTCTGGAATTTTCTTTGTTGGTGAATTCAGGGGAGTTTATGCAACAGTAATAAATTGTGGCTTTGTAAGTTTTGTCCAAATCGTTACACCCTTCCTCAGTCAGCACTTGGGATTTCTCCTGAATTTATTCATATGCACACTTCAAACATGCCAGTCTTTCTGTCAAAATGTGGCAAGTCTTCATCCTAAGAAGGAAATCATACCAAGTTACTGATTTTTAATGACCTTTCAAAAAAAGGTAGATAGTTCTAATAATTTTAAACAATACTATGTCATGTTTACCTTATGAGACTGTCTGCGTCCATACTTAGATTAGCTGATGCTTCTGTTATTAAAGATTTTTGTTGTCCTTGTTTGTAGTCAGGTTGCTAAAGGAACAGGACTTTGGCAATTACTTGGCATGTGCATGTCAGTTTTTCTCTCCTCTCTCCCCAACCCCACCAGCAATTTATAATTCTGCAGATTATTTAAATGAATTTGATGGCTAAGTTCTAAAAGGGGGGGGGGGAATAAATGCTCCAATTAGTTTGTTGAAAATATGCACCACTGAGTGAGGAGAGAAAAGCCTGAGAGAAATCCTGTACAAGAAAGGCATTCCTGGGCTCAGATGTTAATAAGCAAAAGGGAACCCATATGGCAGCAAATGTTTACAAATGCCTTAACCATGGGAAAAAAATTCGACCACAGCCCTAAGTCAATCACAAGACACAAACCCTGAGGAAAGCAAGCTTCCTTGGGCCTAGTGCTGATGCCGTCACTTTTTAAATGTCATTTGTTTGTGCTTCATGAGATTTCATTCAAGTTCATCCGGAATAAACACTTCTCAAATCATTCCCTTCTGGATCTCCTGTTGAGGTCCAGAAGTGACTGACTGGAAGTCTTGGGCCAAAGCTGTGAAGATCATTGTGAAACCATCTACAACCTAAACCACTGTCACTCCATCTTCTTTCCTCATGTTGTCTTTTGTATTCAGTAAAGACTATTCTGGTCCTGGCTTGGAATGGTGGGTGTTGCGTTTTGTTTTGTTTTGTTTTGTTTGAAATGTGTGGTGCTTTAAGCTTTCTATAAGGTGACTCTGGGATCAGTTACAACATCATTTGTGTAATTTTGTAGTTTATGACACACTTTCCATGGCAAGCGTTATTGTTTTTCAGTATCAAGAGTTCCCAGATGTGCAAAATCATTATCTGCTTGTCATCCTTCACAGACCTGGCACATCAAATTCCTAGTCTTCTTTTTTCAGACACTTGCTGCATGTGACAGCTTTTGCTGAACAAAGTGCTTTGCTGAAAGTCAGTTTGCCACAGCATGGACACTCTTACATGCTCTTGCTGAAGTTTTTATGTTAGTTCAAAGCTCTTTTTATCCATTCATACACGTGATGGTTATAGGTGTGTATTTTTTTGGGAGTTTCTAAGATACTTTCCTGTGTCTGTTGTCCTCAGATAAGTATTACTGCAGTTTTCTCTGGGAGGAATTGTCTCTTCATATGCTGAGTATGTACAGATCTGTGCTGCTGACTGTCTTACAAAATTTAGGATCATTTTCAAATCATTCTGAGAGTTGGATTTCCTTCAGATATACACCAAGGCTGCTTCCAAGTTTTTAATCTACTTTTTGGCTCAGAAAGATGCTTAACAGGCTAGACACTCACTTTATGGGCTGAAGGGAAGCTGAATAATCTTGGTAGGATATGAAAAGACCAAAGAAAATTACATTTTAACATAGTCTCTTCCTTCACCCCATTTCTCTCTTTCCCTCTAAATTATCATTATTGTGACAGCCA
The DNA here is from genome assembly GCA_008921705.1 of Burhinus oedicnemus. Classification (NCBI taxonomy): domain Eukaryota; kingdom Metazoa; phylum Chordata; class Aves; order Charadriiformes; family Burhinidae; genus Burhinus; species Burhinus oedicnemus. The sequence continues at coordinate 1,592,026 of VFFE01007054.1, read as the reverse complement.
GGTGAAGAGCCAGTAGCAGTAGGAGAATGTAAGGCAAGTGGAGTGACTGGCTGGGCCTGTGCTGGGACACAGTGGTCTGGTTAACTGGGCAGCAACTCACTCTTCCTTATCCCCTTTGTCCCGTCTCTGTCCCTTCTATGATGGCAAATCAAGCTGAGCTGGAGTGCAGTAGTGGTGTTGCCGCAGCTGAGTGAATACCGTGGGTAGGGTTGTGTTTCTTCCTTAAAACTGCTAGAGGTATATGTATGTATGGGGGAACAGGGAAGAGACAAAGGGCAAACTATTACATAAAAGAAACTGTGCCCAGTCAAAACCGTGTGAAAAACTCTAACGCTGGGTTATACTAGACCGTTGTGGAAGTATCTGCTGACTCAACCTTTTCTTACTGAGGTAAATTAAATTAAGAAGGCCTAAAAATAGCATCATGGCATGGTATGAATACTTTGTCCTTTATTCTTTGAAGGTATTGAATTATTTCAGCTGAGCAGCTATGAAGCTTTGGGAAAGGATAATGCTCTGTGGAGGACTAATTCCCTGGTGGCTGAGCAAGCCTCTGGGACCAGCTCCCCCACATCTCTGAAGATGCTGAAAACTCAGTTCTTATGAATGTCTTATTTCGAAAAAGCCATCCAACTATCACCAAGCTGTATCTTCTTTTTCTCTTTGTTGCTTTGTCCTTGTCAGGTGGTGTGACTATCTTAAGCAACCATAGCTTCACTGTCCCTTTAGTTTTTGGCTGCATCTGTATGGTTATATCCATCATTGAAAATTTTATGTGCCTCAGACTATTTGCTAGTTCTGAGGCATTGAATGGCCAACATTCATACTATCTTCCAGTATTTGTGGGGGGTCATTTATAAGCAGTATTATAAGCTTTTTTCCAGCTTTCCATATGGGGTGGCCATATGCAGATGGCCAACTGAGAATGGCCTTTGCGCTGTGGTAGCTCCCAAACCATATCCGAAAATTATTTGCTATTGGCCCATGCATAAACTATGCCAGGGCTATTCTAAAAAAAATTACAGTACAGATGGTTGTATTCCAGTGCCCAGGAACACTCCCTGGCATTTTAATTTACCAGCCAGCATAGAGGTAACCTACAGATCATCTGTAGTCTCTTCTTGACTTTGTTTTTCTGCAAGTTTTGAGCTGGGATAGAGAGTTTTCTTTTTTATTGCTCTTCTGGATTGTTTCTTGATATGTCAGATCTTTCTATTTTCCTTATACTATTGTCATTTTTTATCTTGCTCCATCTTTGTTGGTGAGAAAAGTTTAGCTAAAATTGGAATCATGACATCAATTCCTGACCTGTCTTGGAAGGAAAAAAAAAAAAAACCACCCAAAAAACCTCTCTGGCCTGTTATTTGTTCTGTTTCTCCCCAACTTGAACCGCTGCAGGACGCAAGTGAAGTTTCCCTTCTAGCACTCAAGAAAAAAAGATCTTTCCTGGGAGCAACAAGTCCTGTGTTCCTCTGCTCTGCGTTCCCAATGGCATCCTCTGTGAAGAGATTCAAGAGGTGAAATGTGAGGGTGGGCATGCCTAGAGTTGTCGTTAAGAAGGTGGAGAGAGCCAACCACCACTGCAGCTAGCCATAAAAGGCTGTGAGAAGAGGAAAAGAGTAGGAATAGCTTTAGGAGATACAGAACTCATTGTGAAAGGAGAAGACTGATATGAGAGGGTCTGGCGGAATGGCTGCAGAACAGAGGCTGCTGCATTGGGCAAAAGTGGAAGCTCTGGTGAGCAGAGTTGCTGTGATGCCTGGGGAGTATCTAGTAAATTACCAAGGGTGGATGTCTACATGTGGATGTGAAAGCTCCTGCAGCAGAATTAAAGTAATGATATGCTGTATTTCACAGAGTCAGCAGCAGCAGCTGTGTCATAAGGGCAGGACAGGACAGGACATTGGCTTTGGACAAGAGAGATTAAAAGTAGAGATAGGCACAAACCCAATATATAATACATATTTTACTAATATGACTGTGACTGTAATATTACGCATTTTTAAAATCTACCTTGTAGTTTCTTAAGTTTGTGGCTGGCAACTTTAAGAGGTAAATAGCTAGGGTGCAAATTATCTGTATCTTTATTTTCTTTTTGTGTAGTCTCTCCTGCTTATTTTGTGGTTCTTGGTAGCCATCTGTAATGTGACAAGAACTCACAACTAATGCTTCCCATTCCCCCGCCTTATTTTCTACTTCTCCTACAACAGCAGAAGCAACTGAATGAGCAAAGCTACCAACAATGTCTGTGTTACACAGTATTGATTCATTCTCTGAGCAACCATTCATTTTGGGCATGGAGTAAGGCAAGGCAGAGTGTGCGTGGGGGAGTAATGAGTTAATTAGAGACCAGGAATACAGAGCAAGGAGTATGGCATTGACATAATCTTAATTCTGAAATTCAGAAGATACGTATTTGCCTTCAACCAAGGGGGTTAGTAAGTAAGCTTTGTTACAGTTTGTGTCCTGCTTGCCACCGACTGCATGGACTACCTGTCCTTTTACTCATTTTTCTCTTACATCCTCACTGACTAAATATTAATTTACTGTATGCAAAGGAAAAAAGGTAATTTGAAAATAAGAAAAGTTTACATGTCTGGTTTTAGAATCTCAAAACAATTCAGACACTCATCTTTACAAGATTTTAATCTCAGTCCTACGTAGGATTCATATTTTTGTGCTTTCTGAGTATGTCATAGATGGTAAGTGTGATAGTGAGTTTTTAATTCAGCAGTGGTATTTACTTGTCTCAACCTGTATCTGGAATCTGGGCCAGTGGATCTCAGAGGACTGGGCTTCACACCTAACACTCATGCCTAAGGTTTTGTAAAGAACTGTGAACCTTTACAGCAAATAGATTTAACATTTAGTTTGGGAAAAATGCTTTTCCTTTTGGGGAGAAAAAGTACATAGTGGAGTGGAGACACGCTCCAAAACAAGGTACGAACCTTTAGGCCAGCAGTCTTTTTCTGAAGAATCTGATGTGGCCTGAGACTGGATTTCATATCTTCTGTGGCCGCTTGATCTGGCCTCTGCCCTCTCCACCTCCCACACCGCAGCAGACGGAGCTTTCGGAAGAGTAATCTGTGAGTTTCAGCTTGCAAGTGGGCTGTACCACAAACAGAGTAGCCTATTTGCAGAATGGAGACATCTGCATACAGAGGTCTTCTGCCAAGCCTTGATCTGGAAATGCAAGGTTCGCAGTAAAATTTATTAAAAACCCAAGAAGCTTGGGTCTCTCTCCAAAGAGCCTGAAGGCTGTTTAGGTGTATAAAGGAGATCAAAAGAGAAAGGGGAAGGGAAGGAACACAGCTTTGAAGCTAATTTTATTGTGGAGTGGTGTAAAAAAGATGATTCCTGGTTTACCAGTTTTCACTTTACTGAAAAGTGTATTTGAGAGAGAGGATGACACAAAAGTTTTCCTATGTAAAGATCTATCAATTATTTAGGAAAAGCCTGAATTTTAAACATAGGAAAAATCTGAGCTTGTGGGATGTAGGATTAGACAGCTGGTAGTATAATAATCTGTGTAGTCACTTAATAGTTGAATCTCAACACTAATTTTCAGATTTCTCCTGGAGGCATTTTTTCAAATAACTCCTCTTTTCAAACTGGGAAAATGACCCGTAAAGGGTTGGTTTGTTATGTGATTAAGCACGGAAGATTTTTAGTTAAATTCCATGGGATTGAGTTTTCTATTCTTTTTATTTTTTTTAAGTTAAACTTGCACATATATGTATAAAAAGTAATAATTTCCAATTCACACTGCAGAAGATACTGCATGTTTTTGAAAGTAGTGTGTCTTTTCAAACAGTACCTATGGATGGCAATGACTTTACTAACAGGCAAACTATTACTTCTTGGAAAAGTGAAATCTAAAACTCATACGCCAGTGACATCTGCACACCGAGTGTGTTTTGATGCTAAGCACAATTTCGGTGTGTGTGATACAGGGGTTTGGGGTTTTTTTCTTTTCAATTGTGTTACCCGTGTAGACCTGTGGAAACAATAAAACCAGCATTCCCTCTAGTGGCCACTAATAGCATGTTTCATGGGACACAAAGCTTGCGGAGAACTCTAAATACGGAAGCAATTTTATTTAAATTGTAGTAGTTAAGGGTTTTTGTTGTTGTTGTTGTTGTTTTCCCCCCTTATTTTCTCGCAGAGCTACGTTAGCATGCCTGAAAGTCAGAACTGTTGTAGATACCAAATTACAACAAAAGCTCAGATACGGGATTTAGGACACGTTCACATGATTGGGATGATGTTGAAAATAGGGTAAGGAAGAAATGCTTTTCTTGGAAAAATCCCAACAGTTGCAAAATCTTGAAAATCTCCATCAGTTTCTAAAATCCTATTATTTCTGAATTATGCGTGTATTTGCTTTGTATTGGATATGCATAGGAATATTATTTTATGATGAGTATTTGGCCTCAGGTGTCTGTTCTTCTCTCCGCAGTCTCCCGGAGTTACCGTGTAAGTGGGCAAATCCCGTAATATCTCGTCTCATTTCTTCGTCAGTAAAACACAAGTAATGTCGAACCAAACCAGGTTGTTTATTCTGGCGATAAATGTATGGGAGACACTAATGGACTGATAAACCCGCATGGATTTTGGACCTTAGCTCCCACCGCTGTCTTTTTAATGCGAGGAAGAGG